>CM068370.1:238560781-238875781 GCA_034769895.1 Magicicada septendecula | reverse complement strand
GAATTGTTCCCAGCGAAATGAATCAACAGCGCCATCGTTACACGTGTGGTATGCGGTCGCACGTTGTCATGCACAAACACCACTCCGGAAGTCAGTAGTCCACGCATTTTATTTTGTATTGCTCGCTGTAACTTTTTGAGTGTTTCACAGTAAACTTCTGCGTTGATTGTTGTCCCTCGTTCCATTAATTCCACTAACAAAATTCCCTGACAGTCCCAAAAAAACGGTGCACATGATTTTTTTTGCAGAAAGAGGTGGCTTTGCTTTCTTAGCTTTCAGGGAACCAGTATGCTGCCATTGCAGTGACTGTCGTTTAGTTTCTGGTGTCTCGTAAGAAACCCATGTTTCATCACCAGTAACAATTCTTTTCAAAAAACAATTTCCATCTCTTTCAGACGCTGCAACAATTCCAAGGCTGCTCCCATGCGTTTCGTTTTATGACCGTCCGTTAGCATTTTCGGCACCCATCTCGAACACAGTTTTTTGTAGTGTAAATGTTCAGTCACAATTTTGTGTAATAAAGATCTAGAAATGTTTGAAAAGTCCATTGACAAATCAGAAATTGTGAATCGCCTATTGGAATGAACCTTATCGTCAACACTGCGCAGCAATTCTTCGTTGACTAAGGATGGGTGACCACTACGCTCCTCATCATGAACATTTTCTCTTCCATCGTTAAACATCCTAACCCACTTTCTCACCATACCTTCACTAATCGCATTCTGTCCATAAAGTTCACAAATCTGACGATGAATTTCATAAGGACGAAGATTTCTCGCATTCAAAAATCTAATAACTGTTCTTATTTCACAACATGCGGGCCGATCGATTTTTCTAAACATGATTACCGATGATGTGTAGTAAATGTAAATCAGAACGTAAACAAACAATATAGCTTGGCTACTTCGTCGTCGAATAGAAGGAAGTAACTACGCATGCGCAACCTTCGTACTACAATATGCGCAGACGGTACTTACTTTCTGGATAAGCCTCGTATTTTAACATAACACACACACACACACACACACACACACACACACACACACACACACACACACACACACACACACACACACACACACACACACACACACACACACACACACACACACGATCTTTCACACCAAAAGGTGGATGAACAGCACTCCTAGTGGCAGCCTCTGATGAAATTTGTAGTGAGTGAAAACTAGTTCAGGCAGTGAGGAAAAAAATTTAATAATTTGTGTCTAAAGTAATTGTGTTCTGTATCAGAATAATTTATTATAGTTAGCGATAACACTTGGACACATCATAGACAACAAAATCTAAGAAAAGGAGAGAGTTGAATATCTTCAGGGGCAGAAAGAGAAATTGATTGGGACACTGCAGCAAACTGGAGGTAATGTGATGGTGGAAACATTGAAGGGGCTGTTAAATGGAAAGTGGAATAGAGAATGGAGGAGAGACCATATATACTGATATACAGATGTTTGATATCAGAAAATGAAGAAACTAGCCAGAATAGGGAAGCATGCCCTTGGACAGAAGACACATGATTGTACTGTTGTGTGATTTAAATATGTACTCTGTCCAATTAGTAACAACAGTCAGTAGACTTCTGTTACATTTGGAATAATAAATGACTATAAATACTCCATGTAATTCACACTTGTTACATTCGTAATATTGTACATTCGTGTTGTAGAGTTTGTATTAATAACCCGGCATTGTTGTTTCAGAATTTTGATACCTTTGTATGATGCGGACACTGGAATGTTGTTCCTTGCTGGTAAAGGAGACACAACAATTTCATACCTGGAGGTTATAGATAGGTAATTTATACAAGTTACATGGCCATGTAATTTTCAATCTCGTACATGATTCTTGTCTTTCTATATATAATTCATATGAAATTCCTGTATATTTAATTTGGTTTTTATTACAAGATTTTTGTGCAGTTACTCTTTCCTTATAGAGTAACAATAAACCATTGGTAATGTGCCTCTCAGGTAAAACATTATGTTCCACTTATTAGAATCATGTTGTAATTTTAAAATTCCAATTGATTCAATTAGGCAACTGTTCAACACAAGAGGCAATACGAGGTATGTTCAAAAAAAGACCCAACTTTTGCAACAAAAACTTTATTAATGTACGTACAACTTTATACATGCGTATCCCCTTCAAAGTATTCCCCCCTACTGGCAATGCACTGCTTCCATTTCTTCGAATTCTAGAACGATTCCTGAAATGCACTTTTTGGAATGGCATGGAGCCTTTCTTCTGTACTTTTCATGATCTCCTCTATTGTTTCAAAACGACATACTTTCAAGATCGCCTTCAGTTTTGGGACCAAGAAAAAGTTCTAATTCCTTAAAACTTCCTTATGATACTCCTTATTTACTGCCTGACAACGTGGAATGAATTCACGATGAACACCGAGAATTTCCAGTCAAAAAACATCACCAACATCACCTTCGTGTTTGATCGACTCATCTGGGCTTTTTTGGTTGAGGCGATCCTTTCCCCACCCACTACGAAGACTGTGTGCCTTCGTTTTGACATTGTATCTGTACACCCACATCTCGTCCCCTGTTATTGATGAAGTTTTCATCAGCACTGGCACGGTCAAGCAATTCCTTAGTGATGTAAATGTGAGTCTCTTTCTGATCATTGGACAGCAAATGCACCATGAATTTTGCTGAGATGCGATTCATGTTCAGTTTCCTTGTTAAAATTTCATGGTATGAACCCATGCTGATACCTAATTCCTCGCCAATCTCACGTACAGTTAAACGACAACCTTCACGTATCATAGTGCAAACTTTATCAATTTTATCATCACTTATTGATGTTGAAGGGCGACCAGGTCTTGGATTTTCATCGGTTGATGTTCTTCCCGCTTTGAAATGAGTAAACCAGTTGTAGCACTGTGTTCAGCTCATACAATCATCCCCATATGCTTGCTGAAGCATTTCAAACATTTCTGTAGTTTTATTGAGTTTGAAGCAAAATTTAATGCAAACACATTGTTCTTCAAGCTCTTTCACTTTCACTACAAGAAAATTCGCCAAGAGGTTAGAACACGTATTAATTTCAGCTGCTGTAGTGAGAATCACAACAATGGTAGAAAGAAGCGGAATATTGGATGATGTTTTTGAAAGTTTCCACTAGTCAGTGCCACTTGTCTGAGTACGCTCTTTGCATATACCACCATGCTATTATGAAAGTTTGGTCTTTTTTTTAACACACCTCGATAATACAGTACTGTACCTTGGAATCTTGGTATTTGATTTAGTGAAGTGTCTGAGTCAAATTATCAATAAATTCAAATAAGCAGCACGTACATTACATTTACTCAGTCATTAGGAGTAGTTGTAGAACATTGAGTCCTGTGTAGCTGTAACAGAAACTGTGTACTTTCTAACACCACGAGCATGTGTAAACATGTTTCTTTAACTTTTCCCTATTTTTTTTTAAGTTATCGTTATAAATGATAAGCATTTTTACTTTTCATGGATATTTGCATAGGCATTAAGAAAAAATGCTTTCCTTTGCTTTTTGTAGGTAATAGAACATTTTCAGGTATTTGGAGGAAATGTTAATACGTATAACATGCATTAAAATTGTATATGCTTAGTTAATAGCAATGAAAAATTCTGTCAAACTTATAACATTTCATGGTCCACCTGAATATATTGACTCCTGAAGCATTTTAGTCATTGTGTTGTGAAAATATTTTTGAAAATGTATTGAAAAGATTATGCTTTGCCACTTTCAGTCTGTTCATGTATATTCGAGATTTGACCATATAATTTAAGAACTTTTAATTAAAAAATGCTTCACTTACCTTAGAAGCTATTCAGCCTTGCTGCCTTCAAAGTAGTTGCCTCCAGTTTGAACATACTGGTCCCAATGTGTCTTCCATACTTCGAAACATTTATGGGAACTTTTCATTCAGGACACTCCACAGTTCAGGTGGCGAATTTTCTTTTATTGAGTTAATTGACTAAAAACTTCATTTTTAATTTTGGCAATAAAAAAAGTCTCCTGGTGCTGGATTTGGTGAATAAAGAGGGTGTGGAACGAGTGTTGTCTGATTTTTTGCCAAAAGCTGATGGATTAATAGCAATTTGTCAGATGGAGGACCCATTGGTTTGACTTCCAAGCTTTAGGCCCTATTTTCGTGGTAGTTTCACAAAGACATTTCATTATGTCAAGATAGTACTTCCTTATTCACCGTTTTGCCTTCTGGAAGGAAATCATGTTGAACAACACCGTCAGAGTTGATAGAAGGTGTCAGAATAACTTTAGCATTTGACTGCACCTGTCTTACTTTTTTCAGTCATGGGGACCCTTTTGACACCCATTTTGATGGCTGAAATTTTGTTTCAACATCATATCCATACACCCGTGATCTCTAGTACTGTTATTTTTTAAAACGTTTGCTTCCTCTTTAGCTGGACTAAGTAGTTCTTTACTCTCATTAACTGAATTCTGTTTTCGCCCATCAAACAAAAGATGAGACAGAAATTTGGCTGCAGTGCGACTCATGCCTAAATTTTGTGTAATAATTTCATGCCACACAATTTTTGAAATGTTCACTTCTTCAGCTACCTCACGAACAGTTAGAGGATGGTCAGAATGAATGGCTTCCCTAACTTTTGCAACAATTTCATCAGTTTTGGATGTCTGAACGCGTGGTCACAGCGTATTGATTCCATTGTACACAATAGAAATTTTACAGTGTACAAAGTTTGGAAATTTTATGGTCAAACCTCGTAAATCTTTGAATATGTATTAAAAAAAAAAAATATGTATTTGCAGAAACTACTATATTTCACCTGATTGTAAGATGTCATTTTTCAAATTTTTGGTATGCTAGTGTATAAAGTTGTCTTAGATCTATGCACAGGTGGTTGAGTTTGATGTACTTGGCAGTATGGATACAGTCGAAAGAGCAGTAGTTAATGCTCATTTAACTGTTAAGTGTGTTTATATTAGATTACAAAAATTCTATATGTGGTATTATCATATGCATACAATACTTTTTTCATTAGGGTATAACTTATTGTTAAATAATACTATACTGTATTTTCATTTGAAATTTATTGACATTTAAAAGATACATTAAATATATTATACACAAAATCAGTTCAACTCATTGAAGTTATCGTCATTTAGCATAAAATTAAGGTTGAGTTTTCTTCTGAACAATCAAATAGAGTACATTAGGCAAGTTGGACACACAGTTTCAAGTACGGACACCAGAAAATGTTCTTCCCGTCACGAGCTGATAGTACGACCTGAAGCAAAATACCGTAAATATGAATTAACGAAAGTACTAACGACGTAAGTAATAGCAAGCATTACCGTACACCGTTGTTTTTCACTTCCAGTAGTGCGCACAATAACACTCAATGTTCCTTTCGTATCGATTGTTCGACTTTGTGGCATATCGAAACTGACGGGCGTCTGATCTGCGTTTCCTATCTGGGAAAGCAAATATTTCTTCGCTTTCCGTTTCCTAATCACGAAGCGATGAAAATCAATGACTTTTTGGTCGAAATCATTCGGCATTCTTTGACATAAGGATGTTCTTCTTCGAAGGGAGAGTCCATTTCTCTTCATAAATTTAATCACCCAGCCTCGGCTAACCTTAAAATTCGAGACACTGATCCCATGTGCTGCAGATATTTCTCGTCCTTTAAAATATAGCATTTTGTAAGAAACGGCATATCCATCATTGCGTAACGAAATCACATATTTCAGAAGATACTCC
Source organism: Magicicada septendecula (assembly GCA_034769895.1). NCBI lineage: Eukaryota > Metazoa > Arthropoda > Insecta > Hemiptera > Cicadidae > Magicicada > Magicicada septendecula. Next base: position 238,870,020 of record CM068370.1, on the reverse strand, counting down.
TCTACTTGCGGAAACTTGCCACTTTTTGGACCGTGAAATGCTTTACGAGACTTGTTGATCTCTTGAAGGGCAATTTTCTGTTTTCGCCAGTACCGCACGTTACACTCGGGCACAGAATATTTGCGGCCTGCTGCCCTATTCCCGTGTGTTTCGGCGTAAGCGATCACCGCAAGTTTATATGACGCAGTATTACTCAAATACTTGCTCATTGTGGATTAATGAACGACTTTGAGATCACAAAACATCCGTGTACCCGAAACACTCGTAAAATGAGTTTCTACCAGACTGGAATAGATCGTCACTAATCACGTCTTCGCTGATTCACTCACCGGACTGAAATACCGCAGTGAGTAATAACAGGAAGTTGCACGAGGGTTTGAAATGCTAGGTTGTGCAATAGGAAAGCTACTACATGACATCTTTATTTCGAAACGCACCCGGAACTGCGTGATGAAATCATCGAGAAAGTGGGTGCGTCAAATACGCAAATATTTCTTTTTTCCCCACTTTGAACCCCCCAGAAATGGGATGCGTAAATTATGCGGGGGCGTTAATTATGCAAGAAAATACGGTACTTTTTGTTTTATGACAAGATGTCCTATAGCATTAAAGTATCTAAAACCATTTTGACAAACCTTAGATGAAAAATATGTGATGTGGTTGCAAGAGAAATATAAATTAATGGTGGAACATAAACCACATGATGAATTATGACTGGCATGCATATCGTGTAGTTGGTTTGTCTAAAAGTCAATTTACATTGATGGATTCTCAGGATACATGAACTGAAAACATGAAAATGACTTAAAAGTCCAAAAAATGTGATCTGTGTAGTAATATTGATCTTGTTGAAAACTTATATTTTTGACTCATTTCATGCTAGCTGCAGTTAGTATAGGAAAGTTCCTGTCTTATATGCATACATTTTTTAAACCCATTTACAGTGAATTCACTTTTGATTTTTCCACTAGGATATTTATCCACTGGACCAGTACCTGTATGCTTGGTTTCTTCAACTTGCTTGTTGGACTCAATACAAGTTTTCCATTGCCAGTCACTGTACTTCTTCTGTAAGTGGTCATTAAATGGTTTATTAACAACCACATCTAGAACTTGAAGCTGAGAAGTCATTCCCCCAGGGATTGTAACAAGATTGTGTTCAATTTGCAACCACTTTCTTTATTTTCTCAGTTGTGTGACCACGAAAAGCATCAAGAATTAACATGATTCTCTGCCCTAGTAAAACAATGGTCAATGTCCCCAAACGATTTTAAGCCAATTTTGCATAAACAATTCCATTTTAGAGTCATCCACCCCTTTTCCTGGGCTCTAAAAACAATCCCAGCTGGTTACTATTCCTTTGGAATCATTGTTATCCTCAAAATAATGTATGGTGGAAGTCTTCTACCATTGGCAGTCACTCCTAGTATCACTGTAATGTGCGATTTTTCATTGCCTGTAGATCTAACGAATCGACTTTGCACCCTTCTTGTCCACAGTAACACTTGATGGCATATTGGAGGTTGGAGGTAGCTTCAAAACTAAGACATCGGTATCAGTCTCTCGTTCATATGGTGATCAGTAGCTGACTTATTGGGGAAGCACATGTGGCTTTCACTTTCAGGGAATCAGATAATCTCATGTTCTGCTGGGTGGAGGTTGTGGGGGGGGGGGCATAAAACCTAAGACAACGGTACCAGTTTCGCGTCCATGTGGTGATTGGTAGCCAATTTATTAAGGAAACACACGAGGCCATGCGTAGGGAGCTGTCATGCAGTTGGATGGAAAATCTGTGCCCGAATCCAGCCAAACAGTTCCTCAATTTCCCCTTACAAGGAAAGTGAGGAAATCGTTTTAAGTCAATGCAGAAAATCTTTGAATGAATCCAGGCAAACGGATTCGTTAACTTCCTGATCGACGGAGTAGGGAGATGTCTAATGTCTCGTGGAAACTCTGTGAGCAAATTTGGCAAAACAAATTTGTTCAACTCCCCTGTAGTTAAGGGAGAGTTGGTATAGTGTTTTGCAGACAATATTTCACGGAATGTGGCAAAATGAATGCCGTGTCCGTGGACGGAAGCTGTGTCCCCTGTACCACGTCTTGACCTCGAACTCATTATAACACGCGCCTGTTGATTCACGCTATGCATGTGGCTAGCAGCCTACGCAGCTGGAAAATCATACAAAATACGGTGCACTTTTGCAGGTACAAATACAAAATTTTTTGTATATTAGGTTGTGCATATAAGATGAGCACAGTTTTTGGAGGGCATTTTTAAGGAAAAATAATCGTCTTATATTCGGGCCAATATGATATATTAAGACATGTGGTAAAATATCATATATTCATGTTAGTTATTAACTCTTTACCATCATCTTAATAATATCAAGTCTGTGTATACGAGGTGTGATCAGAAAGTTCATGCAGTTCTTGTTATTTTAAAAATTATGCCTTCATTCGACCCATTATCGGGCTGCATTTTCATAAATTATTCTTCCATAAATCTGGTCGTTTTGTATGAATAGCTTCATACAAATGGCATAAAATGTCCGAATAGTACTCTTTATTTACTACTGCACCTAGTGATGAAATTTCGTGGAACACAAAAACATAATCTTCATCTGACAACCATGATCTTCAACTCATTTACATCAGTCTTTGAAGCTTGAAAACTGCTCTTTCATGCACAGGAGTCTTGCCAGAAACCTGAACACGTTTACCAGAACAGCAGTTTATCTTACAATTTACACAAAATTTAATACATGTTCTACAATCTTGCATTGTAGAATGACAAAAAATCGCTTAATACACCTAAGGACGACTTACTCAATTAGCTGTGAAATCTAAACTATCCATCAAATAGGGCTAAAATTTTAGACAATTGTCACTAACATGTGTACCAACATCACATATAAACAGTTTTTTAATTTGACGTGTGTAGCGGTGAAAACTGCAAAATTCCACGAACTTTTTGATCAAACCTTGTATAAGGAAATGAGTGTCTTTCTGAAAAAGGGTATGTCAAAGTTTAGTAGACATCAGTTTTTGTCTTGATCTGCTTATCCCATTATAGTATATTTACTCCCTGTCTATGTCTCTAATTTGGAAATGTAATTACAAAAGAAATTTGTCATAATACGTGCTGTCTTTTTGTAGGGATCCGTATTTAATTGAAGGTATTAGACATTCTGGAGAACAGACGAAGGGAGCCTGTTTAGTACCAAAACGAGCGCTGAATGTGATGCAAGCTGAGGTGAATAGAGTGCTTCAGTTAACATCATCTACTGTAGTACCAATTATGTATCAAGTGCCCAGAAAGGTGAGTCCATATTAATATATTTTACAAATTTGGTGAAGAAGATACAGTGCTAAATTTTTAACATTTGTTAGGCTGAACGATTCTTGGCTAATTTTTCACATTTTTTGCAAATTATTCAAAGGCACCGTGCTTTTGTTACAAAATCAAACTTGATATTTGATGTTAATTCATATATTCTCTAAAATACTGTTTAAAAATAAAACATATATTTAAAATATTTTTTTCTATTTGGCCCGAAAATGTTATACTTTTGCTATAAAGAAGTTACCACTTTATTATTATAGTTTATACAGTCTTACAACATATTATCACCAAACTACAAATTTGTTGTCTTCTGACTATTCATTAACATTCTCTATATATAAAGTACGCCTGACTAAAAATTGTAGTGTCATCAGAATAAAGCTAAGAAAAACTGGAGGGATGTTTAACAAAATGGATGGTCATTTAATATGTTAGCAGACATACAATGGTGTTTTTCATAAACACCATTGTATATTACTTAGTTGCACATTGATTTTTTTTGCCCAGTGAAAATCAAGGTCTTTCAAAGTGGATGGATATCAGTAAGTGAGTATTTTAAATTTGGTTTCACATATTACAAAATCTATTTAGGAAAAGTGACTAGGGTAGATTATAATTGGATAAGTTAACTTCAGTTAGCTGTTTTATTTTGGAAAAACAAAGAAAACATTAAACAAGAAATTTTATTAATAAAATGTTATGGGGAATAAGCAGTGAAAAATATCTTTTGCTGATGATCCATGTGAATAAACACTATGCATTCTGTGAGTCAGACTGGCTTGTACGCACACACAAGTCCTGTTAGTCCTGTACATTTTTTAAAGTTAGGGCAAGAAGCTGAATACTTTTCTTTCAAGTGCACACAAAAACTTTTACAGAACTTTCCCTGTATAATTGGCTAGTATAACTTGCCTCTGCTTAATATGTATTGTCATCATGTCTTTTGAGCTGCATTATACCAGTCCTCTTCAGGTTCTTCCATTATCCTTCTTTATAATTTTAGTTTCTGTATTTATTTTTCACTAGCATTTTCCCTTTTTTCATTTGCACCGCACCAAGTTAACTAATTTCTTCAATGTACTCTATGGTGGGTTTAGTATAAAGTTATTCTCTTATTCTCTGGTAGTTAGCCTGGATCTCAATTAATTAAAAGAAAAGAAACAAGCTAATTAGTGACTTTAGAAAAGGCTGTCTCGGAGTTAGAAGAAGCATAAAATACTGTAAGAGCCCATGTAGTGTACAAAACTTGTATGCAAAATCAATTTACTGTAAAAAATGTAAACAAAAGCATGGTAAGTAGGAGGAACTGTACCGTATACTGTTATTACTGGGTGACCTCATCCCCACAACAGACTACGCTGTTTAGGTCAGTAACCACAGCTGTGCTGTATATATGCTCTGTATGCCCAGTCAAGTATTTCATTGTGGTGAGGTACAGCTGTTGTAGCATTGTTACACACACACGTATACATAATGATGATGGAGTGTTACAAGTTGAAGAAGACGGTATGTAGAACAGGTGTGTGTGTGTGTGTGTGTGTGTGTGTGTGTGTGTGTGTGTGTGTCAGAAAGATAATAATCTGATTAATATGTAATTAGTTCAGCAGACTATGGTTTTCATATACTTACAGAAAGTCTCGTTAATGAACAAAAGTTGATAGAAATATAAATGAACAAAACATATGATAGAAAATTTAAAAAAAAGATCTATTCTAGTGAGTAGGTAATTAATTCTTAACTTTTAATTATTAGTAGGTTTTATTATTTTAAGCAGTTATGATATGCATACATAATAAAGCTCTATAAATATTCAGTAGCACATATAAGGAATACTGTTAAAAGAAAACAAAAATATAATATGGTTTTTGAATAACTATTCTTAATCTGAAATTAATATAAATTTTTTTTTGTATTCTGTAATACTTATATTAACTTTTTTTCTTAATTAAAAGTGTAATATGAAATTTAAATGTGTGTTTGTGTTAAATGTTTTAGACACTTTTGAATTAGAGAAATATTTGAAATATCAGATTAATTTTAATGATGTGAAACTTTTTGTTAGCTCAATTTGTAGGAATTTATTGCTTTATTCATTATTGTCCATTGTTAGACAGAATTAAAAACATTCAGTAAGGTATCATACTGGACATCATTGTCCATTAATTAAAACTGAAAAATCTGATTGAATAAATAAATTGAATTTGAAGTAAAAAAAAAAGATTAGTGGTGTTTCATTGGCTAAATGTCAATTTTTGTTTAGTTCTTTTTTTCACATTGATTAAACTTTGTAGTGTTGTAGGAATGAATATTAATATTATATTAATGCAGGAGGATATATTTAGTAGGGAAATGAAATTGCACTTTTGTCTCTAATGCTTAAGCAATAATATTATATTTTTTATTATCTCTTTGTTATCCTAGGCTGACTGCATTGCTTTCTATAATAATTTCCTGTTGTATTATTATAACAAATCAGTGGCATAATGTTTAGCAAAATAATTTCCTGTTGGTTTCTTAATAACATCTAGGCTCATTTAAAGGCAGTCTATAGCATTGGTACACATTATTGGTGTTTTAGTATTAATTAAATAGTTTTTTATTTAATTGGTATTAAATTAGACTGTCAATCAGTTTATGTCAGTTATTTAAACTGATTCTACCAATTGCTTTTACTGTTGTTGTTAGGGGGACCAGCACAGTTTTTCCATGGTCTTATTTTTTTCACAATTTTTTTAAAAGGGACTGAGTAATTCATTTGGTTAGGGAAGTACTGCAAACCACATTTACTACTTTTTTACATCTGTGTAAAAATGAAATTTACACATTACATCTGTGTGATTGATTGAAATTTTGTGTGTGTTGCGTTTCACAACATGTAACATATTTTAGCCCCTTTTGTTCGATATTTTGAGCAAAATAATACAATTATTTTGGATTTTCCTACAACTTGAGCAATGTCAACACACACAGAATGAACCAAGAACAACTGTATCAGCGATTTGTTTCACTAAATTGAGTTTCCAAGGTATTAGCATCACTATGAATGCTATTAGTGATTAGCATGCCAAACTTCATTATGGACATCTGTTGGCAGGTTGTGAGTTAGGTTAGGATCGATCTTGTTTTGAATTGTGATTGTTTGAGATTTGTAAAAGTGAAGTTTGTACTGATTTTTAGTATGTTTTATTATAGACAAAAAATGACACGATTTTAATTATACGGATTTTCATTATTATTATTTCAAAGTGACCAGTTCAAAATTCAAAAATTTTACAAACTTTTTTGTTTTTGTTTTATCATTACACTATTTTTGGCCTGAAGTATATGCTAAATAAATGATATTTTTCAGCTTTCATGGCTGCCAGAGACTAGAAAATGACAGTAAACTATTACAAAAAATGTGTGATAATGCTGTGCAATTTTAATAGTGTACACTTTGACTAGAGCAGAAAGTATTCCTGTATCAGTCATGTGCAGAACATGTGCTTAACACTGAATTCATAATAAAGGAAATTGAATAATAATAGTAGTAATAATAATTGACAGTTAATAGTAGTTAGCAGTTAATAAATAAGGATTTATTTGACCCTGTTACATTACTTTTCTGTTAATTGTAGTATTAATTTAGATTACAGTACCTTTTTTTTATCACTACACTCTAAAAAGTGTGTGTTTTAGATTAGATAATGGTTATGATTAGATTTGTATACCCATTTTGCATGAATTTATCGGCCACACTTGACAGGGTACCTAATAAGTATTTACAAACATTCTGTTCATTTTTGATGTGTTATGATTACAGTCATATCGAGATTTTCATGGAGATTTGTTTCCTGACACTGCTGGAGCAGAATCTTGTTTATCGCCATCCGATTGGTTAAAAGGTGCTGACACCCAGCTGGCTAAAATATCTTTAGATCCTTCAAATAAACAATTGAATCAGGTACTTGAACAATGGAAGTTGTTGATAAATGTACAAATCATTATTCATTGCTGTAATACTTTTTTAAAATCTTGATTTGTCAGTTTTATTTTAAAATGAAATATTAGAAGAAATTTTTTTTGTTATTTGTTTAACTGTGAGTTTATTATTCTTACAGTTAGTAAAAAATTCATATCCAGTAATGTATTAAATGTGACGGTAGAGCTGGTTAGCTCTTATCTTTTACTTGTTTTTGGAATGGGAAATATATATTTTAGTCTTGATATAAATGTGTACAAGTCGCTTTTGACTTTTCAATGTTTAACAAAATATTTACAAGTTGTTTGTGGCTCACAGTGTTATCACATAATAAAGTATTGTAAATGGTGTATTTTGATTGTGGTGAACGTTTGACAGAAGTCAATTGACAGGAATCTTTTTAGTCTTGGTTTTTTGTGACCTTACATAAGGAGCTGGTCTATGGTTGGATGTTCCATCTATCATATAGATTTCGGCTTTATCTGCAGTATGATCCTTCTTCAGTGGCTGCCTGACGTTGCCAGTGACATGGTGAACTTGCTAGTTGTGCCTGGCTATTTATAATCATTAAATCAACTCTTTTTCAACTCTTTTTTTTTAATAGTATTTGGCACCAAACTTGAGGCCCCAGGTTGAGGCCACGGTATCAATATGTAGGTTGACATAACCTATGAAAAGGAGTACTTGAATATCATCGAATATCATCTTGAGGTAATAACAAGGGGCTGAAGCAGAGTGTTGGCCACTCTGTATGGAATGAACAATGACTGTTGAAGAAGGATGCCTTCCTCTGAAGGACGCACCTAAGATGTAGCCAAAAACCTTGTAGCTGAAAAAACATCCCGCAATGAACCACACCCTAAACATTCAGACAACAAAAACAAAAGCAAAGATGTCCTGTTTATTTTCTACATGTTTTACCACTGCCACCTCAATATTTGTCTCAAAATACAAACTGTTTTTCAGTACACAGTACTTTCCTGTGGAGTGCTTAAGATATGATTTTAGTTTGTTACTTATAAAGTATATCCCACGAGGGTTGTCCACATTTATATGTTTGTGCACTATCTCCATGTATATGGTTTCTCTGCTCGTGGTAAGGTTAAGACTGTTTGTGTCAGAGCACTTAACAAAATCATAACTAATGAGTGTTAACAAGTTTTTGAACACATCACACTGAATACTTGTTCAGTGTAAGGATTAATTTAATAGTGTATAATGCTAAGTAAGGTTAAGACTGTTTGTGTCAGAGCACTTAACAAAATCATAACTAATGAGTGTTAACAAGTTTTTGAACACATCACACTGAATACTTGTTCAGTGTAAGGATTAATTTAATAGTGTATAATGCTAAGTACTTCAGTAGTACAAAAAGTAATCAGTATTATTATGGTGCTAATTGCAGCTTAATAAACCAGTAGAAGAAGGGCCTTAGGTTTGATACTCAGCACTATAAAAATCAAGGTGCATATTTCAGTCCCTGGGGCGAGATCAGTATAGAAATGAATACGTACCCAGGGTGACACCTGAAATAGTAGTGAGTAATAATAGTAATATGTGGATGAAGCATAATGTGGAATCAAGATGTTCTAACCATTTTAAATGATATTAGGCAGTTCTGTCAGTATATTCACAATATTCATCTCCTGCTGTACATCAGCATTTCTTTTGCTATTACGTGTTACATAATTATTACAGGCTCTTTTAAAATGATGTATCTGCAAGCACTTCGAATGCTGTTTGTATGTTGGCAGTATACTGTGTCCTGTTTACAAGTTCTTGTCTCATATCTGAAGGAAATTTACCACTGTTTTCTGTAAGTTTCTTAAATTCACCACTCTGGTACTCAGATTCCATATTGAACTCTTATGATATCCAGTGTATCTGTTATATTGTGTGTGTATTTGTGACATTGGTTTCAACCACAGTATTTAGAAGTACACAGTAGGTAAAGCATGCGCTCATTCCCTCACCACTCGCTCTGTGACACGTAGTCCGGTGAACTAACGACTTACTGGCCGCTTTGTCAACGTAAATTTTAAATAATTAAAAACTTTTATAACACATAAATCATAAATTATCTTTTATCATTTCATTTAATTAATTATTTATTATTTAATGTACCTGAAAACTTTACAGAAAATTTATTTAATTTCTTGACGTTTTTTCTTTCACAGTCGGTTGCCTTGTCACTGTATCTTTTTAAAGACCTCTTCTTATTTATTGACTTCATCCTGATAACTGTTTGTGTTTGGACTTAACATGAAATCACAAACTCATCTACACTAATGTATTTCATTTTAAATATGTTCAGTAGAGCTTCCATTACATTACTTGCCTTGTTCAAGACACAGGTGCCATGATATTCTATATAATATTCTTCCATTTTAAACACTGTAATGGGTCTAAATTTATTTAAATATTAAATGTGCAATATTATTGTGCAATTTCGTAAATTCTATAACATGTAAAGATGAGGCCCCTTTTGAGGTGTCTGCAGTAAATGAGTCAGTCAGTTTCATGGCCTTATATGGTCATGGCTATATTATTAATTTAATAGAAAATCTATTTATAGCCAGTGACATAGTAGTTAAGTGTGTTGTTGACGGGTAACAGGAAATTACAAATTGAAGAGGTGAAACGCAACCCAGCGGAATATTATATATCTATAGGCGAGATGTGTAGCGGGGAGCAGGGTGAGACAGTGTGCGACGCACAGCACGGAAAGTTTTGTAATAAAAAAGTTAGTCGACATTTACTTCTCGCTGTGTACAGCAGCAGTCGCGGGCGCCCGCATAAACAGCATAAGACGTAATCTGAACAGTGCGAGGTTTCAACCAGTTTTAGACTTTTCAGAAAGTGCAAATAATGTATTAAACAGTGATAAATAAAATAAACAAACAATTCGGGCGTAAGTAATAAAAGTGTAAAACATCAAACAGTGTACGCCATGTGGTGAAATTCGACGCAACGTAATTCAGGGAAGTAGAACATTTCAACATCTTAAACACTGGCTTTTCACCAAAGTTTTTAAGTTGAGCTCAACCAAAACCAAAAAATAAATAAACGTAGAAGTGTGAAAGTGTGCGTAATTGATTGAATGTAAAAATATAGGCCTAAAAAAGAAGTGTTGAGTTTGCTAAATTTGATATACGTATTTTATTAATAATTATTTTTACGCTTTAAAGCGAAATAAGTGTGTTCATAATCTTTTCTATGTTTTCAAGAGAACATAACTAATGTTCTATTTTACTCGAAACATGCATTGTGTTACCTAATCGTATTTGCATGTTGTTCTTTGCAAATTAGACTCTATCACAGGGACAAATTTAATTACTTAATTACTGAATAACATTGCGTATGGCGTATGGTTGCTTGTATTTGCTATAATAAATAAATGCTGTTATATTTACTTGATTTGTGTATTGTTATTTGTATTTGCACACCGTTCTCTGCCAAAGTACACTAAACGAATTCCTGGATTATACCTTACAGATTATACTTTATATTTAAATAATAGTAATTTCAGCAAATAAATAACGTGTAATTCTTCATATGATGCCCTCACAGGGACAAAATTTAATAAAGAATTAGCCAGTAATTCTTCAACACAGTTCTTAACCATTAATCAGTTGGGTTCATAAAGTCTATTCTTCGTATAGTTGAAAGCTATTCTTGTTGTTTACTAGGGTACTTACTCGTTGGATGGACATTTTTGAAACTTATGGTAATTTTTTTCTTGATTCTGAAAGCCACAGAGCCTGCTACCATCTTCAATAAATTGTTTTTTTTTCCATTACAATTGACTGTACTCCACTGTTACATTTAGTTCTTACAGTTTCATTAATAAACTGTGTGTCAGTGGCAGATACACATTCTTCTTCTTCTGGCTGTATGCTGGTGGTCTCGTGATGTTTGCCTGAAGCAGAATTAACTGTCTTGTCAGTATCGTATCCATAAATTACGTCATTAGTCAGTGTAATCAAGTCATCACGTGAGCAGTCTCAGTTAGTACTATAACAGTGGCGTTTCTGCTTAGAAGAGATTTAATTCTTTGACTCACTGCTGAGAGCAATAGAAGATCATAAAATCCTCCCAGACCTCTATTTTGAGAAAAGTACGATTTCAGAACATCTTTGTTTCATCTAACAGACATCAAATATCTGTACTCTTTAAATTGTAATCTTTGTAAAGCCCTTGAAGGCTACATATAGATATATCAAGGCCTGATTGAAAAGGCATTTCGAATGATACTTTCTTGTCACTCTCACGGACAAACATAAATTATGAAGTGGATTTAAAGCTTCATTCTGCTCCTCGAAACAGGTTCCGTAAGTGCTTTTTATCTTATTAGTAGGTTGATATGTCATTATCGATTTTAACACAACAAATCCACTTTTAACAGTCTGTACAATTTTTACTATATGGCCTGTTCTGGGAGGTGGTATCCTATAGCTGCAGCCACAGTACATATCAGCAAATCCACAGCCTTATAGACAGTTTGTCTTTCTGTGCCTGTTACAAGGAGATGGTTAAGAGTAACCGTATAAGTAAATTTGGGGTCTCCTTTTTGTGAGTTGATAAGTTTCTCAAACACTTTCCTTTTGACAAAGTGATCATTAGAAAGCTGTGAAGTAGTACTCAGTAATTGATAATTAAAAGTATTTAAATTGTGTTACATTACCTTGTGCGGACGTCAACTGAAGTGTTAAAATAGTCACATGACTATATGAGCGTCTTGACGTTCATATGAAAATTAACCAAGATGTCATCTAGTGTACTCGGCAGAGAATAATAGGTCAAATAAACAAAGTACATATTATAAATTCATATAAAACGCTACTTTATTATATTTTCATCTAACATTCTTTGTTATTATTCTCTTTTTTATGAATCAATTAAAAACATGCATTCTCCTTCTCTATTCGCTAACATTTCAATTAAACAAAATTAAATACTGAGGTAACGACCCCATCTGACCAAAATAACAAACGTATATCTCTTACTTCTTATACTTAAATTAAATTATTTATTAAATTAATTAATTAGAGGCAACCCAGCATTTCGCTCGCTCGCTCGCTCGCTCACACACACACACACACACACACACACACACACACACACACACACACACACACACACACACACACACATCTTTTAACCCCTTTTATTTAAATTTAGCGCTTTTGTAAATTTTTTTATATAGTAATTGGTTTATGATATTCGGTTACTTGACTGGCGGCGTCCCTGCAGACCACGTGTCGCACTCCGTATATATTTTAGTTCGTCCAAATTGTTCACTGCATTTTAGTTTGATGTTACACTGTCGAATCATTGAAAGTTAATTGCCCTTTTAGTTGTAAGTTTATTCACATTTTTATGTGCGGGCGAGACGAAAACTGTGCCCAGCCAGCGGGCGCGCACAACTGCTCGTGTCCGTTGTCGTGGGACGTTGTTTGCTGACTGTCAATGTTCTCTGCGCACTGGGAGAGAAGGAATTTTTGAGGCGTGACATTTTCGTGGGAACGCTGGCCAACATGTACGCGTGAATGCACACCCTTGCTGATAACTGTTACATTACTGTACCATTTTGTACCTCACACGGGGCTATAGTCGGCGACCTATTATTACGCTTTGGTTAAATACAATGAACAAGTTTTATATTGCAAACCCTTAATTCTGTCCTGTTACAATACCCCCCCCCCAATGAGAGGTTTTCTGCCGAAACAGAAAAACTCTCATTGCTAACCTAAGGGGACCAGTGAGGATATGGTGCCAACAACCCCCCATTATTGCTTAACAAATCATGGGTAATCTACCCCCTAGTTCGACGACTATGGCTGCACCTGAATGACTCTACTGGACTTCTCGGTCCGAGATCCCAACACCGTAAAATCAGACAGGTACTCACCACAGTATCACCCAACCTTGTAACATTCCAGATAAAATCAACAACTGGCCTTGTACCAAACCAAATCCTCGACCGATATATCTCCCCTTATAAATACTGGATTGCCTTTAGCAAAGTACTGGGTGCGTACACATGTTCATTACTATCTTAAACACAATATCTCCCAATATTCATCATTAATGTCAAGTTCATATAAACATTTCATATTTACCTTTAAATAAAATTCACTCCCCTTTATCAACCTTTAATTGGTTGTTTGATATTATCATTTCAAATCAAAATAAATTATTTAAATTTCCTTCATGTAGTGAAATAACTCTAAGTTCAGTACCAAAATTTCACATCTAAGTTAATTTACATCCTCTTTTAATTAATCCTTTTAATTGCAACTTTCAAAATTCAAAATCTTCTAAAGGAATTTAATTTTCCTCATAATTGTATGCTAACCATTATTGTAAAATAAACAACTTACTTCTATCATAAATTCAAATACAACTACACTTGGTTACAAAATATAATATAATATAATATAAACATTATGAATCAGCTGACCCATTCCCAACCTATAGCAAACATCAAAATATTTTATAATATGAATCGGCAGGGCGAAAGCATTGCATTAAGTACTTTATGGCATGGCGCGATGCGAGCCTCTCACACACCTTCTTGTTTCTGATTGGCCGATGATGCTGTTTTTACCTGTGCGGGGGTTGAAATTAGTATAACAATTAGCACAGGTAGCATCGCGGGAAATCAGCAGCCTTCCCTACAGTACTTCTCGGAAAACAAGTGAGTACCTAATGGCATAGCTTGGTGCAAGCCAGTCATACACCATCTTTATTGTGATTGGCTGATGGTGTCATTTTTACCTGTATGTGGGACTTTGCTGAATTTATAAGTACGGGTAGCATGGCAGGACAGCTTTAGCCTATACCACAGTACTGTGGGCCTGTACGTAAACACCCGGCGTGCAGGATTTTTATACCACTGATGATGGCAGCCAGTGGAGCTGCCGAAACATTTGGTTTTGTTATAAACCATGGACCACGGCCAAACAGCCCGGATATCATGAACAATTCAGAATCAAATATTATTTTGCATGCATCCCTGAATTGTAGAGGACTGAAGGTCTACTGATTTTGGAGAAGATCAGTTAAGTGAAAGGGGTAGTTTACCTGAAACATTTTATGATTTAACAAGAGTAAAGTACTTAATTTTTATAAATAAAGTATCCTGATAAGAAGCTCATAATCCACTGTAGAAACGTAGATGAAATATCTATAAATGAAGAGGTTAGGTGAACAGGGTGGAGGTAATTTTCTATTATTAAAAATTATAGTTGAAGTTGGAGGGGAGAAATTTTTATATGTATACTACGTTATCGGCAAAAAAGAAGTAGTTTTTTTTGTTAAAATTGCTTCCCGGGCTGTTTAGCCGTAGTCCAATGTTTTCTGCAAAACCAGACTTTTCGGCAGTGCCATCGACTGCCATCATCAGTGAAAATCGAGTGCGAAAACGTGAGGTGGTATACATTAGTGACCACAGTACTGTGGTTAATGCTGAAGCAATAAGTAGAAAGACGTAGTTTCTATGGAAATATTTCATTTCGAATATGATTTTAAATATAAATCTTGGAACATGGAAGTCATGTATGGTTCTCCATACCGATATTTTACTTCCATGTTCCTTAAGGAAATGGAAGTATGGTGATGGCAAAAAAAATCGTGTTCGAGATTATTGCAGATTCTGATTGTACTACACTCAAAACATGAAAAAAAATCGTTTTTCGAAAAGTGTCTCTGTGTGTGTCTATGTGTCTGTCTGTCTGTCTGTGTGTCTGTAGATTTTTTTTTCTATGGCAAACGATAACAGCCGCAAATTCAAACAGAATCAAATAATTTTTTGCATACAGCCCTGATTTGTAGAGTACTCACGACCTATTGTTTTTGGTAAAGATCGGTTGAGGGAAAGGGGTAGTTTACCTGCAACGGTTTTTTTTATCAAGGGTAATTTTGTTTGTTTGGCAAACAGTAACAGCTGCAAATTCAAACAGAATCAAATAATGTTTCGCATACAGCCCTGAATTGTAGAGTTCTCAAGATCTGTTGATTTTGGTAAAGATCGGTTAAGGAGAAGGGGTAGTTTACCTGCAACGTTTTATGTTTTAAAAGGGTATTTCTATGGCAAACGATAAGAGCTGCAAATTCAAACAGAATCAAATAAGTAAATACAGTAGCATACAGTCCTGATTTCTTGAGTACTAAAGACCTATTGTTTTTGGTGAAGATCGTTTAAGGGAAAGGGGTAGTTTACCTGCCACGTTTTTTGTTTTATCAAGGGTATTTTGTATGGCAAACGATAACAGCCACAAATTCAAACAGAAGCATATAATATTTTGCATACAGCCAGAATTGTAGAGTTCTCAAGACCTATCGTTTTGGTGAAGATCGGTTAAAGGGAAAGGGGTAGTTTACCTGCAAAGGTTTTTTATCAAGGGTAATTTTTGTCTATGGTAAACGATAACAGCCGCAAATTCAAACAGAATCAAATGATGTTTTGCATACAGCCCTGTATTGTAGAGTTCTCAATACCTATTGGTGTTTGTGAAGATCGATTAAGGGAAAGGGGTAGTTTACCAGCAACGTTTTATGTTTTAAAATGGTATTTTCTATGGCAAACGATAAGAGCCGCAAATTCAAACAGAATCAAATACGTTTTTTCATACAGCCCTGATTTGTTGATTACTAAAGACCTATTGTTTTTGGTGAAGATCGGTTAGGGGAAAGGGGTAGTTTACCAGCCACGTTTTATGTTTTATCAAGGGTATTTTGTATGGCAAACAATAAGAGCCGCTAATTCAAACAGAATCATATAATGTTTTGCATACAGCCCTGAATTGTAGAGTTCTAAAGACCTATGGTTTTTGGTGAAGATCGGTTAAGGGAAAGGGGTAGTTTACCTGCAACGGTTTTTTATCAAGGGTAATTTTTACTTCCATATTTCCTTAAGGAATGGAAGTATGGTGATGGCAAAAAAAATCGTTTTCGAGATTATTGCAGATTCTGATTCTACTACACTCAAAACATGAAAAAAAGTCGTTTTCCGAAAAGTGTCTGTGTGTGTGTGTGTCTGTGTGTCTGTAGATTTTTTTTCTATGGCAAACGATAACTGCCGCAAATTAAAACAGAATCAAATAATTTTTTGCATACAGCCCTGATTTGTAGAGGACTCGCGACCTATTGTTTTTGGTGAAGATCGGTTGAAGGAAAGGGGTAGTTTACCTGCAACGGTTTTTTTTTATCAAGGGAAATTTTTTTTTTGGCAAACGATAACAGCCGCAAATTCAAACATAATCAAATAATGTTTCGTATACAGCCCTTAATTGTAGAGTTCTCAAGACCTTTTGTTTTTGGTGAAGATCGGTTAAGGGAAAGGGGTAGTTTACTTGTAACGTTTTATGTTTTAACAAGGGTATTTCCTATGGCAAACGATAACGGCCGCAAATTCAAACAGAATCAAAAGATTATTTGCATACAGCCCTAAATTGTAGAGTTCTCAAGACCTATTGTTTTTGGTGAAGATCGGTTAAGGGAAAGGGGTAGTTTACCTACAACGTTTTTTTAACAAGGGTATTTTTTATGGCAAACGATAACAGCCGCAAATTCAAACAGAATCAAATAATTTTCTGCATACTGCCCTGATTTGTAGAGTACTCAAGACCTATTGTTTTTGGTGAAGATCGGTTGAGGGGAAGGGGTAGTTTACCTGCAACGTTTTTTATCAAGCGTATTTTCTATGGCAAACGATAACTGCCGCAAATTCAAACAGAATCAAATAATTTTTTGCATGCAGCCCTGATTTGTAGAGTACTCGCGACCTATTGTTTTTGGTGAATATCGGTTGAGGGAAAGGGGTAGTTTACCTGCAACGGTTTTTTTTATCAAGGGAAATTTTTTTTTTTGGCAAACGATAACAGCCGCAAATTCAAACAGAATCAAATAATGTTTCGTATACAGCCCTGAATTGTAGAGTTCTCAAGACCGTTTGTTTTTGGTGAAGATCGTTTAAGGGAAAGGGGTAGTTTACTTGTAACGTTTTATGTTTTAACAAGGGTATTTCCTATGGCAAACGATAACAGCCGCAAATTCAAACAGAATCAAAAGATTATTTGCATACAGCACTAAATTGTAGAGTTCTCAAGACCTATTGTTTTTGGTGAAGATCGGTTAAGGGAAAGGGGTAGTTTACCTACAACGTCTTTTTAACAAGGGTATTTTCTATGGCAAACGATAACAGCCGCAAATTCAAACAGAATAAAATAATTTTCTGCATACAGCCCTGATTTGTAGAGTACTCAAGACCTGTTGTTTTTGGTGAAGATCGGTTGAGGGGAAGGGGTAGTTTACCTGCAACGTTTTTTATCAAGCGTATTTTCTATGGCAAACGATAACTGCCGCAAATTCAAACAGAATCAAATAATTTTTTGCATACAGCCCTGATTTGTAGAGTACTCGCGATCTATTGTTTTTGGTGAAGATCGGTTGAGGGGAAGGGGTAGTTTACCTGCAACGGTTTTTTTTATCAAGGGACATTTTTTTTTTTGGCAAACGATAACAGCCGCAAATTCAAACAGACTTAAATAATGTTTCGTATACAGCCCTGAATTGTAGAGTTTTCAAGACGTATTGTTTTTGGTGAAGATCGGTTAAGGGAAAGGGGTAGTTTACCTGTAACGTTTTATGTTTTAACAAGGGTATTTCCGATGGCAAACGATAACAGCCGCAAATTCAAACAGAATCAAACGATTATTTGCATACAGCCCTAAATTGTAGATTTCTCAAGACCTATTGTTTTTGGTGAAGATCGGTTGAGGGAAAGGGGTAGTTTACCTGTAACGTTTTATGTTTTAACAAGGGTATTTCCTATGGCAAACGATAACAGCCGCAAATTCAAACAGAATCAAATAATGTTTTGCATACAGCCCTGATTTGTAGAGTACTCAAGACCTATTGTTTTTGGTGAAGATCGGTTAAGGGGAAGGGGTAGTTTACCTGCACCGTTTTTTTATCAAGCGTATTTTCTATGGCAAACGATAACAGCCGCAAATTCAAACAGAATCAAATAATTTTTTGCATACATCCCTGAATTGTAGAGGTCTCAAGGACTTTCGATTTTGGTGAAGATCGGTTAAGGGGAAGGGGTAGTTTACCTGCAACCTTTTACGTTTTAACAAGAGTAAAGTACTTGCAATTTTATTTAACCTTTTTGAAACAATGGTAATTGTTAAAAATAAAATAATTTTGTTGCCAGGCAATAAAATTAAAATTTTTTAATTTTAATGTAATATAATATTTTTCATTTAATACGGCAATAAAAAGGCAGGTAAGACACAAACACACAATTCACGTTATTTCTGGCCTCACTCATGTTTATTTTCTTACGTTTGCATGCTTTTTAAATGGAAAGTGCCGAAACCCACACCAACATAATGCGTGCAAGCCGAAAAAATGGACATCAATTTGCTTACTGGCGAAGCTAGTAGTTAATGAATGGGTAGGCAAAAATCTTATCTTAAATTTTTTTTAAGGAATCACTAAAAGGACGGTGGGTCAAATCGGACGCTGAGGTAGAGTTTGCTGTAACCGAATGGTTCCACAAACAGCCGTAAGAATTTTACTAGCAGGGAATCTACAGGTTAGCGCAACAGTGGAACTCATGTCTTAATGTTATTGGAGACTTCTTTTAAAATCGTTGAATAAAAAATGCTTTACAGCTCTATACGTGTGTCTATTGAACAATCCTTGTATTAGTCATACACAATAATACAACTGATTGAACTTCAAATTTTTAAACTTGGTTAGTTTCTATATATATGTTTAATGTTACAAATAATTCAAATAACAATCTTGATCATCTGTTAGTTCAGCGGAATAACAGTGACACTTTTAATAACCGCATAAAATAAACACTTAGTAACAACACAGGCGCTTTAACTTAACTGTTTGGACCACAGAAGTGAGGCATGCCTCAACGCTCTATGTGTACAGCGCGGGACAATCCCCCCTCCCTACACTTCCCTATCACACCACTACATTGCTTACATACGATGTATACAAAAAACGCTGAGGCAAGTTCAGGTTGCCTCATTCGATTTAAACGAACTATGCCGAATCTCACCTGTCACCATCTAGCGGTCGCTCAATAAAGCACGTTTCGGTTTAATAAATTTGACAGTCACAGTAACAATGTATAATCTTTACGTTATGTAGTTCATACGTATTTATAATTTTTATTCTACAGAATTTGTTAGGGTAGGCATTGCCTCAATTGCCTCCATGTAACTTCGCCACTGATATATATGTGTACAACGTTATCGGCAACAAAGAAGTAGTTTTTGTTAAAATTCCTTCCCGGGATATTTGGCCGTAGTCCAATGTTTTCTACAAAACCAGACATTTCGGCAATGCCATCGACTTCCATCATCAGTGAAAATCGAGTGCGATAACGTGAGGTGGTATACGGTAGTGACCACAGTACTGTGGTTAAGGCTGAACCAGTAAGTAGAAAGAAGTAGTTTCTATGGTAATATTTCATTTCGAAAATGATTTTAAATATAAATCTTAGAATATGGAAGTCATGTATGGTTCTCCATACCGATATTTTACTTCCATATTCCTTAAGGAATGGAAGTATGGTGATGGCAAAAAAAATCGTGTTCGAGATTATTGCAGATTCTGATTCTACTACACTCAAAACATGAAAAAAAGTCGTTTTCCGAAAAGTGTCTGTGTGTGTGTCTGTCTGTCTGTCTGTCTGTGTGTCTGTAGATTTTTTTTTCTATGGCAAACGATAACTGCCGCAAATTCAAACAGAATCAAATAATTTTTTGCATGCAGCCCTGATTTGCAGAGTACTCGCGACCTGTTGTTTTTGGTGAAGATCGGTTGAGGGAAAGGGGTAGTTTACCTGCAACGGTTTTTTTTTAGCAAGGGTAATTTTGTTTGTTTGGCAAACGATAACAGCCGCAAATTCAAACAGAATCAAATAATGTTTCGCATACAGCCCTGAATTGTAGAGTTCTCAAGATCTGTTGATTTTGGTGAAGATCGGTTAAGGGAAAGGGGTAGTTTACCTGTAACGTTTTATGTTTTAACAAGGGTATTTCCTATGGCAAACGATAACAGCCGCAAATTCAAACAGAATCAAAAGATTATTTGCATACAGCCCTAAATTGTAGAGTTCTCAAGACCTATTGTTTTTGGTGTAGATCGGTTAAGGGAAATGGGTAGTTTACCTGCAACGTTTTTTTAACAAGGGTATTTTCTATGGCAAACGATAACAGCCGCAAATTCAAACAGAATCAAATAATGTTTTGCATACAGCCCTGATTTGTAGAGTACTCAAGACCTATTGTTTTTGGTGAAGATCGGTTAAGGGGAAGGGGTAGTTTACCTGCAACGTTTTTTTAGGAAGCGTATTTTCTATGGCAAACGATAACAGCCGCAAATTCAAACAGAATCAAATAATTTTTTGCATACGTCCCTGAATTGTAGAGGTCTCAATGACTTTCGATTTTGGTGAAGATCGGTTAAGGGGAAGGGGTAGTTTACCTGCAACCTTTTACGTTTTAACAAGAGTAAAGTACTTGAAAATTTATTTAAACTTTTTGAAACAATGGTAATTGTTAATATCGGTATGGAGAACCATACATGACTTCCATATTCTAAGATTTATATTTAAAATCATTTTCGAAATGAAATATTACCATAGAAACTACTTCTTTCTACTTACTGCTTCAGCCTTAACCACAGTACTGTAGTGCTGGACACTTTTCAGCTTGCATTTGTTATGTTGGTATGGGTTCGGCACTTTCCATTTAAAACCCGTGCAAATGTAAGAAAATAAACATGAATGAGGCCAGAAATAACGCGAATTGTGTGTGTGTGTGTGTGCGCGCGCGCGCACGCACGTGCGTGTGTGTGTGTGTGTGTGTGTCTTCCCTGCCTTTTCATTGCGGTAGTCATAATAATAAAATGGAAACGTAAACAGTACATAACTGAGAAAAAAATGCATAAATGAAAAAATTATAATTTTATTGCCTGGCAACAAAATTATTTTATTTTTAACAATTACCATTGTTTCAAAAAGTTTAAATAAATTTTTAAGTACTTTACTCTTGTTAAAACGTAAAAGGTTGCAGGTAAACTACCCCTTCCCCTTAACTGATCTTCACCAAAATCGAAAGTCCTTGAGACATCTACAATTCAGGGACGTATGCAAAATATTATTTGATTCTGTTTGAATTTGCGGCTGTTTTCGTTTGCCATAGAAAATACGCTTGATAAAAAACGTTGCAGGTAAACTACCCCTTCCCCTCAACCGATCTTCACCAAAAACAATAGGTCTTGAGTACTCTACAAATCAGGGCTGTATGCAGAAAATTATTTGATTCTGTTTGAATTTGCGGCTGTTATCGTTTGCCATAGAAAATACCCTTGTTAAAAAAACGTTGCAGGTAAACTACCCCTTTCCCTCAACCGATCTACACCAAAATCGAAAGTCATTGCGACCTCTACAATTCAGGGACGTATGCAAAAAATTATTTGATTCTGTTTGAATTTGCGGATGTTATCGTTTGCCATAGAAAATACGCTTGATAAAAAAACGTTGCAGGTAAACTACCCCTTTCCCTTAACCGATCTTCACCAACAACAATAGGTCTTGAGAACTCTACAATTCAGGGCTGTATGCGAAACATTATTTGATTCTGTTTGAATTTGCGGCTGTTATCGTGTGCCAAAAAAAAAAATTTCCCTTGATAAAAAAAAACCGTTGCCGGTAAACTACCCCTTTCCCTCAACCGATCTTCACCAAAAACAATAGGTCGTGAGTACTCTACAAATCAGGGCTGTATGCAAAAAATTATTTGATTCTGTTTGAATTTGCGGCAGTTATCGTTTGCCATAGAAAAAAATCTACAGACAGACAGACACACACACAGACACTTTTCGGAAAACGACTTTTTTTCATGTTTTGAGTGTAGTAGAATCAGAATCTGCAATAATATCGAACACGATTTTTTTTTGCCATCACCATACTTCCATTCCTTAAGGAATATGGAAGTAAAAAATAACAATTACCATTGTTTCAAAAAGTTTAAAATATTTTTTCAAGTACTTTACTCTTGTTAAAACGTAAAAGGTTGCAGGTAAACTACCCCTTCCCCTTAACCGATCTTCACCAAAAACAATAGGTCTTGAGAACTCTACAATTTAGGGCTGTATGCAAATAATCTTTTGATTCTGTTTGAATTTGCGGCTGTTATCGTTTGCCATAGGAAATACCCTTGTTAAAACATAAAACGTTACAGGTAAACTACCCCTTTCCCTTAACCGATCTTCACCAAAAACAATAGGTCTTGAGTACTCTACAAATCAGGGCTGTATGCAAAACATTATTTGATTCTGTTTGAATTTGCGGCTGTTATCGTTTGCCATAGAAAATACCCTTGTTAAAAAAACGTTGCAGGTAAACTACCCCTTTCCCTCAACCGAACTTCACCAAAAACAATAGGTCTTGAGAACTCTACAATTTAGGGCTGTATGCAAATAATCTTTTGATTCTGTTTGAATTTGCGGCTGTTATCGTGTGCCAAAAAAAAAATTTCCCTTGATAAAAAAAAACCGTTGCAGGTAAACTACCCCTTTCCCTTAACCGATCTTCACCAAAAACAATAGGTCTTGAGAACTCTACAATTCAGGGCTGTATGCGAAACATTATTTGATTCTGTTTGAATTTGCGGCTGTTATCGTGTGCCAAAAAAAAAATTTCCCTTGATAAAAAAAAACCGTTGCAGGTAAACTACCCCTTTCCCTCAACCGATCTTCACCAAAAACAATAGGTCGCGAGTAGTCTACAAATCAGGGCTGTATGCAAAAAATTATTTGATTCTGTTTGAATTTGCGGCAGTTATCGTTTGCCATAGAAAAAAAATCTACAGACAGACAGACACACACATAGACACTTTTCGGAAAAATACTTTTTTTCATGTTTTGAGTGTAGTAGAATCAGAATCTGCAATAATCTCGAACACGATTTTTTTTTGCCATCACCATACTCCTTAAGGAATATGGAAGTAAAAAATAACAATTACCATTGTTTCAAAAAGTTTAAATAAATTTTCAAGTACTTTACTCTTGTTAAAACGTAAAAGGTTGCAGGTAAACTACCCCTTCCCCTTAACCGATCTTCACCAAAATCGAAAGTCATTGAGACCTATACAATTCAGGGACGTATGCAAAAAATTATTTGATTCTGTTTGAATTTGCGGCTGTTATCGTTTGCCATAGAAAATACGCTTGATAAAAAAACGTTGCAGGTAAACTACCCCTTTCCCTTAACCGATCTTCACCAAGAACAATAGGTCTTGAGTACTCTACAAATCAGGGCTGTATGCGAAACATTATTTGATTCTGTTTGAATTTGCGGCTGTTATCGTGTGCCAAAAAAAAAAATTTCCCTTGATAAAAAAAAACCGTTGCCGGTAAACTACCCCTTTCCCTCAACCGATCTTCACCAAAAACAATAGGTCGTGAGTACTCTACAAATCAGGGCTGTATGCAAAAAATTATTTGATTCTGTTTGAATTTGCGGCAGTTATCGTTTGCCATAGAAAAAAATCTACAGACAGACAGACACACACACAGACACTTTTCGGAAAACGACTTTTTTTCATGTTTTGAGTGTAGTAGAATCAGAATCTGCAATAATATCGAACACGATTTTTTTTTGCCATCACCATACTTCCATTCCTTAAGGAATATGGAAGTAAAAAATAACAATTACCATTGTTTCAAAAAGTTTAAAATATTTTTTCAAGTACTTTACTCTTGTTAAAACGTAAAAGGTTGCAGGTAAACTACCCCTTCCCCTTAACCGATCTTCACCAAAAACAATAGGTCTTGAGAACTCTACAATTTAGGGCTGTATGCAAATAATCTTTTGATTCTGTTTGAATTTGCGGCTGTTATCGTTTGCCATAGGAAATACCCTTGTTAAAACATAAAACGTTACAGGTAAACTACCCCTTTCCCTTAACCGATCTTCACCAAAAACAATAGGTCTTGAGTACTCTACAAATCAGGGCTGTATGCAAAACATTATTTGATTCTGTTTGAATTTGCGGCTGTTATCGTTTGCCATAGAAAATACCCTTGTTAAAAAAACGTTGCAGGTAAACTACCCCTTTCCCTCAACCGAACTTCACCAAAAACAATAGGTCTTGAGAACTCTACAATTTAGGGCTGTATGCAAATAATCTTTTGATTCTGTTTGAATTTGCGGCTGTTATCGTGTGCCAAAAAAAAAATTTCCCTTGATAAAAAAAAAACCGTTGCAGGTAAACTACCCCTTTCCCTTAACCGATCTTCACCAAAAACAATAGGTCTTGAGAACTCTACAATTCAGGGCTGTATGCGAAACATTATTTGATTCTGTTTGAATTTGCGGCTGTTATCGTGTGCCAAAAAAAAAATTTCCCTTGATAAAAAAAAACCGTTGCAGGTAAACTACCCCTTTCCCTCAACCGATCTTCACCAAAAACAATAGGTCGCGAGTAGTCTACAAATCAGGGCTGTATGCAAAAAATTATTTGATTCTGTTTGAATTTGCGGCAGTTATCGTTTGCCATAGAAAAAAAATCTACAGACAGACAGACACACACATAGACACTTTTCGGAAAAATACTTTTTTTCATGTTTTGAGTGTAGTAGAATCAGAATCTGCAATAATCTCGAACACGATTTTTTTTTGCCATCACCATACTCCTTAAGGAATATGGAAGTAAAAAATAACAATTACCATTGTTTCAAAAAGTTTAAATAAATTTTCAAGTACTTTACTCTTGTTAAAACGTAAAAGGTTGCAGGTAAACTACCCCTTCCCCTTAACCGATCTTCACCAAAATCGAAAGTCATTGAGACCTATACAATTCAGGGACGTATGCAAAAAATTATTTGATTCTGTTTGAATTTGCGGCTGTTATCGTTTGCCATAGAAAATACGCTTGATAAAAAAACGTTGCAGGTAAACTACCCCTTTCCCTTAACCGATCTTCACCAAGAACAATAGGTCTTGAGTACTCTACAAATCAGGGCTGTATGCAAAACATCATTTGATTCTGTTTGAATTTGCGGCTGTTATCGTTTGCCATAGAAAATACCCTTGTTAAAAAAACGTTGCAGGTAAACTACCCCTTTCCCTTAACCGATCTTCACCAAAAACAATAGGTCTTGAGAACTCTACAATTTAGGGCTGCATGCAAATAATCTTTTGATTCTGTTTGAATTTGCGGCTGTTATCGTTTGCCATAGGAAATACCCTTGTTAAAACATAAAACGTTACCGGTAAACTACCCCTTTCCCTTAACCGATCTTCACCAAAATCAACAGATCTTGAGAACTCTACAATTCAGGGCTGTATGCGAAACATTATTTGATTCTGTTTGAATTTGCGGCAGTTATCGTTTGCCATAGAAAAAAAATCTACAGACACATAGATAGACAGACAGACAGACAGACAGACACACACACAGACACTTTTCGGAAAACGACTTTTTTTCATGTTTTGAGTGTAGTAGAATCAGAATCTGCAATAATCTCGAACACGATTTTTTTTGCCATCACCATACTTCCATTCCTTAAGGAATATGGAAGTAAATACAATCATTTTGTTGCCAGGCAATAAAATTATAATTTTTTCATTTTAATGTAATATAATATTTTTCATTTAATACAGCAATAAAAAGGCAGGTAAGACACAGCCTGGCTGTTTGGGTGAAAATGATTTTAAATATAAATCTTAGAATATGGAAGTCATGTATGGTTCTCCATACCGATATTTTCTATGGTAAACGATAACAGCCGCAAATTAAAACAGAATCAAATGATGTTTTGCATACAGCCCTGTATTGTAGAGTTCTCTATACCTATTGGTGTTTGTGAAGATCGGTTAAGGGAAAGGGGTAGTTTACCAGCAACGTTTTATGTTTTAAAAGGGTATTTTCTATGGCAAACGATAAGAGCCGCAAATTCAAACAGGATCAAATAGGTTTTTGCATACAGCCCTGATTTGTTGAGTACTAAAGACCTATTGTTTTTGGTGAAGATCGGTTAAGGGGAAGGGGTAGTTTACCAGCCACGTTTTTTGTTTTATCAAGGTTATTTTATATGGCAAATGATAACAGCCGCAAATTCAAACAGAATCATATAATATTTTGCATACAGCCCTGAAATGTAGAGTTCTCAAGACCTGTTGGTTTTGGTGAAGATCGGTTAATGGAAAGGGGTAGTTTACCTGCAACATTTTATGTTTTATCAAGGGTAATCTTTTTTATGACGAATGATAACTGCCGTACATTAAAACAGAATCAACTACTCTTCTGCATACCTTTTTGAATTATACAAAACTCAAGGTCTGTTGATTTTGTTGAAGATCGGTTAAGGGAAAGGGGTAGTTTACCTGCAACGTTTTATGTTTTAACAAGGGTATTTTTTCTATGACGAATGATAACTGCCGTAAATTCGAAGAGAATCAAATAATGTTTTGCATACAGCCCTGAATTGTGGAGTTCACAAGACCTATTGTTTTCGGAGAAGATCGGTTAAGGGAAAAGGGTAGTTTACTGACAACGATGTTTTATCAAGGGTAATTTTTTCTATGGTAAATGATAACAGCCGCAAATTCAAACAGAATCAAATGATGTTTTGCATACAGCCCTGTATTGTAGAGTTCTCAGTACCTATTGGTGTTGGTGAAGATCGGTTAAGGGAAAGGGGTAGTTTACCAGCAACATTTTATGTTTTAACAAGGGAAATTTTTTATATGACGAACGATAACTGCCGTAAAATCAAACAGAATCAACTAGGTTTTTGCATACCTTTTTGAACTAAAGAGAACTCGAGGTCTGTTGATTTTGTTGAAGATCGGTTAAGGGAAGGGGGTAGTTTATCAGCAACGTTTTATGTCTTAAAAAGGGTAATTTCTTTTATGATGAACGATAACTGCCGAAAATTCAAAGAGAATCAAATAATTTTTTGCACCCTTTACTGTGTTGCAGAGAGCTCAAGGTCTATTGATTTTGGTGAAGATCGGTTAAGGGAAAGCGGTAGTTTGCCTGCAACATTTTATGTTGTAACAAGAGAAATGTTTCCGTGACGATAGATGACTGCCGCACATTCAAACAGAATCAAATATTTTTTTGCATGCATCCCTGAATTGTAGAGGACGGAAGGTCTATTGATTTTGGTGAAGATCGGTTAAGGGAAAGGGGTAGTTTACCAGCAACATTTTATGTTTTAACAAGGGAAATTTTTTATGTGACGAACGATAACTGCTGTAAATTCAAACAGAATCAACTAGGTTTTTGCATACCTTTTTGAACTAAAGAGAACTCTAGGTCTTTTGATTTTGGTGAAGATCGGTTAAGGGAAAGGGGTAGTTTACCTGCAACATTTTATGTTGTAACAAGAGAAATGTTTCCATGACGAACGATAACTGCCGCACATTCAAACAGAATCAAATATTTTTTTGCATGCGTCCCTGAATTGTAGATGACTGAAGGCCTATTGATTTTGGTGAAGATCGGTTAAGAGAAAGGGGTAGTTTACCTGCAACATTTTATGTTTTAACAAGAGTGAAGTACTTAATTTTGATAAATAAAGTATCCTGATAAGAAGCTCATAGTAATCCACTGTAGAAACGTAGATGAAATATCTATAAATTAAGAGGTTAGGAGAACGGGGTGGGGGTAATTTTCTATTAATGAAAATTAGAGTTGAAGATGGAGGGTAGAATTTGTTATATGTGTACTACGTTATCGGCAACAAAGATGTAGTTTTTTGTTAAAATTCCTTCCCGGGCTCTTTAGCCGTAGTCCAATGTTTTCTGCAAAACCAGACGTTTCGGCAGTGCCATTGACTGCCATCATCAGTGAAAATCGACTGCGAAAACGTGAGGTGGTATACGTTAGTGACCACAGTACTGTGGTTAAGGCTGAAGCAATAAGTAGAAAGAAGTAGTTTCTATGGAAACATTTCATTGCGAATACGATTGTAAATATAAATCTTAGAACATGGAAGTCATATATGGTTCTCCATACCGATATTTTAATTCTTCTTTCTTTATCTACATCTTTTAAAATTTTGATTTCGAAGCTATTCATGAATATCTCTGCCATTAATGGTGAAAGCGGTGATCCCATTGGTAATCCATTTTCTTGTATGTAAAATTTGTTGTTAAATCTGAAGTAGTTTTGCCTTAGGCATAATTCTAATCGTTCTATTATTTCGTTTTTCCATTCTACATTACTTAGTTTGTTTTTCTTTATTATTTCTACTGTTTTTGCTATTGGTATGTTGGTGTACATATCTTTTATATCTAATGACATTCATTTTGTCTTATTTGTTATGGTTATTTCTTTTAATCTTTCTATTACCTTTTTGCTATTTTCTATGCTGTGGATTTCTTGTTTTTCATAATACTTTTTAAACAATACGAAGGGTTTAGAAATGTCATCTGATGACCATTTTGTGCATTTTCTTTGGGAATAATTTTACATGCCAGTTTGAAAACACAGACTCATATTTATTCAATTTGCCTTTCAAGAAAGTGATTTCTGTCCTCACAGAAGTTAATTCCTGTGCCAACCTCTCATTTTGCTCTTTTAAAAATTAATTTTCTTTTTTAAAGCATGCAACTCTTCAGACTGATTCATATTTTCTACCACTTGTGAAGTATTACTTACACTGGCATTAGGCTCATATAGTTCACTAGAAGATTACTCGTGCTTTTTTTATGCTGTATTTATTATTTTCTTCATCACTCTCTACCAGAACTTTCACAAGGATTTCTACTGTTTTATGAGATACCCATTTTTGAGGTCTGGATGTGTTTCTGGGTTGGTTGAAAAGAGGATTAATGGGATTTTCATATGCAAAACAGCTGTTGTTTTAAGTGTTTTCTACATTTTAAATTTAGAAGCTTCACTCTTAGATTGCATACAAAATCATCTGCAAAATAGTCAGAGCACATGAGCATAATTGTGCAGAAATCGTCTGAATACTTAAAAGCATATATGCACATGTTTATCTTATGGAAAGCGGTGAAATTAAATAAACACCACACAAAAATAAACTGAAACACAAGCTGAAACGCCCTGTATATGATGGCCGACAGTTGCACCAGTGACATCACTGTAGCAGCACACTACTGTGCAACAACCTCATGATACCTACTATGTATTGTAAATGCTGTGGCTTCAACCAAAGTCCATTTTCAAGTGTAACTTGTAAGCTGAAATTATATTGTAAAATGTACAAACATTTCAGAGTGTCTCGAACACTGAGACACTTAGGATACTTGATTCCCAAGTATTACATGGGAATAATACTTGTGAGAGTACAGTATTTGTTTAAGGGGTTAATTACAGATATTTTATTTGCTCTGTTAGTTTTACAGTATGTATATCGTATTAATTTGGTGAATCACTTGGTAAGGTTATGATACTCTTGTTGAGTCTGTACTGTGTTTATGGTAACTAACTGTATTAGAAATCAAATAAAATTAATGTAATTTTCCGTTCGAATACCGTTGTTGTTAAATGAATGTTGTATGTTAATCCATAGACATGCCTGGCATGTATACTGTCAAAGTGTTACACTGACAGCACTGTAAGGCATTATATACTGCAATTGAATCACAAGAGGTTACATGGTTTGGTTTGGTGATGTGACAACACCTGTGTGAACAATTCTAAACTAGAGATATTCATTGAGCAGTGAATGTGATTTGTGGGTAACAAAGGATTAGTATAAACCGTCGTCTGCAGGTTTGCTGGTAATTTATGGGAAAGAGACAGTAACGTGTCTGTTTTCCATGTGTAATCTCTTGTGAATAACACACTGTGTGTGTACGCGTGTACGCATTACAACACTCCACACAGTTACAATGCATACACACAGAGTCTACATTAGATTTACAGTTACAAACAGTTACAATATAGTCTACAGTAAAATAAAGTATCTAAGAAAAATTGGCTAACGTATACTATAGTCTATAAAGGCATTAAAACAGTTAATTTTATTTTAAAACGTAACGTATATATTATGGCATATATAATATGTATTGACCATAATTAACGTCACCTAAAAGCTGCTAGATTAAAACAACGAGTGGCTCAAATTTCAATACAGGATTGAGAAGTAGTTATATGCTGCAAAAGGACCAGTCTCATAAAAAAGTGTTTACATAATGTTTTACCAAGAGCTTGTTGAGAAGCCTGTTTTGTTTATCCTTATGGTACTGTCAGTGGAATATAGTTGGTTGTATGGAATGTGTAAAAAATTTGTCTTTTTTAAAATAATAGTATGGAACTAGACATAAACTAATAAATATATTGTCACTGTGTTTAACTCATCATATAATTTGCATTACACCTAAATTAACATATTGGAAGTATGAGTATTTGTCAAACAAATTAATAAATTGATGACAGGTACATAGAGGATCGTTATCTGCGATGTGTAAGGAAATTAGTGAAAAATTAGAAAAATCAAAGCCAGTGGAACCAGTTCAGATGATAACTGTTGTGAGAAACAACATAGCATCTGCCAGAAACATGTTTGAAAAAGATAACAATGAAACAAACGAATTACGTAACAAACACATAGAAATTATGACCAAAAGAGTTGATGATGCGAAATTAGAAGTAGAAAATGATGGTGTTGCTAGTGACAGTATAGATGCATCATCAAAGTTAATTCAGAATGGAAGCAGTGATGGTACTGTGGTTACACCACCAAAGCCTCTTCCACGTCGTACAAGTTCCATGTCTGAAAGTGAAGACGTGCCACCTCCAAAACCAGCTGCCAGGCCAAGAACAAATTCTGTTATTACGTCTGTCTCGACACAGCCAACATTTACAACATCGATAAGCACATCAACAACATACAAGGTTAGGTCTCGTGTATTGTATTGTTTATTGTTTTAATATTACAATAATGCTGTTGCTTGGTTGCTGTTGTTATGTTTTGTTTACCTTTAATTGTAATAGTTGTTTGATTTGCTGTTGACTTTGTGTTGTCCTGTGAATTGTAATTGTACATAATATGTCTTGTTCAGTTTGCTTGGGATAGCATTTTGTTGGAGTTATATTTGAATAGTGTAAGTTAATATAGTGTAAGAATATTATATTAACAGTTTATAGTATAATTTAAGGATGATATGCATGTCAGCACCTATTTTACTCTTGTCACATTGCTTACTTAATATATCATTATGGTAATGTATTGTTTTAATAATAGTAATAGATTACTTCTATTAAAATTTGAAAAATAGGCATAAGCTATCAAAGCATTAATTTATAAAGCAAGTTTTTTAAACTGTATAGGAAATTAGAAGCTGTGTTGAGGATCCAGAAACTTTAACAGACCTTCCAGTAACTAGAAAGCATTTTTTTCAGATTGAAGATTGATACTGAGACTGTTCACAGCGGATAGGAAATCATGCCAGATTGACACTGCAAGTAGAAACCTGTAATTTTCTATTTCATGAAAGACAAGAGACTGTGCTTCACTCTTTGCATCACTAGTTGTCTCTGAAACCTTAATCACAGCATCTCTTTATTTCCTTAATTTGGTATCTCATTGGTCTAATCTACTTTAAGTAGACACTGTCTAATCTACTTTCCCAGCATGGATACAAGGCTTCTGTACTGTTAAACTAGGAACTATTTTTTTCATAATATCCCAGTGCTGTGGTGATGCAGAAAAGATAACATATATCCTCCCTACCACTTCAAAAAACAAAACAGCTTTAGGGGAACATTTTGCTGCATTGTATAAAACTAGATTCAGACTATGGATTGCACATCGAGTGTAAAAAGCCTTTGAGCTTAGTTTTAAAATCCGGGCCTGAACACCACTGTGAATTTCCTTCATGTTTGCCCCATTGTCATAACCCTGCCCTCATAAGTATTTAACTGTTAGATCCAGTTTGTCTAATTCTTCCAAAAAGACGTCGGACAGATTTTTACCCATTGTAAAATATTTTGCTGCTTTGATTTTATATAAATTTCTTCCATTCACTTTTTCTACCATTAATTGTATTAACTTACTTAGATTCTAACACTTAAGTAATGGTCATGTATTTCATTCAGTTTTATTCTTCTTGCACGTTCTTGTAGAACAGCCCCGAGTCAAATCAGTGTAGATAGATATTACCAACTAAACAACACATCAGTATTTCTGCTTTGTGTTTTATTTATGTATATTTTTATTTTCAAGGCAAATCAGCACTTTGTGCACAAGGATAGTCCCTCTCAGTGCGCGCGCACGCACGCACGAACACATGCATACACAGACACACACACAGTGCCACTGTTTTTTTTCATGTTTTGTTTTGTTTTAGTTTTTTTCACTTTAGTAGCGCTGATGGTTATTAACACTGTTTCTAGTTTGTTTTACTTGTCTGTGACACTATGTTGAGTGGCTGTAGTGTGCAAATTGGCTGCTAACAGTTCCAGGTGAAATTATGAATTCCTGATTTTTAGCATCTATTTCTTTCCTCATTTCTTCATTTTTTTCCTTGCAATAACACTGATTTAAACAGGTTTTTGTTCAGCTGGCTGCATGGCTGGATGCACATGAGGCCAGCTCATGGAAACACTGCCCACGAGCGTAACGAACACAGTGTTTGGCACATATGTGCTATCTGAAACGCCTTTGTAATTGCTCCGTATCACGTATTCAAGTCCCATTCCATTCCACTTGACAAGTTTCATGTTCGATCATTACTTTTACAATAGTTTCATGACCCGTTAAATAAAATGTCCCCTTACTTGCGTGACTATTGCATATTAGTGCACATGCACACAATAAATGGGCATGGGCACATAAATAATGTACTAGTAATAATAAATGAAGTTTTGTATGTGTAGTTATAGGTATTGTAGTGACAGAGTGTAGTTCAGTGCATGGAAATTGTGAATTTGCACTTTTATAGTGTAATTTTTATATTGTAATTAGTTTGCTTCAGGTATAAATAGGTTGGGTCATTCCAGACAGGCAGCCTTGCATTTAAAACTTTCCATGTAAAGTTTCTTTTTTTACTGTACTTGGAATGTTTTTGGCTACATGCAAATGTGTTGTCTACATTTGTTTTCATTTATTGTAGTTAATTATATTTTTATATAATAATAAAGCAATTGAAATTTCACATTTAAACAATTTATATCTAATTATCATGTTGGTGAAATGTATTACAATTTTTGTATGGAGTTTGTTGAAAACAAAATTGTGTGTGAAATAGGTAAATTGTGTACCAAAAATATTCTAAATACAGAAAAGAAATATTAAATTGTATACGAGCTTTCTTTCTACCAGAGGTACTGAATGAACGATAAGATTATACATAGTTACAAGAAAATTTGCCATGTACTACATTTTTCTGAGTATGAAAAACTAATTGTTAAGGTAAACATTTTGATAAAATGTAGCATGGTTACACAGATTAAACAGCATTCTGCTTTGATAGAAAGTCTGTAGAGATGAACTAAACATAATTA
The DNA here is from genome assembly GCA_034769895.1 of Magicicada septendecula. NCBI lineage: Eukaryota > Metazoa > Arthropoda > Insecta > Hemiptera > Cicadidae > Magicicada > Magicicada septendecula. The sequence goes on along the minus strand of CM068370.1, from coordinate 238,836,185 downwards.
AATATTTAGGCAGAGACAACAGATATGACAAAACACTAATAGACATACTCCTATACAAAACCCGAAACAAACAAAAAGTCAGAAATCAGCAGTTTCCAGACATTCACCTGTATTACTAAGCATCCTGAAAAATTGCCTTTAAATCAGCAGAAAAGCAGGATTTACCATTGCATACAGAACCATAAACAAAACAGAACACAATGTTGTCAAAAAGCACTTACAAACAATTAAATAAATTTGATGTACCTTGAACGTAAGTTACAACTAAACTGCTCACAGTACAACAAATTCTACATAGACCAGACAGGATGTAGCTTTAAACACAGGTACAGCAGTGAACACATAAAGGCACTACACGTCTTCATTGGAAACAACCTTACCTTACTTTTGCAAACCACCTTACCGAAACACACACACACACACACACACACACACACACACACACACACACACACACACACACACACACACACGCACGCACGCACGCACGCACGCACGCACGCACGCACGCACACACACACACACACACAGTAAGTAAAATTCAAATTTTAAATAGTGAGTACAATTAAAGTCAGTTCTTCAATCTACTAAAAAACATTTACCTTGACTATTAAAAATGCATAAACACAAACAATCTCATGGCAATCCTACATATAAACACAAAGGGTCAAAAACTAGACACACTTGAAAACTAGAAATACATAAACACACAAAAAAATTCAAAATTAACAGATACAGTTTAAATGATGTGTACTCATTGTATACATTGTTTTCAAAGAGTTAATTATGTATTCTCTTTGAAAACACACACACACACACACACACACACACACACACACACACACACACATACACACACACACACACACACGCGCGCGTGTGTGTGTGCATGTTAAACAAAGATCTGATGACCATTTCAAACAGTGGTGTAACTTCCAGCACAGGATATTACCGTTTTCCTAGTGGCTGCATCTGACAAAGCTCACAATGAGTGACAGGTGGCTTAAACAAAGGTACAATTTTAATCTAAAAATTATGTCTGTAATCAGGAACAAAGTGCATTACACATTACTAATACTGGGATGTGTCATGGTCAACAAACTCCACGAAAATTGCTCTCGTCCACAGTATGTACTCTTACTCCTTTCTCTATCTTTAGGCAAAAGTTGTAGATTGTGATTAGAGGTGAATAATTGTGTAACAAGCAATGTTTATATTGAGCCTTTTTTTAATGTCTGCTAGTTATGAATAATTCTTCAATTATTTAAGTCTTATCTTGTTAAATCAGGTAAACCAGGTGTTTGTCACACCTGTAACAATGGAATGACCTAATTATGATTGCATGCATTTTGTTATTATTTTTTTTGTTATAAATTTTGGTTTAAAAAAAGTCAGCTGTGAATTTGCAAAATGTTTAGCATTACAAGCTTACTGCACTGCTATCCATTTTTATTAGAGGTTAATACTAAGTTTTTTGTACTATTTTTAAAGTCAGTTGTTTTAACTTGTCACAGCAGTAATATTAAAACAGGAATAAAAGAAAATTCATTAAAATACTAATAATATAATCAATTTGTGTATCAGTTAACATCTTTAATTATATCTTAAGTATTTAATACATGACAATGACATAGCAAGGTTTAGTCAATTAAGTAGGCAGATTTAAAATATTCATGTCTATCAACAGAATTTATTATCACAAGGACAGTAGTGAGAATTAATTAGCACATACGTCATACGTTAGTGTGTGTGAATATGTATGTATTATGTTACTGCATGTGTACATATATCAGTGACAACAAATATATTTAGTTTCGATATTTTGATTGTTTTATTTATATGTTATAACCGTGTTATACTAAAATGCACTATTTTTATAGTACATGATATTTATTAATAACAAATTCAGTTAGATCTATACAACAGTGTTATAATAGAAGCTCTATAATTATTTTATTTATAAACTACCATAGTAGTAAATTATACTTATGTGTGTGCCACACAGTTATAGCTACATTCACATGCTAACACGTGTAATGTGTCTATCAATACAATTATCCTATTTGTTGTACTGCCTTTGACAGGATACAAAGATAACAATAAATTTTATAGAAACATAAACAGAACAGTTAAGTTGTGTTAATTGATCAAACCTTGCAAATTCTTTCATTTATTTTTCAGTTCACTATCACTGCTATGAAGCTTGAGCATATTTAATTTAAAGTAATATTTATTAAAATAGATAGTAAAAAATTTAAATGTAAGTTCATTAACCATTGGTATAGTATATTCTAAATGCTTTAAAAGTTGCTAACATAAACGAGATGTAACATTCAATAATTAATGGTTAAAAATTGCTCAGCAGTTTTAATTCAAGATGAGATAAATCTTAATCACAATTCATTCTGCATAAGTAGTGAATCATGCATGGTTAAATTAATTTTTGCCCTAAAATGAAGTTTTGTAGCTTTTTGTTTTTTATTAAAGAAATTTAACATTTTTTAATGAAAAAGAACAAGCTGTGTGTGTGTGTGATTATTGTATAACATAGAATATGTTCTGTTTTATATTTTGTGTGGAGATGTGTAGCTTGGTTTGTAGAACATAAGACTACTTATGTTGCTATTTATTGATAATTGAAGTTTATATGTGTTTCTTATTTTGTTAAAAAAGAACAGCAGTTTTGTCTGAATACTCCTCATTCAGATTTATATAGTATACTCTGGTTACTGGTAGATGCCACATGTTTATAGTTGTTTATATAAAACAACAGAAATTGTTGAAACTTCGTATCAGAAACAGATGTGAAAAACGGGCTAACCATTTTGTAAATTATGCTAGATGGTTATTGGAGTAAAATCAACTGCTAAAAAAAACATTTTTGTAGGTAAAAAATGGAAGTATAAAACTCGTCCATATCTAAACATCAAACAAATTTTGAGACTAGTGTTACCAAAAGTGAAAAAATGACGTGTTATTTTGAAAATTCTATTTGCTTTTAAATTCTGAACTACTAAAAATATATTAAAATTTATGTATATAAAACTTGTGAGTTGTACAGAATTTAGTTATGTTGATAATAGGACCCAGCATGTATTCTGTTTAAAAAAAATTAAGAGAAATGTAGTTTTAAAGAGTTAGCCTTTTTTAATATGGTCTTCTAACATCTTTCTTTACTTTAGAGGACTGTTTGCAAAACTTAAAAAGCAGAATTCTTTTGTGTATTATGTTCACGTATGGTAATTGACTAATCTCTGATGGTCACATTTTGTTGGTGATCTCGTATATATTCTGTAACATATCATTTTCACCACTTGAATTCTGCTAAGCTACTTTTGATCATATGTGAACATGATCCATACAGAATAGTTGGTAAATCCATTATAGATGAAAGAAAAGGTATTTCTCTCAAAGCTTTCTTACCCAAGGTTTTTATAATGGTGTTAGAAACTAACCAACAATTTTTCAACTTCATATTGGCATCATAATCATAAGAACTATCACAAGCTTAAATGTTTCACAAAGAAACTGGTTCAAATGTATAATTATCTACATTTTTTTGATCTGAAAGGTATTCATCCACAAAAGGTTTGATGTTGTTAATTAATTGAAGTTGATTCATATGAAAAAGAGAAGGTGACTGTAAAATAATACTGTATTCAGGTATTAGGAATTTGTGGGTTACAGAAACAAAACAGCCGTTTTAGCCCTCTTCATGCAATCATGTGGACGTTTAATTGTAAGTGCTGTGAGTTTGGTAAGTCAGAGTTCTCAGCAAACATCTTTTTAGCTGCTCATTTTCTTCTATATGAGCCTTATTGTAAAACTGGTGTAAGTGGGAGGTAAAACTAATACAGTAATCCAGATTGCCAATATTGTTACAACTCAGACATAGATGTTACAAAGAAGCTTCATAAATTTAATTATATATGATACAGCATAGATTCGTAAGGACTTAAATGGGTAAAACTATGTAGATCATATAGTGAAGATCACTTTTGGTGCACAGAGGGTCATTCTACACAACTTTTATAGATAAGTGAGGGTGTTCCAGAGTCTACTGGAGTATTATTTGTAGCTCAATTTGCTGATATTGTGTAATGGAGTTGAACGATACATTCTGTGTGTTCTATTTTGTTTTCTGCATCGTCATGCTAACATGCTTCTATTCACCTTAGTTTGATAATCACTTGAAACAAAATATGTAGCTTCACCCAGATGGAATATTCCTAAGTTTATCAATTTATGTAATTGTTTGTAATATGATTTAACTAAATAAGTCAGAGACATGTAGATTACTTGCTGGGACTCAGTGTTCTAAGATAAATTAAATACTTATATTTAGGTTTGTTTCCAAGCTATAATGTGCTTGTTTGATTTTTACAGCCTCGTTTAGGACCAAAGCCTTTTACACCACCGAAACTGAATTTGGGAGACAGTATGAGTGGTGCCAATGAATTGGACAGAGTGTTTTCAGTGCCAGCAGTCCCAGGCAGTGGTGATGTCATGAGTCATTCTGTCAATGGGCAGGTCAGTCACAGCCCGGAACCAGAAACAGAGCAACCAGTAAGTTTCCATTTTTACGTGGCAATATTTAACATATATATATACACTAGCGGAATACCCGTGCTTCGCAACGGAGTTTCACATTGTACGTAATGAAAATGTTAGTTTAATTAATAAAGTTCAATTAAAGTAGGTTTCTTATAAATAAATAGCTGTTGCCCATGACTTCGTTTGCATGGTCTTCAATTTAATGTGATAATATATTTAATACGAGTACCCGGCATGCGTTGCAATGCCACTCAAAGAAAGAAAGTGTTTGTGTTTTAATTCTGTTTATTGAAGTGCTTTTGGATACACAATATTTTTTGTTTTTCCGTCTGGTGCGTACACGAATAAATCAGAAGGTTTTCCGACGCGTGAGCAGGTCACATACAGCTGTCCATGTGAGAAGCATGGAGTTTTCAAATTTAGTCCACACGCTTGTAGCGATTGTCCCTGTGCTTTGTTGATGGTCATTGCAAATGCGAGTCGCACCGGAAACTGCAAACGTTTGAATTTGAATGGCATATCTGTCGGAATCATTGGGATGCGTGGCAACAGTACATCTTCTCCTTTAAATTTTCCATTTAAAATTGTAGCTTTCTATGATATTGTTCATCATCTTTTTCACTGAAAGCCTGGTACCGTTGCAAAGTCTGATACTTTTCTATTTATTGATATTAATAAAATATGATTGATTGATTTTATTTCAACTATTACTGTCTCTTTTTATCGGGCGCCATCTTGTGTTTATTAACAAGAAACATACTAAAATTTTGTACTTACCATTTTTGTTTTCGGGTTCTTTTCGGCGAACAGGAGTTCAGAATTGGTTGTTTGAAATGACTACTTCGATCTATTATATTCAAACAAACTTGTGTTTATTCATATTTAGTTTTACTGTTGCATATTAACGACAATCACAAAATTACTCCTCCCGTCTTTTATACTTTTACTATTTTAACATTGACAGTGTACATGCTTTATTCTGACCACAACTTTCAAGATATTATTGATAATTAAACTGTTGAACACTAAAACAAATGCTAGATAGTAAAGAAATAATACTAAACTAACTTCTCTTAACATAAACCAGCGCCTTTGTAATTACGTAATTCAAACTCACTCATACACGCTCACACGCTTTCACATTAGACAAGTTATATTCCCATTAGAGCTCTTATTTCAAATTAATTTTCATCCTCTGTTCTTGTACTGTATGAAAATAATAAAATTTGTTAGTTTACTTTCCTGTTATTACGCTGAAGTTACCCTCCTACCAGTCTTCTCGTATACACGCACTGATTTATTGCCGAACTGTTACATGATTATTTACTTATTATTTTATCACTGTATCTACTCGGTTTCAAAATACTGTTTTAGATGATCAAATAACAAAACTTTTTACATTTTTTATGTTGCGGGCCAAAATTACGCACAGCCGGCGAACACCAAGACTTCGCCCGAAACCGGCGAACCGGCGAACGCACAGTTGTTTGCGTCCGAGGTGTTCAAATGTTGTTTTCCGACTGCTTTGTTCTGTGTGTCACACAGCTGCTGGCTCTGACACACCCTGCATTCTTAGTTATGTAACGCGCTGACGTATATGTTGACGTCAGGTGGTCCGATGTGGTTACATAACTTGTTAACTGGTTTCTGTGTGTCGTTAGTTGACCTTGGCACAATTTGCTGTCTGTTGCTGTTCTCGCTTGAGAAATTTACATACAATATTGTCAATCAGTCGTACCACCTTCGCTACCGTCGCCTACCACTAAATTTACCTGTCATTTATATGTTTTGTCCCAAATATTAAGAAAATGTTATTTATTATGAAAAAATGTCCAAACTGCTTTATTACCCCAAAATAGGCCCGTTACAATACCCCCTCAATGAGATATTTTATGCCGAAGCATAAAAATCTCATTGACACATTCATACTTGCTAAAGGGATCAGCCAGGATATGTCGCCACAACCCCCTGTATGGTTTACAAAAAATATAATCAACTCACCCTTGGTCCGGTGACTGTGACCGCACCTGAATGACAATACTGGACTTCTCTTTCGAGATCCCAACACTGTAGAGTCAGACAGATACTTAACGCCCCTGCTCTGACGCGTTGGCCAGCTCAGGACCACCGCCACAGCATCACCAAACACTGAAACAACAAATCAAATATCAAATAGTGGCCTTATACAACACCATATCCCCAACTGATCTGTTTCCCCCTAGCGGTGCTGGTTTGCGCTAAGAAGCACTGGTTTTGTTTTTTCACTAACTGCTAACATATATATCAAAATATCTAACACAACAGGATACCCATTTTAAAATTCCATAATCTCATTCTATCTACTTTCTCTTGTTAACTTTTATCCCAAAATTCAAAATTACTGCCCTGATTCCCATCAGAATTTAAATAAACATTTCCCATTATCATATTACATTTATCTCATCCCCAATTCAAAGTGCATTTAAAATATTTAAATTCATAAAATTCTCTTAAACTAACAAACACAATATAACATAAGAAAACATAGTACACTCATAATTCACATTGTTATCCTTATCTTAAAATAAACAATTTGTATTTAAAATTTACACATTTTACATCATTAAGTTTGCATATAAAATCAGAAAATTACATTTTAATCTCAATTTAACCTTTATTAATTCGTTTCTCAAAAACTTTTTTTTTTTTTTTTTTCAATCTTCGTTTTACACATCATTTCATTTATTATTCCCTTTCATTAATTTGGGTGATTCTCCGTTATTCATTATAATTCACTTTATCAACTTGGCATTTACTCATAATCTTACCCCTTTTAATACTCTAACGTTCCCTTACAAAATCTTTAACTAGTATGACACCCCTCTTTCAAAAAATCTACTAACCCTTCTCTACCTCTAACTACTTACTACTTTAACTCAATTCGCCACCTTCTACCAATATATAAAAAAAATTCTCTCTAACCCTTTGTACATAAGATATGTGTCCCCCCCCCCCAAAAGCTCAATTCCCGTTCTCTGGTTCCTGGATTCTACCTAAGGCAACCCCTTCCCCACTAAAATCTGTTCCTAATCCCGTCCCAACCCTTATGTTGCGGACTCCCACATTACACTACCCCCTACTACAAAATTGCCATCCCCAAAATCTCAATCTCATTACCTCACTACAACTACAACAAAATAACATCAACAAAATAAACAACAATATATCACTCAAAATTCTACATATCTTCTCCATTTCTACTGTGTCAACATCAATACTTCTCAAAATTCTATAACATACATTAACTCGAAACAACCTTACATTATTTTCATCTCTAATATTCCTTTAACTTTGACTTCAATTTGGACAGATCTATATGTCCCACAAAAATTCAACTTGGACTGATTCAAACATTTTATTCAAACAATTACTATCACCCATTTCTATCTTTTGCAACCCATTGAAAATTTTAACTATCACGAATTTATTTAATTTTTATTTAAAATCTATAAACACATTGAAAACATATTATTATATTTTTATAATCCTTATTCCTAACATACTAAATGCAATTAACACAATAAGCCTTAATAAACACATTATAGGAAGTATTAGTGCATCTAATTTTCAAATCAAAACAAAATTATTGAGTAGCAAATCATCATTATTAAAATACAACAAATTTTTAATACGTTATCCCCTGGATAACCTCCCAGCCACACACACTATGACCCCCCCCTGGACTGTGGCGTCCAGTTGCGTCCACAAGGACTGAAGTTTTGGAGGAATTTGACATCTCCGTGTCCTTGCTTCTGCGTTACATTTTAAAGGTACAGATATCATAATATCTCTGTCTATAGTTATGCACCCTTAATGCGGGTCTACCACCTGGCTCTGCTGTTCCTCCTCGAACAGAGTGGCAGCCGCTGTTCCATAGTTCCGGGATTCCCCCTAGTTTCACCCCCCATTAATTTCTAATATAGACCAATTTCAAGCCAGCTATGGTCAAGGGACTTGGTATGACCATAGCTAACCGCTAGCCAAAACCACGATTAGTGCTGGTAAGGCAGTAATCGCCCGAAAAGTCGGGGAAATCATCTCTTCCTTCAGGCATGTACACTTCATCATTAATATGCACGACACGGCAATTTATCAGGGTACAATATAAAATTATATAAAAGGTGTGCCGTGCATTTTCGCCATGTTGGCCTCCGATGGAGGTAACACTCACTGCTACCCCCAACACTTTCCGCTGTCTACTGGGGCACATGCCACCCCAGCAACAGCAACTTACTAACTAATTAATTAAAATTTTTATATACATTATATAAATATAATCATTTCATCAATAATCATTTGACTCATTCATACCTTTATACCATTGGACTTTCTTAAAATTTTCAAAATTTATTATTAATAATCATTATATATCACTTTTCAATTATTATTAAAATTTTCAATTCTCATTTTTATTAAACACAATTATTTCAAATAGTCTCACTATTGCATGAAAATCTTAGTTACCTGTAAACATGTTTATTATATATGATTATAAAATTTTTATACTTACAGTTCAGTTAACATGATATATACAAAACATAATCCCCATACCACAATACTTCCACCTCACCTCTGAAACATTTTACAAAACTATTAGTTTACATCAAATAATTTATCATTCATTACCGAATTTCCATCTCATAAAATAAATTAAATTCATTAAAAAAGTTTAATTAATTAACATTCAAATAATCAATCAAAGTATTTAACATGTATCAAATTGTTTTAATTAATTTAATTATTAACAATACAAAATTCATTACCATCAACAACTATTATTATTCAATTACTGTTTTTCAAAGTTAATGTTATTATTTATTTAAATTGCAACATATCATTATTATTATTACCACAATTACACACACTTATTTACTTACCATTCCACCATGTACACCAATAAATTCACTATATTTTATTTACAAACTCTTGTTATTAACTGTTCAGTTTTTTCGCACTTCATTGTCCCAATTTGCCATGTCAAAAACCATTAAACAATGTTTATATACTGTCTTTTATTGTTTTAATAGTTTACCCTCCATCGTCCCAGATAAGTCTTGGTTTTACATAACATCGTTCAATTTTATCACTACACAAAGGACTGTTTTGTGTGTTGTAACCATACAAACTAAATTCATTCAGCTTATTTAAATACTCATATAACCAGTCTCCGTTAGGTATTTTTGTTAAGTCTCCGTCATTGAATTCATTCACTATCGGGTTAATTATTTTTACCAAATCATTATAATCATTGTTACTCAAAAATACTTTTAAACTTTCCTTCCATTCACCATACTTTCTATTTAAGTTATATAATTCTGTTACTTTCTCCACGTACACTTCTCTGTTTAACTCTCTCTCATCACAATAACAAATCATGCTTTCAACCTCATTATTACAGACAGAGGGTACAACATTATACAACATCAATATACACTTCAATTCATCTACTAATATGGGTCTCTCGCCCTTCAAAAACAACAACATTTGTGAACACTCTGGTTCAGAAAAATTAATGAAAAATTTTACCCTCTGCCCACATTCAACTACTATATTATTTTTCCATTCTCTTTCTACTTCATCAACACACCTTAACATCTCATAATCACACTCCACAAACTCATCAGTACTCTCTGATATGACATTTTCAATTATATTATTATTCTCATTACTTTCAACAACATCATTATTATTTATTAATTCTCTGTCCAATATCATATTTTCACACTTGTTATTACAATTTTCATGTGTTTTATTTTTCTCTGGATTCATCACAACTACTTCCATTCTCTCCACACTCTGTTCTAATTTACACAAACTATTTTTTATTGTTTCATTAGTACTTTGTAAGCATTTATTTAATTCTTGAATCTCATTTTTCAACTCATTCATATCCCTACTTTGTCTATCAAATTTGTCATTCTGGATATTAAATTTAACGTCAGAATCACTCTTTATTTCGTTAATTTGGGTTTTTAACTCATCCAAACTATTCTTTTGAACATCGAATTTACTGTTCTGAATATCAGATTTATCATTGAAATTATTATTCTGTACCTCAAATTTATTGTTAAAATTACTGTTCATTTTCTCTAACTGCTTTAGTATAACACTCATCATATCATTTTCTACTTGGTTACATTTTGTTGAGATTGGAGTCGATATATCACTCGAGTCGTCTATAGCTGATTCAGTTAGGCTGAATTCTTTTAATCGATTTACTGGGGTTGAATGAACCCCTGGTTCTTCCACACTAGCCGACTCGTTCATTTCAACTGCAACCTCGTTATTATCTGCCATTTTTCTTAAGATCTTTTAAATATATTTCTTTGCAAAATAGTTTTATATGTAACACATAATTATTATTTAAAAGAAATATTCTACTCACCCATACTACAAAAACATGACATAACCTTACTACTTATAGGTCTGTTTTGCGTACACACACAAATTTTATTTCCTACTCCAAACAACCATCCTGCTCTCCACGTGGCCTATATTTATATAAATTTATTTATATAAATTGTCCCTACGTTCGGAAGCCATTGATACTTTTCTATTTATTGATATTAATAAAATATGATTGATTGATTTTATTTCAACTATTACTGTCTCTTTTTATCGGGCGCCATCTTGTGTTTATTAACAAGAAACATACTAAAATTTTGTACTTACCATTTTTGTTTTCGGGTTCTTTTCGGCGAACAGGAGTTCAGAATTGGTTGTTTGAAATGACTACTTCGATCTATTATATTCAAACAAACTTGTGTTTATTCATATTTAGTTTTACTGTTGCATATTAACGACAATCACAAAATTACTCCTCCCGTCTTTTATACTTTTACTATTTTAACATTGACAGTGTACATGCTTTATTCTGACCACAACTTTCAAGATATTATTGATAATTAAACTGTTGAACACTAAAACAAATGCTAGATAGTAAAGAAATAATACTAAACTAACTTCTCTTAACATAAACCAGCGCCTTTGTAATTACGTAATTCAAACTCACTCATACACGCTCACACGCTTTCACATTAGACAAGTTATATTCCCATTAGAGCTCTTATTTCAAATTAATTTTCCCCCTCTGTTCTTGTACTGTATGAAAATAATAAAATTTGTTAGTTTACTTTCCTGTTATTACGCTGAAGTTACCCTCCTACCAGTCTTCTCGTATACACGCACTGATTTATTGCCGAACTGTTACATGATTATTTAGTTATTATTTTATCACTGTATCTACTCGGTTTCAAAATACTGTTTTAGATGATCAAATAACAAAACTTTTTACATTTTTTATGTTGCGGGCCAAAATTACGCACAGCCGGCGAACACCAAGACTTCGCCCGAAACCGGCGAACCGGCGAACGCACAGTTGTTTGCGTCCGAGGTGTTCAAATGTTGTTTTCCCACTGCTTTGTTCTGTGTGTCACACAGCTGCTGGCTCTGACACACCCTGCATTCTTAGTTATATAACGCGCTGACGTATATGTTGACGTCAGGTGGTCCGATGTGGTTACATAACTTGTTAACTGGTTTCTGTGTGTCATTAGTTGACCTTGGCACAATTTGCTGTCTGTTGCTGTTCTCGCTTGAGAAATTTACATACAATATTGTCAATCAGTCGTACCACCTTCGCTACCGTCGCCTACCACTAAATTTACCTGTCGTTTATATGTTTTGTCCCAAATATTAAGAAAATGTTATTTATTATGAAAAAATGTCCAAACTGCTTTATTACCCCAAAATAGGCCCGTTACAAGTCGTGGTGGATTGATATTTCGGAGAAGAATGATAGGCCAATTTTCAATGTTAAAATGTGCGGCGGCATGCCTGGCAAATCAAGTGAATTCAAGAATTCAGTTGGATAATTGACAACTTCGTCTTGATTCATTACAGTATCGATGGACTTATACGTTGTCGCTTCGCCTGGTATTTCGTTTTGAATGCTGAAATTGATGGCATTGACATCGTTGTTTTTGGCTGCTAATATAGCACGTGCACTGAGCCACTGATGATTTTTGTAATTCTGTGCGATATGTGGGAAAACTTTGTGAATCAATTCGTCTGTGGTTGCTGTGATTTTACAGAAGTTTGTTGGCAATGTGATACATTGTGTGGATTCATCGATTGCCATTTTCCCATTCCCAATATCCAACAATTATTTTGCGAAACATTCAGCGGATGCATCATGTTGTAGCTGTACACGCATATTGGTCTTTAAAAGTCAATTTCTGTACGTGTCGCCATAAAACTGATGATTTGAGACATGCATTAAGTTCAGTTTGTCGAAAATCACCATACAATAAAATGAGTGCGCCAACGAAGAGCTGTTCATTTCCTCTCAAATCTTTTAGTGTACGATGAAGCACTTCCAATGCTTTTTTGTGCGCCATAGTACATTCGTCCCATATAATGAGTTGACATGATTGGAGTACTTTACCCATTCCAGAATTTTTGTTGATATTGCATGTGGGTGTCTCAGTGATTTGCATATTCAACGGCAATTTCAGTGCTGAATGCGCTGTTCGGCCACCATCCAAAAGAGTTGCCGCAATTCCAGATGATGTAATTGCCAGTGCAATATTTTTTCGTAATCGTATGGTTGCCAAAATAAGTGAAATGAGAAAAGTTTTGCCTGTGCCTCCGGGTGCATCTAGGAAATACAATCCCCCGCTTTGGCTTGTAATTGCATGCATAATTCTGTCATACGCTATGCATTGTTCTGGAACCAATTTCGGAAGATTCGTTTGAACAGATATACCCAATTCGTCGACATCAAAGTGTTTTTCTCGTTGCAAATCACGATCGAAAAGATAATTTGCAGATCGATTCGGCGCAGCCATTCCCAATAGTACCAGTGCTTTGTTAGCGATTGCCAAACATATGTCCTCAAACCAAAACATATGTCGAAACCAATGCCTCATTGTACACGTTTGGTGTGAATTGAATGTCCGGATTTTGATTCGCTGCACGCAAACGATGTAGGATGTCTTCACTCATGTAGTCTTTGTATTTTTCCCAAAGATCGTTTGGATTGGATGGGAAGCACGTTGTCAATATGATTGCAAATAACATGTGTATTTGCTGTGGTTGAGCAGTATTCGATGCATCAGTGAGTGAAGTGTCCCAATGTGCATCGTTTTCAAGAAGATTTAATTCTTGGCAAGCTTCACGATAAGTGGCACATACTTGACCGTTTACTGTTCTCAATTCTTGGAAGGATGTCGGTCCACATACGTTGATTAACAGTAATCGCAAGTAAAGGCATTCTGCATTGTTTGGGTGAACAGTGTACAGACGGCCTAACGCGTCAGTCGAATATAAATTGGGATGTCCTTCAACTGCTTTACCTTGTTTGCGACGTTGAAACTTTTTCGCTGATGCATTCCATGTGTAGTATGTTGGCACTTCAGAGTAAAGTAGCGTCTTTGCAAACATATCATCCCCGCACAATGAGAAAAATGCAGTTAACATTGTTGGCAGTGGTGACAATGCTCTTGCACGTGCATTTTCTGTTGTGAAGTACACGCGCTGTCCATTTTCAAGGTGCACTGCCAAATGAACAACTGTTGGATGTCGTTCATGGATTGGAAATGATAAAATGCGCCATTCTGCTTCATTGCTACTAATGTAGCATCCCAGTTGATATTGGTCGATTTCATTGATAGATGCAGTTGCATTTCCCACTCCAAAAACTGCCATATCGCTTCCTTTGTTGACATATTTGCAAATGTACTTGATCGATTTCACCGAATTGCAGTACTCGACATTGATGTGTGCTTTGTACGTTTTCGAGAGTAACGGTGAATAAGGTACAACCCAGCGATTATCAACTTCAACATCATTGTTTCGTACTTTTAAAGTGATGGATTTGCCGCCATCTTCAGTTGATCGTCGACGATAGAGTGGATATCCGTCATTGCCAGTGATAGTCTCGGCAAGTAAGTCTCTTGGGCATCGTTTCGTGCATTTCCCATCAGACATGCATGGTGAATTGTTGTTGAGTAAGCCACATGGACCATGAATCATGTTTTTGGTGACCACTTCAAATAAGTCTGGATCAATGTCGACATCTGGTATTTCTGCTGAGATGACTTGATCAATTTGATCTGGTGTGACTTTTTCGATCAACCAAATCAAAATGTGTGCATGTGGCAATCCTCTTTTTTGCCATTCAATGGAATACATCCAACAGCGTGTCTCTCCAAAACCATGATACTTGACAATGAAATCCATTAAAGATTTCAATTTTTGTTTGAACACACGCTCGGAAATATCATGACGATCCGATGATGATTGTCCAGTTAACAAAAGTTCTTTTATTTCATCCCACGTAGGATTGCATGTGAATGTAATAAACAAATCTGGGCGGCCATATGCGCGAACATATGTCATTGCATCTTGTGAGTATTTATGCATGTGCCGTGGACTCCCTGTAAATGTGGGCGGTAGTATGACCGTTTTTCCCAATTTTTTTGGGATTCACATTGCCATCATTAACAACTGCATCACGTAAATGAATGTACTCTTCGGAACGCAACTTGGTTTGATTTAATCGAATGTAGAGGAGTCGTTCGGTTTCGATTTTCGCATACATATTGTAACTGGACGTTTTCGCCGGGTGTATTTTAATTGGTATTGATGTTGAATTATTTAATAGTGTGTAGGGAGCTGGTTTGTACCTTGTCTCAATACTTACTGGTCGACCGTATCTCTCGTCGCTCAATTCAAATTTTTCCGTCTCGCCGTCTGGTTGGCTCTCGCTTGTTTGGCCGAGTCGACTTCGTTCACTGCAGTCATTTTATTTTTTATTTTTCAAATTCTTATGTTACCTTTGCTAAAATAATCAAACATACAACGATTTTATCGGTACGAAGATTTATTCACATTTTCTTTGAAGCATCAGGTCAATTACAGTTAAAATGAAATATATATTTTTTATAATTCCGGCGTTTACAAATTGCTTGGTTGGCAGCGTCTGGTTAGCTCAGTCATACGCAAAAATCATCATGGCGTACAGGTTAACGTTTTAACAAAATAATAATTTTCTCAGGGAATAGGTCCTTTGGACTACAGAAGTTGGATTACAGACTAATAAATGCACAAAATTATAATATTCCTTATATCTAATACACAGTAGTTGATATTTTAAAACATGAAAAGTAAGTTTATTGGCAATGAGAAATAGTGCACGCTTGGTTAAAATCTTTTTAGCAAGTTATGTTTTTAAAGTTATTTTAATATAAATTCAAAATTCAGTGGTTGATATATTTTATCGAAAGTGATTTTATAATCAAGTTCAGTTCAAATAAATTTTGTGATCTGTGAAGTGAAAATAATATAGTTCGTTTACTGTGGGTAATTGAAAGTTTATTTTTTGGGGTGAAGTATTTACTTTATACTCATCGATTCCTGGTCGTAGCTTCTCTTGGGATCCTCTTCTTTGGATTAGCTGCGATTCCTGTTCAAATGGTTGACATCCTATATTCAGCTTTCATCAGTCCTCGTAGATGGTCTTCTTCTTCAGGTCAAGATAGGTCCCTGCAGTTCTTCCTCCAGAATTGGTCGGGTATTATTTCAGTTTACTTCCTTCCAAGTTTTGACCAGAATATTTGTGATAAATGTTGTAATTGCTGGTCATCTCATCAATGGTAGTTTGACATAGTCTTCTGACTCTTCTTCTTTCAAAATTATGAAAATTTAATGCTTTTAAACTTAATTTGGATTCGAGGGCTTCATACATCCACCCTCTATGCTGGTCAATAATGAAGTCATTAAAATTCAACGGTCACTCTATGTAACAAGCATCAGTTGCCATAGTTACCCTTCAAATTATACTATTTCTCATTGGTCAACATCTTATAACATTGTTATAATCTAACGTTTTATTTATGTTCAAATATGTCAAAATCCTTTAAATTATGATAACTTCCTTATGCTAGTATTACTATTAATTATACTAACACCATTGTTCTGCTTTTTTTACTAAAGATTATTTTGATACCCCTCATGGTTACTTTTGATTAGTTATTAACATTTCTCTTATTTTCTTATTGATATTTCTTTTGTAATTATTTTTACACTGAATAATATTTATACATTTTTATATCTAATACACTTACTTACTTACTTAAACATTTGATATACTCTAATTGACCCTTGGTTATTGTTTTCTTTTTAAACTTACAAAATTCTCTCTTTCATGCTAGGCCTAAAGCATAGGTTTCACAATACTCCCATTCAACATTACTTATAATTCATAAACTTTATTCATTGGTTCATTGAACATCTTTTTTATAGAAACAGATAAACAAAAAAACATTGGTGCTTTCAACAACACACCTTTTATTATTAAAATATTTCTTACCAGGTTCAATCCTGAAATTAAACTTCTAACTATTTTTGGTTTCTTACTACTATCTCCCCTATCTTCTAAGTTAACTAATTCTATGGTTTTAACAATAATGAAACTCTTATAATAATAATTTTTAACAGTACTTTGCACAATATCACTCACTTACAAATTCCTTCACTAAAATATAGTGTCTGCCTCTCCTATCTTCCACTCTAATAATTTTAACTTTTACCTTATAATTGTAATTCTTACTTACTATCACTAAAATTAATAATGGTAATATTAATTCATACTTTTTATACAATATTCCATTAAAGATTGTTTCGCTATATTGCTATAGTCTGCTTCTTATTTTTTGTACACTACATGCACCTATACTGCACTTTTCCTTACATTTTAAGTTTCTTTCTTTATCAACACTTTCACGTAATATTTCACACATTGTTTGTTTACCCAGTGTTGTATCACTGTGTGGTTATTGGCAATTAACATTTGCTTTATTTTCATTTCACATTGGTCACGTTTGGTTTTGACTGATTGTCTTTATTCAGCTCAATTATAACTTACTTGTTTTTGACTAGTTTATTATTTAATAGGGTATTATTTATTTTTAACTTCCTATCGTACATTTATAAATTCATGTTTCTTTGCTTTTCATTTAACATACATAATATATCTAGTTTATTTTTATAGTCTATATATTTGACATCTTATTTATGCCCTATTTGTTTTAGTGCATTTATTTTACATATTATTTGTTAGTTACATCTTGGGGTTACAATGATCGTGGTCATACTTTGGGTTACTTCTTGTTTCTCGTTCCTTCCTTCTTGTCTCTATTTTCTTGTTTTCTTCAATCTTCTTGTTTTCTCCAATCTGTTGGGTCAAGTCATAGTCAGTTCCTGTCAATTGTTAATCGTAGTTGGGCCAGTAATCTTCAAATTATAAGTTTTTTAACATTTCTTCCTACCTTCAGCTTTTCTTTTAAATATTATATATAATATGATTTTTCTTTTATTAATCATTAGTGGTATTTTGCGCTATCTTATGTCATGTTACAATATTGACAATGTATTGATGGAACAATTGTCGACATTTCAAGATATGATTTTCAGCGTTTTCATGAATCATCAATCGATATGAACAGTAATTCATGGCACTGACTTTCTTATTCGTTTCCTCATCTGTTTGTGGATTTCTCAATTTGATGTTGAAATGATATCCATCTTCTCCTTGCCAAAATAAAATCGGATATTGCAATCCGTCGTATGAGCGATGAGTTCTGAGACTCGCTGAACATCACCATTTCTGCGATGAAGAATTATATCAAGCGAGTTAAATTCTTTGCCAACTATAACGATCGCCACTTTATCAATTGTTGGTGCAGTGTACTGTCTTTCGTGTTGGCCGACAGGTGTTTTGTCTGCTGTAACTACAACTTTGTAGTCATCAGCTGGCATTTGTTCAAGGGCAGTTCTGAACAATCGAATTAATTCGTTGTGTTGATCGAATAAAGTTTGTAATGGGGGGCAGCGACAATTTCTCGTTTAGTGCCCGTATTGAATCGACAACGTTGATCAATTTGTGCATCAGTGTTTCCCATGAAATAAATTTGAAGAAATCTGTGATCTGCGTTCGACAGTGGTAGTAGTGATCCTGCATGATGATAAATTTGCCCTTGCACTTTGAATGTTGGCATGTAATTCTCGCGCATGATATTTGTTGCACCGAACGATGTCATTCGGAAACATGAATTGTACTTGCGTATGTTTGCCAAGAAATGTTTCGATTGGCTTGTGTCACCTGATACCAACGTTGATAATGGTTCGGGTGGTGAATGTAATTCTGGCAATTTCACTGTTCCACCTGCGCAGCACATTCCTGGTGTTTCATTCTCAAATTTGAAGGCACTGCAATACACGCATAATGTATCCATTTTTTCAATAACCACACTTGGATGAAGACTGTAATCATAATTAGCATCGTAATGGAATGCACCAAGATTTAAATCAGCGTGCAGTGTTCGTCTGGATCGAGCAGTGGGTACTCGAACGGTTTCCAGTCGTGCTTTCCGTTGCTCGACTGTTTCAGATGAACAGGCTTGAGCATTGCGTACTTGAGCGGTTTCCAGTCTTGCTTCCCGTTGCTCGTCTGTTTCTGAAGCTCGTGATGCCTTTTTCTTTCGTGCTTGAGGTGTAGATCGACCAATCGCTTGTCGTTTGGGTGGCATAATTGATTTGACAGCGAAAGTAATGCTTTGTGACGACTATTACAAATTCACTTGGAAAAAGCAAAGAAAATGCGTGTGATATCTATTATCTAATGTCGACTGGCAATTGGAATTTCACAATCAACACCACTTGTTTGTTACACACGAACTGAAATGTCGCTGTTTGTATTTGATTCAATTCAATTCTGTCAAGCGTGTGCACTCACACACCGAAAACACACGAACTGCCGCTAAACTATATGAAATACACTCATTTGTTGATACACTCGCGCGCCACCTATTGTAAAATGGTTGTACTAATTCAGAAACCTTCGCGGGCGTGCGCACAACAACTCACCGAAGTTTCATCGCAATCGGATGAATGGTATAGGAACGCATACGGGACAAACAAAGAAACATTCATTTTTATATATATACTAGCGGAATACCCGTGCTTCACTACGGAGTTTCACGTTAGCTTATCAGTTTTTAAATTCAAACTGTAGCACGCGCATTTATATTGTCTGAACACTATGATCTGAATACATTCGCTATCAAAACTTTGTTTTTTATACTCGCTTATAACTTACTTCGATCTTAACTTATCCACTTTTAAATTCAAACTGAAACAACTCTGAATTCACGCACTATTAAGAAGTTTCTTAAGATGCATACACCACCTTTGACATCATAACCTATATCTTTATGTATAAGAACCGTGGACTCTGGCCCCGCCGTCTTTCGCGGGATCCGACCTAAGACTCCCCGGGTTCCGTGGATGGACTCTGGGGAAGGCCCGTCGGACGACTCCCGCGCTATTTCCTACACGGGAGACTTCCACTGATGCTATGGTAACCAGAATCGATTCTATTGGGTTGCCATAGTAACCAGATCTAATAGTTTGTAAGACCCAAAGGACCCCCCAGAGGATCGTATCGAAAAAAACACCTGTCCTATGTTGGTTCTCCCGTTGCGTAAAATATTTGTGCCAAGTTTGGTTGAAATCGGTCCAATGGTTTAGGAGGAGATGTGGAAGACCCCAAAGGACCCCCCCAAAGGATCGTATCGAAAAAAACCTTTGTCCTATGTTGGTTCTCCCTTTGCGTAAAATATTTGTGCCAAGTTTGGTTGAAATCGGTCCAGTGGTTTAGGAGGAGATGTGGAAGACCCTAAAGGACCCCCCGAAGGATCATATCGAAAAAACACATATCCTTTGTTGGTTCTCCCGTTGCGTAAAATATTTGTGCCAAGTTTGGTTGAAATCGGTCCAGTGGTTTAGGAGGAGATGTGGAAGACCCCAAAGGACCCCCCGAAGGATCATATCGAAAAAACACATATCCTATGTTGGTTCTCCCGTTGCGTAAAATATTTGTGCCAAGTTTGGTTGAAATCGGTCCAGTGGTTTAGGAGGAGATGTGGAAGACCCCAAAGAACCCCCAAAAGGACCCCATCGAAAAAACACCTATCCTATGTTGGTTCTCCCTTTGCGTAAAATATTTGTGCCAAGTTTGGTTGAATCGGTCCAGTGGTTTAGGAGGAGGTGTGGAAGACCCCAAAGGACCCCATCGAAAATACACCTATCCTATGTTGGTTCTCCCGTTGCGTAAAATATTTGTGCCAAGTTTGGTTGAAATCGGTCCAGTGGTTTAGGAGAAGATGTGGAAGACCCCAAAGATCGCCCCAAAGGACCCATCGAAAAAACACCACTAATTCAGAAACCTTCGCGGGCGTGCGCACAACAACTCACCGAAGTTTCATCACAATTGGATGAATGGTATAGGAACGCATACAGGACAAACAAAGAAACATTCATTTTTATATTTAACTAGCGGAATACCCGTGCTTCGCTACGGAGTTTCACGTTGTACGTAATGAAAATGTTTGTTTAATTAATAAAGTTCAATTAAAGTAGGTTTCTTAAAAATAAATAGCTGTTGCCCATGACTTCGTTCGCGTGGTCTTCAATTTAATGGGATAATATATTGTAACGTTACATAACCCAGGCCCAAAAATGATAACGTAATCACCCCACTATAAAGGTCAGAAATGGGTATTATGTACCTAGCTATAGATTACTTTGTACTACAGAACACTATAAACTATAACTAAGTGACATATAGTGTACAAAGTGCGATATAGTGTACATAGTGAGAAAGTAAGTGGTTAAAAAGGAGTCTCACAGATTTATACTGGAGAGGGAAAAACAATCAATTGTAGCAGTAGACTATATTGCTACTGACAAATTCTGTATTTTGTATAATTTGTATTGTGTAGGCCACAAAGGTTTTGTACCTAGGTGTAATTTTATGTTTAATATAATAATTGTGTTTAAATATAAGATAACCCAGGGTTAGATATAAAATAATAATATAATAAAATAATACTGTATGAGTAAAATGGCAGAGAAAAATAGTTTAGTGTAAGGATACTTTAAGCAAATAATAAATAAATACAATTGAAGGAAATAAAAATATTAAAGACCTATGTATAAATTTAAAAGGAAATAGAAAGAAAAACCTTATATAAATTAAATTGGATTATAAACAAAAGTTAAAAAGGATTATTTTTCTATAAATAAGAAATAAATTTATAATCATTAAAAACAGCCTATACACTCAAAAGTATATAGATTCACCAATAAAAAATCATAAAAAAATTCTTGGTTACTAACAGTAACCAACTAACAAGATATAATTGAATTGTTAAAACGATTGAGAAGTGAACGTTTGGAAAAAAGTGTAATGCCGATATAAAATTTGAAAATTTATGAATACTTTCGGAGTAAACAGTGCGAAACTTAATAAAAATTGACGAGTGATGTACACCTTCTATTAGAACTTCTGCAAGTAGCACCATCCAAGCCTTTATTTGACGAAATTTTGAGAAACTTAACGACAGATTCCAGGCCTAGTATCTAGTACTTCGAGATTTTTTGGTGAGATCGTATCCTAGGAAAAATTAACTAAATTACAAATCAACTATAACTTCAACACTAGAAACAGCACCATACAAGTAAACACTTCAAGAAAAGAGGTGAAACAAACTTTATTAATTTTTGTTAACCAAAAAACCTTCATAACGGATTTTTGTGCGTTTTCAGCCTCCATTAAATGATTTCGTGTTTGTAGTAAAGAACCTAACCTGTACTCTGGCGGACAAACCCGGAACTACATACTAAAGAAAAAACATAAATAATCTAATTTTTTTATGTAAAGCTTAGTATTTTATTATTCATTTCTGACCGTCTCATAACACAAAGAACTTACCACTAACCCTGGGAAATTAATCAATTAATTCTTTATTGTTTTAATATTTTATCAAGGATAAAAAATATTTTGTTATAATTTCTGTGTTTACCAAATAAGATCGAACCAATGTTGTGTTGACAGGGAGAATCGATTATAACTTTTTGTATTGGGAGAAGATAATAATCAGTGTATTTAATAAATAAATACCCTGAATACTTTGTTATAAATAATAAAATGTGTATTATTTCTCATAGAGGGTAGTTGTTACAGAGTCCAGGAGACAAAGAAGAGGACGAACAGCCGGAAAAATATTACCGACAATTGGTGTTAATTTAACCTCAAATTGGGTTGCAGACGTCAAAATCAGCTGGTCTCATGAGCGAAAAAATTTAAATTAAGTAATTGTATACTCCGGGGATAATACCTTTGGCCCTCTCTCTCTCTCTCTCTCTCTCTCTCCTAACTACGGTCAAACAACTTCATTGAATTCTCCCAAATCACACACACTCGATTTCAGTTTTTAATTTCTGTAAACATAAAAATATAACCGACACTGAACATTTGCAAATACAATCAGTGAAGGATTAACAAGTGACTCTCATGAAAGCGAGATTTTCGAAGAGCCATTAAAACTTAGATTTAATTAATGATAGTACACACATTGAGCTCTGAGAGAGTTTCACACAGGAGGGACGTTACATAATGGCGCTCAACGTAAAAGGGCTGTAATTAGGAAAGAAATTTTGAAATATTCGACAAAATAATATAACAAAAAAACTAATTATCGTCGGCAGCTATGAGAAAACAAGAAATGCATAATACCAGAGGCAGATCGAAGAAGAGGGTAGAAGAAAAGAAGAAGGAAAAAGGTGGACAGGAACGAGAAATAGAAGTAGTCACGGACAGTGAAATAGAACAACAGATAGGCGACAAAGAAGAAACTGAAGCAATTATGGACACGGATAGGGAAATAGTTGAAGAGGATGCGCAAGGGGACCAACCAGATAAAGTGGAAGCCAGAGAAGAACCAAATTGGCAGGAAATTATGAAATTTATGGCAGAACAATTTAGGAAACAGGAGGAGAACTGAAAGCAAACCAGTGAGAAATTTGATAAAATAGATGAAAGTTTTAGGAAACAGGAGGAAACTTCAAAGAAACAAAACGAAACTTTGAAGGAACAAAACAAGCAAACCAACGATAAAATAGATGAACATTTTAGGAAACAGGAGGAACAAAACAGACAAACCAATGAGAAAATAGATAGTATTCAGGAAAGTTTAGTAAAACAACTCAATGAAAAAATTGAGACCATTCATGGAGATATCAGAGAAACCATGAATGAACAAACCCGTAAAATGGAGAATTTCAATAAGGAGATATGGGAAACTTTTGGGGAGAAGTTTGAAAATGTTAATACACTTAGCTAAAAAGCAGATACATATAAGGGGGAGACAAATAAGCAAATGGACAGTGGTTTCAAGAATTTTGATGAAACATTAGACAGCACTTCAGAAGGTATTAAAGTAAGTCCGAATACAGAAGAGAGCAGGAAGGAAATAGAAATTACAGAATACCAAGGTGTAATGCCATCTGAAAGTAAAAGTAGCCACAACAAAGAGGATAATCAATACCTGGAAAAGAGGACCGAGAAAATAATAAAAACATGTAGAAAGAAAATAATAAATATAAGGGAAGAATGGGAGATGATTACAGGTGGATTAATTAATGTATTTAACCTTCCAATTAACAAACAGAGGGAATTAATTAAGTTTGGATATTATTTAAATATGTCAACTATTGAAGTGCATCAGAAGGTATTAGTCATATCATCAAAACGGAATATATCATTAAAAAATATGGTAAATAATCCAGAGGAAAAAGGGAATGGAATGATATTAAAAATGAGTGAATATGTTATGTCAGAGGAGGTACAATACCTGTTCGTTAAAAAGGAACGAACAATGATGGAAGACCGGTACTTAAATGAAGGTTTCATATCAACAAAGTGGGAGAGCCAGATGGTAAGGAGATTATCAAGGAGAGAATTAATTCCGAACACCCCAGTAATCCGAGGAAAGGGAGTACCTGAGTTAATGGACCATGGTTAAACTAAACGATAACCAACCAGAAAAAAGGGGACTGATTTTTTGAAAACCGACCAAGCAACCCATTGGAAATAAAAACCCCAAAATTCAAAAACTACGTAAGGACAACTTACTTAATATTTCGAAACAATATGATTTAATAAAAAACCACAAAATTCAAAAAGTATGTAAGTACAACTTACTTAAGATATTTTGCAACCATTTGATTTAACAAACAACAAACCACCAAGAAAAAGAGAACAGATGATTAAATAATATTTATAAAGAACTGATTTAAAATGGAATGATAGAAAAAATAATATTTTTATGGGAACACAAGAAGAATAAATAAATAAATAAAAAACAATTGATGGTAATGTGCTCAAATAAGAAGAATAACGAATAATTCAATGACTACAATGAAGCTGAAGGAGGATGATAATTAATACAACTATAATTTAGAATTTCTTGGAGTGGAAAATGATATAGGAAGAAATGATACATAGAAAATATGTCACAAGAAGGAAAGTCAAAAGTATTTTAAAATAATGCCTATCAATAATGTTATATGCTATTAGTTAATGAAAAAGAAGAAGGAATCAAGAAGAAAAAGAAATATATAATTAAATGCAAACAGCAACAGTATGAAGAATCCCAAAAGTGTTTAGTATTAGTCGCTAATCGACTACTTATAAGTTTCTTATTATAATGAATTGACTGTAGAAATGTTCCGGCAATAATTTTCCTGAGCAGGGATGATGTTCCCCTGGTCTCAGAAGGTGTAAGGATGGACAGTGGAGTAATGGACCCAAAGTGGCCACCCGAACTGAACCACCGCACAGGATAGGGAAAAATGTTAGGGAAATTGAATATTTACGGGATAATGATAAAATAGCTGAAAAGAGAGATATTAGATTCCAGAAGTATGAATGAAGAAAACAGAAGGAAGATAGCAGACAGAAGCTTAATTGAGAAAGCGAATTTATAGAAGTACATAGAAATATAAGTGTTAAAACAAGTTTTTTATGATTAGTGTGACCAGCCCTTATCAAGTAATATGTGGAAGGACCAATACCCAGAGAAATTAAATCATTAACGAATATGCCTCCAAGAGAGAGAGAGAGAGAGTTGAATATAAAACCAAGCTTATTACCATTAACCGAATAACAGGTATATAACCAGTCTGAAATGAAAAGATATCATAAAGAATAAAACAAGAATACGAAGATTGAAGAGGTCAACAATTTATTTTGAAACCAGTAAAACAAAAATAATTCTGTTCTAGTGGGGGGGCTTTATGTAACGTTACATAACCCAGACCCAAAAATGATAACGTAATCACCCCACTATAAAGGTCAGAAATGGGTATTATGTACCTAGCTATAGATTACTTTGTACTACAGAACACTATAAACTATAACTAAGTGACATATAGTGTACAAAGTGCGATATAGTGTACATAGTGAGAAAGTAAGTGGTTAAAAAGGAGCATCTCACAGATTTATACTGGAGAGGGAAAAACAATCAATTGTAGCAGTAGACTATATTGCTACTGACAAATTCTGCATTTTGTATAATTTGTATTGTGTAGGCCACAAAGGTTTTGTACCTAGGTGTAATTTTATGTTTAATATAATAATTGTGTTTAAATATAAGATAACCCAGGGTTAGATATAAAATAATAATAAAATAAAATAATACTGTATGAGTAAAATGGCAGAGGAAAATAGTTTAGTGTAAGGATACTTGAAGCAAATAATAAATAAATACAATTGAAGGAAATAAAAATAATAAAGACCTATGTATAAATTTAAAAGGAAATAGAAAGAAAAACCTTATATAAATTAAATTGGATTATAAACAAAAGTTAAAAAGGATTATTTTTCTATAAATAAGAAATAAATTTATAATAATTAAAAACAGCCTATATACTCAAAAGTATATAGATTCACCAATAAAAAATCATAAAAAAATTCTTGGTTACTAACAGTAACCAACTAACAAGATATAATTGAATTGTTAAAACGATTGAGAAGTGAACGTTTGGAAAAAAGTGTAATGCCGATATAAAATTTGAAAATTTATGAATACTTTCGGAATAAACAGTTCGAAATTTAATAAAAATTGACGAGAGATGTACACCTTCTATTAGAACTTCTGCAAGTAGCACCATCCAAGCCTTTATTTGACGAAATTTTGAGAAACTTAACGACAGATTCCAGGCCTAGTATCTAGTACTTCGAGATTTTTTGGTGAGATCGTATCCTAGGGAAAATTAACTAAATTATAAATCAACTATAACTTCAACACTAGAAACAGCACCATACAAGTAAACACTTCAAGAAAAGAGGTGAAACAAACTTTATTAATTTTTGTTAACCAAAAAACCTTCATAACGGATTTTTGTGCGTTTTCAGCCTCCATTAAATGATTTCGTGTTTGTAGTAAAGAACCTAACCTGTACTCTGGCGGATAAACCCGGAACTACATACTAAAGAAAAAACAGATATAATCTAATTTTTTTATGTAAAGCTTAGTATTTTATTATTCATTTCTGACCGTCTCATAACATAAAGAACTTACCATTAACCCTGGGAAATTAATCAATTAATTCTTTATTGTTTTAATATTTTATCAAGGATAAAAAATATTTTGTTATAATTTCTATGTTTACCAAATAAGATCGAACCAATGTTGTGTTGATAGGGAGAATTGATTATAACTTTTTGTATTGGGAGAAGATAATAATCAGTGTATTTAATAAATAAATACCCTGAATACTTTGTTATAAATAATAAAATGTGTATTATTTCTCGTAGAGGGTAGTTGTTACAGAGTCCAGGAGACAAAGAAGAGGACGAACAGCCGGAAAAATATTACCGACAATTGGTGTTAATTTAACCTCAAATTGGGTTGCAGACGTCAAAATCAGCTGGTCTCATGAGCGAAAAAATTTAAATTAAGTAATTGTATACTCCGGGGATAATACCTTTGGCCCTCTCTCTCTCTCTCTCTCTCTCCTAACTACGGTCAAACAACTTCATTGAATTCTCCCAAATCACACACACTCGATTTCAGTTTTTAATTTCTGTAAACATAAAGATATAACTGACACTGAACATTTGCAAATACAATCAATGAAGGATTAACAAGTGACTCTCATGAAAGCGAGATTTTCGAAGAGCCATTAAAACTTAGATTTAATTAATGATAGTACACACATTGAGCTCTGAGAGAGTTTCACACAGGAGGGACGTTACAATATTTAGAACAGAATCTATTCTATTGGGTTGCCATAGTAACCAGATCTGATAGTTTTTTAATACCCCAAAGGACCCCCCAGAGGATCGTATCGAAAAAAACACCTGTCCTATTTTGGTTCTCCCTTCGAGTAAAATATTTGTGCCAAGTTTGGTTGAAATCGGTCCAGTGGTTTAGGAGGAGATGTGGAAGACCCCAAAGAACCCCCAAAAGGACCCCATCGAAAAAACACCTATCCTATGTTGGTTCTCCCGTTGCGTAAAATATTTGTGCCAAGTTTGGTTGAAATCGGTCCAGTGGTTAAGGAGGAGGTGTGGAAGACCCCAAAGGACCCCATCGAAAAAACACCTATCCTATGTTGGTTCTCCCGTTGCGTAAAATATTTGTGCCAAGTTTGGTTGAAATCGGTCCAGTGGTTTAGGAGAAGATGTGGAAGACCCCAAATGACCCCATCGAAAGAAATTCAGAAACCTTCGCGGGCGTGCGCACAACTACTCACCGAAGTTTCATCGCAATCGGATGAATGGTATAGGAACGCATACGGGACAAACAAGGAAACATTCATTTTTATATATAAGATAGAACCATGCTGGTGAATTTTTAGGGTGTATGTGTATGAGAATTGAAACATTTTCGTTGTATCATAATTATGCTACTACTGTTTCCAATTCATTTTGATGTGAATGACAATTCTCCAACAAATGTTAGTTTCTCTAAATAATTTTTTATGTGAATTTTTTTTTACACAAACAGACCAGCCATGAGCCACGCGAATATCATTTTCTTTTCATCTCCTGCTAGAAGGCCCTCATTCCCACACTATGCACCGCCTTCCTTTCCACTGCCCACCTCTTTCTTGTCTTCTTCTCACCACAGAGAACCTCAAAAGAATTGGAATTTTGTTTCTGTATATATTTCTATCCACACAGTCGTTCAAAGAGATACCCAGTTTCATCATTTCCTCCTTGAGTTGTTTGGTGTATCCATTCAGACTGGAAAGTTGCAAAATATAGTTGAAAATTTATTTATTTAATCTGGACCAGTCCATCCGAACATATGTCCAAGGAATCTCAGTCTTTTTATTCGGAAAGCCGTTTCCAGATCCCTGTACAGCTCTTCTTTGGGTCTATGGCTGTACCCATCTTCGGTTTTCGTGGGGCCATAAATTTTCCGAAGAATTCTTTGTTCAATTTTAAGAAGAGGTTCCAAATTTTGAAAGCACATTATTTCCACTCCATACATGATCACCGGCCTGATCACAGTTCTATATGGCGGACTTTGAGTTTCCTTATCTTTAAGGATTCTTTGTCTGAGGCGTTTCAGGTTTTATATCAAATTTTATAATTAAAAATTTTTTTTTATAGTTGAAACTGAGTCCTTTACTTAGTATTCACCCATATTATTTATTTGTGTATGACATGTAGATTACAGCGATACTCAGGATAATTCTAAACCCAAAGTAGACACAGTGAGGCAGATATGTGTCGTAGTAAATATTATAATGTAGTCCAATAATGACACTAATAATTCATAGTACTAATAAGTAATCACTAAAGTACGATATATTATTCTTACCACCACTTCTAAATATTGTTTCATCCTACCACTTCTAAATATATACTACATTCATATAGGTGATATGTGTATTTTTGATCAGTTGCTGTTAGTTAATTGTTTCATATATATTCCATGTAGCATATTTCAGACACACTGGAAAGATTCCGTGCGTTCTTTTCTATTCTGTGGATATTTTTGTTTTTGGATAAACAAAATTATTTTTGTTTTTATAGCCGATCTTCTTTAGACTATTGTAAACATGCTTTTTGGAATTTTTAGTTTTTTGTACAAATTCTTTTAATAAAAAAATCAATTGCTATCACAAAAGGGTACAAAAGATCAAATTGGATGTATCTAGATTTTACTTTTTGTTCCTATATCCCTACTAGAACTTTATAAAATTTGTAATTGTAATTTTTAGCATTTAGCATATTAGGAAAAAATAGTCTTGTCATTCAACAACAGATAAAGATAATTCTCATGTACATGGTATTTACTTTACCATTCTACACTCCAGTGTTCTGTTACAGATACTTGCTCGGAATAATTTTTGTTGCCTGTGTGAAAGTACAGAAGGCCTTATATGATGCTTTTCACAAAAATTGATATTTAATACTGCTTGAAAACAGATCTTCACATAAATAATTTTGTTATTTTGTGGGATAAGTATTTCGTGGAAGTGAATTGCTGATGATTTCTGTGTTGTGTATGAGTTCGTGATGTCTGTTAATTACTTGTGTGAGTGAATGATTGTATATGCATGTGTGTGCGCACGCGTGTATGTGTGTGTGAACATAATGTGTGTTGTTATTATCAATGTACATAATTCCATTTACGTTGTAAGTTAAAATATTTTATGTTTTTTAAGGATGAACTAGTGAATGGTGGAGTATGTGCAGAATCACCCACAGAAGTTGACAGTGGTGCAAGAACTCCAAGTACAGCAGAGAGAGTGAAATTATTTGAATCAGAGGTATTTGGTGAAATAAAAAGTGGTGGGTTGGCAGATGGAGAGACTGGTAGGAGTGAAGGAGATGGCATGAGTGCAGAAGATAACAAAAAAGAATTAGATGATCTAGAAGTATTGGAACGGGGTGGTACACGAAGTAGTATAGCAGAAAGAAGGCGATTATACGAATCGAGGTCACAGTCTGTTCAGGAACCAAGTACACCCTCGCCAACACCACTTCGACGACGGGACTCTTTAAAGGTGTGTGAAGTAAGCAAAGTGAAGTATTTGGTAAGGATATTAAGTATTTAATGAGAGTGATATGTGTTTCTTATCTCTGTGGTATCACATACTGAGTACTGGCTCACGATGTATTGTGCATATTACCTCAGTATCATATTTATTTAGTGTAGAATCATATTGAGTGGATATATGTGTTTGTAACTATACTACATTCACTTCTGTAATACATCGGCAATGCTGACAAGAATCTAAGAAAAACAAGACTGTGTGTGCACACGTATGCACACACACACTCACACGTTACCCTTAGAAATGTGGTTGTGGTTCTAACCCACAACCAGTGTAAAACTTGTATGAGGGCTATTCGAAAATTAATCTCAACTGATAGGTAAACAAAAAGTACAATGTGGGGAGATATTGTATTATGCACAAAAGGTACATACACATCTGTTACGTTCACACATAATCACCACCCTCATACAAGCACTTATTATATTGTTGCACTTGCTTTGGTAGTCCCTTATTGAAGAATGCGGCCTCCAAACTACACACCTATACTTCACAATTAGTGAGTTCTTAATAGAATCTGAGATTCTCAATGTGCTGGGTAGCTGGTCAGATCATTGTCTTAATGATATGATGGCATCCCTCCCCTGTGCTGGTCTCGATTTGGCCACTTCCTATGTGTCAAGACCAGCACATGTGTGAGCTTCCCTGAAGTTTGAACCTTTCAACTACGTGGAGTCTGACCTCTGGCCCATCTGGTGGATATCTAGCGACAGGAATTAATGGCCTGATAGTCATATCGATGATTTGGCTGCATTGTCTTGCAAGCTTTAATCTGACAGTGATTTACCGGGGCATTTGGACATGGTCTTGCATGACTCTGGTAGCACTGGACGGTTTCACTCTTGCCTTTCCATCAACTGAGCGCCTTGTCGTCCGATGCTGTTTAGTAGTTTGGGCCACAGTCCTGAACATACACAGCATACAATGGGACATTTCAACAAATGCCACCATGCACCTTACAGCTGGCAGGAGAGACACTGACAGGCTCCATGTTTTGTTGGACATTACTCTAACAGAAAACACTATGACTGAGATAGGACAGTCTCTTTGTAAAGGTGTTCGTTGTATGAGCTACTCAGGTGGCATCTATAGCCTTAGTCAGCATGGCTACTATTTGCTTTCTTCCAGCTCACAAGATGGCTAACATGGGAGTTATGAGTAATGGTCACAACTTAGTCATCTAGGTGTAATGTACTAATTGGATAATAAGTATCCAGATAGAAGTCAGTGTAGAATGACTGTAGGAAACATTCACTCAACAGTGAGCAATTAAACATAGTATTTAATTTGGCTGTAAATATTAAATTGCTGTTTTTTTTTTAACTGTAAGACTATTATTACTTTGTAATTGTCTAGTGCATTTTCTGCAATTCTTTATGTTTGAAATTAAGGTTTCATTTTCAGATGCTTTTGTTATTGAAAAAAATGTAGTTATTTTATAAATCCATTTTAAAATGAGTTTATCCATTGTCATTATTCTTAAAACTGCATTTACTAACATTTTTGATACAGATGACAAAATTAGATTGGTGATTTAAAACAAATGTATAATATTTTGTATATGTTTGTGGTTTTCTAGGCCTTGAAAACTAGCACAGTGAAGGAAGATGAATCTGGTAGTCCTGTAAAGAGAAATTCAGTTCTTCATAATCAGAAACAGGAATCAACACCTGCATCATCAGCACCCAAAAGGACATCAACAGTCTTTGGTAACCACAATCCCTGATTATTTTAACCACACATACAGGATTTTTGTATTGTAGAAATTTTTTTAAATTTTATTTAAAAAATGTTCTTTTGTCTATAGGAAACACATAGGCTTTCACTTGCTAGTAATATTTTTCCCCAGGTATAGTTTATTAGCAGTCTTTGGTATGTGAACATTATCATTGACAAATTCTGTCTGAGGCTTTCACGGCTGGCTTCAGTGTTATGAGAACTTCGGTTTGCCGGGTTGTAAGGGCATGGTCCAGTGTTGTTTTGTGCAAACGTTTCTACCATGCGTTCGATGGCCATCTTCAGTGCAGAAGGCTGCAAAACACTGATGAAGGTTTCATAGTCAGTGACCACTGAACTGTGGTTAAGGCTAGTGGCTGTGAGTAGGACACTCATATTTATAAACTTTTGGTGTCTGAAACCACTAGCCAATCAGAAGAAAGGCAAATTCTTTTTAACAAATTCACTGAAAATGGTGGAGACAACAAAAAATTATCTCAGTGAAATTGAAGCAAATAGTAGTTGCATTCTGCATACCAGCTTTCATATTATTCAATCTTGCAACTTTTGAATGTTGTAATAAACAGTTCTTGTATGCTCTTAAAGCCACACGTTTGTGCGTCAATTTGTAACAATGAAACTCTGTACTGTCTGAAAATCTCGTATAATTGTAGTTAATTTGTAACGATTAATGTGTTAATGCTTTGTTAAGTTCACGTTGCGTCATAATTATGTAACGACTTTTTTGCATCGTATTTGATCTTGCCAATACCTGTTTTCTTTCTTAATGGTGAATTTCCCGTTGATAGGCGCCAAATTGTTTGTCCCAAAACAATTAAAAAGTTGTCGTCTAGAACAACCATATCTCGCACTGTTGGTCGTCGGAGAAATTCAAATCTTTTTACCCGCGAAGTCTTACCAACCTGTATTTCTTGTAGAAAGACTTGTTACGGTGCTAGGTTAATGAATTAAACACATAAAAATTAATTTGTGAAATAATGAACAGGTATTAGAATAAGTATTGGTTTATTGATGGTCAAATTCTGCTGTTAATAATTAAGCTAACATGAAATTATAAAATTATATTACTTTTGTACTTGTTATGCTCCGGCTATAAATAATTTATCACTCAGCGGTTGGCTATTCTTGACTTTTGGGTCGATTGATGACACGCTAAAATGTCTCATCTATTTATTCAGACATGTGGTCATTCAATAAGTTCTTTTGATTACGGCAGAAAAAAGGTTTACAAAATGATTTTTGAAAGTACAATCCTTGACATCAAGTTAATTAAATATAATAATCTTCCTTTACAACAGTTTACTTATGATTTAAAACAATAGTGAGTTCACTTTACAACATAGGTTAAGTTCGAATTGTGCATAAATCGTTTCTTAAATCTCAAAGAGTTAATAGTGAATTTGAACAATCTTTTAATACTGGTTATTAAATATAATTATTCAGTGTTTATTAAGTTTGAACCAAGTTTTGAAATTGTGCATTAATTCGTTAAGTGTTGTGAAAAGTCTTGTGGGTGTAGTTAAGTAATTTAGTATTATACTTTACAGTTTCATTGATTTCCTCAGTGGATTAATTTCGGTGGATTAATTTCCTCAGTTCTGGTGATCGAGTCGTCCTTCTCTAATATGGGTGTTATTTCTTGTAATTCGGATTTAATTTGGTTTAATTTTGTTGAAATGTTCTATCAATCTTGTCTCTTCATTGTTATTGAGTATATCCTTTCATCTATTAGGTTTATTTTTACTAATTTATGTGGATCGACAATTTTATCATCTGTCCTCTTCTGATGCTAAAAATGGACTCTTAATTCGTTTTTTAACGGTTTTCATATAATAATGTTTTGTTGTCATAGCAACCAGACTACTCTCTATTGGTTGAAAGTATTTTGTACTCATTGTTATAAAGCTTGAGTTTTTGTTCAAAATGAATAAATATTTTCTAACTAAGATATTTACCAATCTGATTATTAGTATTATCATTGCATAGCTTTGTTGATGTAGTTAATTTAGACATCAAACATGATTATGTTTTGTTATCTCTGGCCTATTTTAATATTTGGCTATTATCATTCTTTTTACTTAATTTTGTTATTATGTTGTTTTATGCAATTATTTTGTATTTATATTATTTCTTGGTTTGTTGTTTTGTGTTTCCTTATAATTTTCTCTCACTGGTTACTGTTATTTGTGGATATTTTATAATTTTGGTTCACATAGTTTGAGGCCTACCCTCACCTATTCTTATTATAATGTTTTTATTTTAATTTTACTCTTAATACTAGTTTTTTATTGTTTTGTTTTGGGTAGTTTACCTTTATCATTGATTTACATTCTTTAGTATATGGCTATTACAGCTTCTCTGACATTTTACTGCTTTCTGTAACTAATTTTATAATTTTAACATGATTTGTTCCTTATGCTTTTATCATCATTAATACCACTTATTCTTAATACTAATTCAACAATTATAACATTTGAACAATTCTACTATCACTATTATCTTCTCTGCATCTCCTTATAACATCATTACAATAACTTTAAACATTTAACATATAACTTTAGCATTTAAACATTCATTTCTCTTTTTTGAGATACCCTTCATTTATCCCATGTTATTGGTATAAAGCTTGGCTTAGTTCTTTTTAATACTTATTTCTAACTAAAAAACAATATTATTTGGACTAATATTTAATTGAATGGTATTAGTTCCTTTTTATCCCTAATTTATTTAATTATTCACTTCTTTGAGTGTTTTTACATATATTTTTGTGGTTTATAATTTTACTTATCCACTTTCTTTAGGCACTGTCACTTCTAGATGAGTTCTTGCTTATAAGTAACTATGTTTGTCTATCTTTGGATCACACTGGCACTTTGTAAGGTTTTCACAGTACTATTTAGTGTTTACAGTGGTTATTCTCTATTATTTTATTTCTCTTACTCAATTCAATTTGGTGTAATCACCCTTATTATATTGTTAATTGGTAAATCACTTCCTACTCCTATCATGCACTCTTGGTTCATTCTAGTTTGGTTAGTATTATTTTATTTATTAAATTTCACATTTGTTCTTTGTATCATAGTTAGTGTGTTATGGTTTTTTCATTTTTTTTTTATCATTCAATATTTACTTAATTGCTAATATAATATTTTTCTTTGGGCTTGTACTTTCCCTGATTAATGGTACTTTTAATAATCTTTACTTGGAATTCATGTGTTCATTTCATTATTTCTTTTGTCATTATTTATTTTTGTCATTGGGCCAATCACTTGGGTTGGGTCATTGTCATTTGTCTCGTATAAGTTCTAGTCATTTTATTTTTCTTGATTTAAAATTGTTAATTCTTATTTTCATGCCTTTTTATTTTATATTTCTTCTCTGGTATTGGGGCTGCTTTTGGTATCGTAACAATGTGTAGTTCCTTGTTTGATTTTACCAGAGTTATTTTGAGAAACAAACATTAGTTATCCCAACAGAGGTTAGAGTTGTATGGTACTGCTTACTGCTATTAAAAAATAGTTTCTTTTTGATAAGCCCTCAATAAGGTTCTTTAAATTTTGGTTTGAGAAATAACTTGTTTTACCATTTTTAGCTAACCTTCTATTAGGCTGTACAATCTGTGGTTCTGTATAAAATATTAAAACACGTGATATAAATGTGTGTGTATGCACAAATTTATGTTTCTTTAATATGCACAAAGACACAACTTTCAAATTATTTGTGAAACAAGTTGATGAGAACAATGTGCAGATTTATGAGCTTCAAAATCAGATGACTTAATTGAATGTCATAATTTTTAGGTAGAGTCTCAAAATTCAGACACCTGAAAGGAACACCTGCTCACAAATCAGTTCACATTGAGAATGTGAGGAACATTAGTAGGCAGATATCTGGGGAATGTGATGGATTTCATGGTAAGAATGAAATTGGAATGTTTGATATTAACAAATGTAGTATAATATAGTGTAGTATTCTCTTACAGAAAGATTGGTAAAGTTATGAGCAAGTTTCACATCTAATTAATTTTATTAAGAGGTTTTATTACCAAGTATGTGTTAATATTTTTCTTCATAATGTGTATCAATTATATACGTTTAGTGGATATGTGAATGCTAGGGTGAATTCTAAATCAGAAACACTTTTAATACTCATATGTTTGATTGTTTAATACTCTTATGTCTATAGTCTAATAATCAAGAGTTTAATACTCTTATGTCTTAATTCAACAATGATTCTTCACAAACAGACGGACTGTTCACAGTTCACAGTTTTCTGCAATAATGAACTAATTACTATATTTATGAATTTATAGTCAGTAACAAATAGTTATTCTTGTTTGGGTGTGGGTGTCAAAATTTTTGTCATGAATTTTTCTTTTGGTGTTATTCTGAATGATCTTACTTGTCACAATCTGAAAAATAACTTATGACAAATTGGGAATGTAAAGATACATGTCATAAAGAAAAATTGAGTCAACAACAAGCAGGATTCATGTTTAAATATTCCAGCTGCTACTTTGTATATATTTTTTCTAAGAGACATGATGGCAGTGGGGAAGTACCGGTTTGGCCCAAATATAAGACGGTCTCACATATAAGACGACCCTAGACTTTTGAAGGTGTTTTACAGGAAAAAAGGGCGTGCATATAAGACGGCACTGAACTTTTTGAGGTGTTGTATGAGTAAGACAATTAAATGGTCTAAATATCATCATACGTTGAAGTCACATACCGCGGTGTCTTAGGAAACACATCCGATAAAATATCGGATGACTTGTTTAGATACGTGGGCCGTAATTGATTCGTTTGTGCACTCGTATGCGATTTTTTTATCGTTTGGCTTTCAGACATCAGTGCTGCCAACCTTCGTGCCTAGCGGCGGCGAGGCCAGTTATGCCAAGTAATCAGTAGTATTCATGTCATGGTGTGATTTTATTAATTTGTTTTGTAAATATGGAAGACGCTACTATATAAAGGCTCACTGACGAAATTCAGAACAGAAAAGAATTATGGGATCCCGCTTCTGAAGCTTATAAAAACGAACCGATATGCAGCATACAACACGCACGGATTCATTTTCTGTACTGATGATGGGAACACTGAAAGAGTTTATGATTATCTAAAACTTCCGGGCTGAAAGGCCGTGGTCGAGTGCTTGATGTTCTACAGCTAGACGTTTCGGCCATACCACCGGTGGACATCTTCAGTAGCAAAAAAGTGTTCGAATAGATGGCACGCCGAACACGTCTCCCAATGAACTGGGAACAAGCAACAGTGAGTTAAGGCTACGCTGTCTCTATTTATAACTTTTTGGTCGCTTAAGGTGTATCACGCGGACCAATGAGAAGCCAGCTCATCATTCTCGATTCTGATTGGCCATGGAAAATAAACCATGCCAGACACTATTTAAGGCGATGCTTTCACCTCGGCGGTTCATAGCGACGGGCGCATTCTTATGAATATGGATGGACTCCAGATGCAAGCGAGTGAAGTAACCCCGGACAGAAGACAACACATGGGCTTCATCAAACATCACCCGGTGATCGTCGTGGGAAAGAGGGTGTTCAGCAACTGCGGACTTTTCCGGCTGGCCCAGGCGGCAGTATCTCCGATGTTCAGAGAGGCGCGTCCGGACACTATGCTTCGTGGTGCCTATGTAGACCTGGCCACACGTACAAGGAATACTGTACACCCCGCACGACGAGAGCGGATCCCTGGCGTCTTTTACCGGTCGCAGGAACTGTTGGATCTTTTTGGTTGGCTTGAAGATCGTCCTGACGCCCCGTTTACTCAGCAACTTGCCGATGCGGTCAGTCATGCCACGGATGTAGGGCAAGACAGCAGAGCCAACAACCTCAGGCGACACCGACTCGTCCTGCCTACCAGATCTTCTCGGCCGGGCAGCTCTCCTAACCTCCGCAGCAGAATAGCCATTGGACTGCAGTGCTTCCTCGAGATGCCGAAACTCATCTTCGAGATACCGGGGCTCACAGATTCTTTTTGCCCGGTCTACCAGAGTCTTCAGCACCGCCCTCTTCTGCCTAGGATGATGATTGGAGGACTTGTGCAGATATCTGTCGGTGTGCGTTGGCTTCCTATAAACTTTATGCCCCAAGCTGCCATCGGTCCTTTTCAGGACCAACACATCCAGAAATGCCAATTGAGCACCGCTCTCGCGCTCCGTCGTAAACTGTATGCGCGGGTGCACAGCGTTCAGATGTCCAAGGAAGCGTTCCAACTCTTCATCCCCATGGCTCCAGACCACGAAAGTGTCGTCCACATACCGCAGCCAGCACGTCGGCTTCAGTGACGCAGATGAAATTGCCAACTCTTCAAATTTCTCCATGTAGAAGTTTGCAACCACAGGACTGAGAGGACTTCCCATCGCGACGCCATCCAGCTGTTCATAAAAGCCGCCATTCCACTGGAAGTAGGTCGTTGTAAGGACCTGCCGGAACAAAGCAGTGATGTCCGCCGGGAACAGTTCACCTATATACCCCAAGACCTCCTGAACAGGGACCATGGTGAAAAGAGAGACCACATCAAAACTCACTAGCACGTCACCAGGCTCCAGCACCAACTCCCGGATCCTCCGGAGGAAATCAGAAGAGTCCCGGACGAAAGAATCCGTCTGCCCGATGTGCGGCTTGAGCAATCCATTGAGGTGCTTAGCCAAGTTGTACGTAGGCGAGCCAATAGCACTGACGATGGGCCTCAGCGGAACGTCTTCCTTATGGATCTTCGGTAAACCATAGAGACAAGGGGGAAGGGCCTCCGAACACCAGACGGCCGTCTTCACATCAGACGCTAGAGAAGATTGCTTAACCAAAGAATCTGTTTTTCTTAGAACAGTAACAGTCGGATCTTTGTTCAGCCTCCGATAAGTGGCCGGATCTAATAAACCCTCAATCTTCCGCTGGTAGTCTTCGGTGTTCAAGACCACAGTAGCGCTCCCCTTATCCGCCGGCACAATGACAATGGAGTCATCCCTTCTCAATTCCCTCAAGGCTCGCAATTCCGCCGACAGAAGATTGCATTTTGGCGGAGCGGCCCTTCTAAGGGCCCTAGAAGCTTCCAATCGTATTTCATCTGCCTGGTCTCGGGGTAGTCCTCGGATACCTGCCTTCACGCTCGCAACTATTTCCTCCACCGGTAGTGTCTTCGGGGTAACCGCAAACTTCTCACCTTTGGCTAACACCGAGGTCTCGTGTTGTGTTAGTTGACGGTTCGAGAGATTAACAACCATCCTGTCCATCCTGTCGCGATCTTGTACTCTTTCCCTGATGTTCTGGGAACCATAACGCTCGAATTTTTCACGCTGTCTCTGGCTGGTACTGGCATAACACGCCTCGAAAGCATTATACGTGAGCCCATCCAACATCTCCCAATCCTGTCGTTGGAGGTAACTGCTGAGATGTAAGTGCAGCTTCAACTGGTTCTGATCATTTAGTGCCAACTCTTTCCTCTTATGGTGTATGCGCTCATGCAGCATGGCATTTTCCGTTCTCCTGTAGATCCTATTGGCCTGTGGCGTGTTAAAAATCTGTCTATGCCATAGGAACCTAGGAACGGTTCCCGAGTCTCTGCAGCGAAGTAAAAAGGCCAAGGAACACAGCAGACTGGCTTTCTTCTTACGTAGCGTCTCCAGCTTTCTAATTTTGTTGAAAACCTCCTCCCCGTAGAGGTTCTTAATTTTAGTACGTAGGCTTACACGGCCGGTGTCATTATGATTATCTAAAACTTCCGGGCTGAAAGGCCATGGTCGAGTGCTTGATGTTCTACAGCTAAACGTTTCGGCCACACCACCGGTGGCCATCTTCAGTAGCAAAAAAGTGTTCGAATAGAAGGCACGCCGA
This sequence comes from Magicicada septendecula, assembly GCA_034769895.1. NCBI lineage: Eukaryota > Metazoa > Arthropoda > Insecta > Hemiptera > Cicadidae > Magicicada > Magicicada septendecula. The sequence goes on along the minus strand of CM068370.1, from coordinate 238,796,017 downwards.
ACACGTCTCCCAATGAACTGGGAACAAGCAACATTGAGTTAAGGCTACGCTGTCTCTATTTATAACTTTTTGGCCGCTTAAGGTGTATCACGCGGACCAATGAGAAGCCAGCTCATCATTCTCGATTCTGATTGGCCATGGAAAATAAACCATGCCAAACACTATTTAAGGCGATGCTTTCACCTCGGCGGTTCATAGCGACGGACGCATTCTTATGAATATGGATGGACTCCAGATGCAGGCGAGTGAAGTAACCCTGGACAGAAGACAACACACGGGCTTCATCAAACATCACCCGGTGATCGTCGTGGGAAAGAGCGTGTTCAGCAACTGCGGACTTTTCCGGCTGGCCCAGGCGGCAGTATCTCCGATGTTCAGAGAGGCGCGTCCGGACACTACGCTTCGTGGTGCCTATGTAGACCTGGCCACCCGTACAAGGAATACTGTACACCCCGCACGACGAGAGCGGATCCCTGGCATCTTTTACCAGTCGCAGGAACTGTTGGATCTTTTTGGTTGGCTTGAAGATCGTCCTGACGCCCCGTTTACTCAGCAACTTGCCGATGTGGTCAGTCACGCCACGGATGTAGGGCAAGACAGCAGAGCCAACAACCTCAGGCGACACCGACTCGTCCGGCCTACCAGATCTTCTTGGCCGGGCAGCTCTCCTAACCTCCGCAGCAGAATAGCCGTTGGACTGCAGTGCTTCCTCGAGATGCCGAAACTCATCTTCGAGATACCGGGGCTCACAGATTCTTTTTGCCCGGTCTACCAGAGTCTTCAGCACCGCCCTCTTCTGCCTAGGATGATGATTAGAGGACTTGTGCAGATATCTGTCGGTGTGCGTTGGCTTCCTATAAACTTTATGCCCCAAGCTGCCATCGGTCCTTTTCAGGACCAACACATCCAGAAATGCCAATTGATCACTGCTCTCGCGCTCCATCGTAAACTGTATGCGCGGGTGCACAGCGTTCAGGTGTCCAAGGAAGCGTTCCAACTCTTCATCCCCATGGCTCCAGACCACGAAAGTGTCGTCCACATACCGCAGCCAACACTTCGGCTTCAGTGGCACAGATGAAATTGCCAACTCTTCAAATTTCTCCATGTAGAAGTTTGCAACCACAGGGCTGAGAGGACTTCCCATCGTGACGCCATCCAACTGTTCATAAAAGCCGCCATTCCACTGGAAGTAGGTCGTTGTAAGGACCTGCCGGAACAAAGCAGTGATGTCCGCCGGGAACAGTTCACCTATATACCCCAAGACCTCCTGAACAGGGACCATGGTGAAAAGAGAGACCACATCAAAACTCACTAGCACGTCGCCAGGCTCCAGCACCAACTCCCGGATCCTCCGGAGGAAATCAGAAGAGTCCCGGACGAAAGAATCCGTCTGCCCAATGTGCGGCTTGAGCAATCCATTGAGGTGCTTAGCCAAGTTGTACGTAGGCGAGCCAATAGCACTGACGATGGGCCTCAGCGGAACGTCTTCCTTATGGATCTTCGGTAAACCATAGAGACGAGGGGGAAGGGCCTCCGAACACCGGACGGCCGTCTTCACATCGGACGCTAGAGAAGATTGCTTAACCAAAGAATCCGTTTTTCTTAGAACAGTAACAGTCGGATCTTTGTTCAGCCTCCGATAAGTGGCCGGATCTAATAAACCCTCAATCTTCCGCTGGTAGTCTTCAGTGTTCAAGACCACAGTAGTGCTCCCCTTATCCGCCGGCACAATGACAATGGAGTCATCCCTTCTCAATTCCCTCAAGGCTCGCAATTCCGCTGACAGAAGATTGCATTTTGGCGGAGCGGCCCTTCTAAGGGCCCTAGAAGCTTCCAATCGTATTTCATCTGCCTGGTCTCGGGGTAGTCCTCGGATACCTGCCCCCACGCTCGCAACTATTTCCTCCACCGGTACTGTCTTCGGGGTAACCGCAAACTTCTCACCTTTGGCTAACACCGAGGTCTCGTGTGGTGTTAATTGACGGTTCGAGAGATTAACAACCATCCTGTCCATCCTGTCGCGATCTTCTACTCTTTCCCTGATGTTCTGGGAACCATAAAGCTCGAGTTTTTCACGCTGTCTCTGGCTGAAATGCAATCTTCTGTCGCCGGAATTGCGAGCCTTGAGGGAATTGAGAAGGGATGACTCCATTGTCATTATGCCGGCGGATAAGGGGAGCGCTACTGTGGTCTTGAACACCGAAGACTACCAGCGGAAGATTGAGGGTTTATTAGATCCGGCCACTTATCGGAGGCTGAACAAAGATCTGACTGTTACTGTTCTAAGAAAAACAGATTCTTTGGTTAAGCAATCTTCTCTAGCGTCTGATGTGAAGACGGCCGTCCAGTGTTCGGAGGCCCTTCCCCCTCGTCTCTATGGTTTACCGAAGATCCATAAGGAAGACGTTCCGCTGAGGCCCATCGTCAGTGCTATTGGCTCGCCTACGTACAACTTGGCTAAGCACCTCACTGGATTGCTCAAGCCACACATCGGGCAGACGGATTCTTTCGTCCGGGACTCTTCTGATTTCCTCCGGAGGATCCGGGAGTGGGTGCTGGAGCCTGGCGACGTTCTAGTGAGTTTTGATGTGGTCTCTCTTTTCACCATGGTCCCTGTTCAGGAGGTCTTGGGGTATATAGGTGAACTGTTCCCGGCGGACATCACTGCTTTGTTCCGGCAGGTCCTTACAACGACCTACTTCCAGTGGAATGGCGGCTTTTATGAACAGTTGGATGGCGTCGCGATGGGAAGTCCTCTCAGCCCTGTGGTTGCAAACTTCTACATGGAGAAATTTGAAGAGTTGGCAATTTCATCTGCGCCACTGAAGCCGAAGTGTTGGCTGCGGTATGTGGACGACACTTTCGTGGTCTGGAGCCATGGGGATGAAGAGTTGGAACGCTTCCTTGGACATCTGAACGCTGTGCACCCGCGCATACAGTTTACGATGGAGCGCGAGAGCGGTGATCAATTGGCATTTCTGGATGTGTTGGTCCTGAAAAGGACCGATGGCAGCTTGGGGCATAAAGTTTATAGGAAGCCAACGCACACCGACAGATATCTGCACAAGTCCTCCAATCATCATCCTAGGGAGAAGAGGGCGGTGCTGAAGACTCTGGTAGACCGGGCAAAAAGAATCTGTGAGCCCCAGTATCTCGAAGATGAGTTTCGGCATCTCGAGGAAGCACTGCAGTCCAACGGCTATTCTGCTGCGGAGGTTAGGAGACCTGCCCGGCCGAGAAGATCTGGTAGGCCGGACGAGTCGGTGTCGCCTGAGGTTGTTGGCTCTGCTGTCTTGCCTTACATATGTGGCGTGACTGACCGCATCGACAAGTTGCTGAGTAAACGGGGCGTCAGGACGATCTTCAAGCCAACCAAAAAGATCCAACAGTTCCTGCGACCGGTAAAAGACGCCAGGGATCCGCTCTCGTCGTGCGGGGTGTACAGTATTCCTTGTACGTGTGGCCAGGTCTACATAGGCACCACGAAGCGTAGTGTCCGGACGCGCCTCTCTGAACATCGGAGATACTGCCGCCTGGGCCAGCCGGAAAAGTCCACAGTTGCTGAACACGCTTTTTCCCACGACGATCACCGGGTGATGTTTGATGAAGCCCGTGTGTTGTCTTCTGTCCGGGGTTACTTCACTCGCCTGCATCTGGAGTCCATCCATATTCATAAGAATGCGTCCGTCGCTATGAACCGCCGAGGTGAAAGCATCGCCTTAAATAGTGTCTGGCATGGTTTATTTTCCATGGCCAATCAGAATCGAGAATGATGAGCTGGCTTCTCATTGGTCCGCGTGATACACCTTAAGCGGCCAAAAAGTTATAGAGACAGCGTAGCCTTAACTCACTGTTGCTTGTTCCCAGTTCATTGGGAGACGTGTTCGGCGTGCCGTCTATTCGAACACTTTTTGCTACTGAAGATGTCCACCGGTGGTGTGGCCAAAACGTCTAGCTGTAGAACATCAAGCACTCGACCACGGCCTTTCAGCTCGGAAGTTTTAGATAATCATAATGACACCGGCCGTGAAAGCCTATGTACTAAAACTGAAAGAGTTTGTTCACGTCCACTTACGATATTTTTGATGCCTTATAAAAATCGGAGTCAACTCTGATGCAAAACTTTTCGTACGATATTTTATCTTGAGATTTGAGTCGGATGCATAAAAGGGGCCTTAAAGTGAACAACTTTTAACTTCTGTGACACAATACGGTACTTCAGTGCAGTGATGAAAGTGTGGTTGGGATTTTCACCTTGAGCTTGACCTTGAGCTCATTATAAAATGCGCGTGTTGATTCACGGTACACACATGGCAAGCCTGTGCAGCTGGTGAGTGTTACAAAATACGTTAGGCACTTAACACGAATTTTTTAAATGTTAGGTTGCACATATAAGGCGAGTTTGGTTTTTGCAAAGGGCATTTTAAGGAAAAAATCATAGTCTTATATTTGGGCCAATACGGTAATTTGACATTGTAAGGCAAGAGAATTCATAGTAGGAAAAGACAGTAAAATAGAAATGGTTTTAAATTTTTGGCTTCTGAAAGTTTGTGATATACATGTTTGTGTACATGTTGTCTGCTGAGGCAGCAGAAAGCTGAAGCTTGTAGATAGTTGACTTTTTTCTTCTTCTGCAGTTCTCTCTTCGTGGAATGGTTTGCAGCAGCCCTCTAGGCTTCACAGTCTCTTGCAAGCTGGTTAGCTGCTGGTACTTCTGTTATCCTAAATGTCTTTTAATGTCGTTGCTTCCTCCTGTCTTCCACATCTTATACCATTGGATGGTATGGAAATCATCTGCTTTTGGAAGCAATTTCTTACCTGGGCAAGAAGGTGCCCTGGATACTATCTGCTCGTCCACCCTACTAGGATAGGAGGCCGTTGGCTCTTGGTAGAGGCAGTCGAGTTCTTTCCCGCCTGCCTTACACCGCCTGAAACACAGTTGGCATTGTGTCTTTGACTGTACAGTCTACCCCAAAGGATAAGAAACACCATGACAAAAAAGTAGAAACAGTTATCCCTGATTTCATCGGGATCTCTAATTCATATTTTCCAGCTGTAACTGTATTAACACTAGAAATACACAAACCTACTACTTACCCCAACTCTGGACGCATTTACTATGACTTACCAAACAGAAGACTCCAAATTATTCAAGGTCGCCACAATGTCTTAAGGTGAAACATCAAAACCATAATACTCTTTCCCTTAAGTAATTTAGATAATTTATTTTCCCTTAATTCAACAACTTTCACAGGTTCGTTTTAGGCGAGCTTCTCCGCACGGAAACAGGTTATGGTAAATAGGCGTGATAATTAAGCTAACACATGGTTATGCTATTAACCAATCTATTTTATTTTTCTCAAAGTTAAATTCTTTCTCTTTTTCTCTTTCTTTTTATATGTTACTTTAATAATTCTATAATCTAACAATTCCCTTTACAAATCTCTTATCCTTTACCAGTTCTTTCTTTTTGTGTTTTCTATCTCCCCTTTTTATCTCACACACACTCTCATTCTATTTACATATTTTAATCCCCTTTTATTAGCTCATTTTATTGTTGTTTAGTATATAAACTTTAGGTCACTTAAATTCGTTTCGTCACTGTACTTACTACACGAGGTATCCGGTGTTGCGCACTATGTTGTGGAATTCTTTCCTCACTGAACTGACAAAATTCACGTATTAAACTTTTAATACTGCACTGTGTTACTGTTTACTGTTACATTACACTGTAATACACTTCTTGGTAGGCTGACTTCAATATTTTTGGCCTACCGAAAATATTTCCGAGGCTATGGTTAGGTTACGTCTGTACCATATGAAGAGCTGTACTGAACTGGGGCGAGCTTAGCTCGCGTGGTGACGATATTCATTCTTTGTGTACTCGCCACATGGTCCCAAACGGATGTACCACTCCATTCCCTGTCTTGACTTATTGAATGTTCCAGATGTCTCGAGAAGCCAGAAAGTTGTTTTACATTGCAAATACGTGGTGAATTTATTACACAGCATGGCCACGTGCTTTTACTGCGACTCACGTATCCTTTGTTCTAACTCCCAATACGTCACCAACAGTATGATTCATAATAACAGAATTAGTCGTTGATAATTATTAACAGTTATTAAACAAAAAGTGATTCTACCCTTTTTGTCCCGTTACAATACCCAATGAGAGGTTTTATGCCAAAGCATAATAACTCTCATTGACTAAACCTTAAAGGACCAGCTAGGATATGGCGCCACGACCCCCCTTACTTCCTTTTAAAATCATGGGTTACTCACCCCCCTAATCCGGTGGCTGTGGCTGCACCTGCATGACTTTACTGGACTTCCTTCTTCAGGATCCCAACACCATAAAGCCAGACAGGCACTAGATGCCTCTGCCCTGAAGCGCTAGCCAGCACAGGCACGCCTCCACAGTACCCCCCGGACTCTGTAACAATCAATTAAAACATCAATAAATGGCCTTTCACTATTCCATATCCTTAACTGATTTGGTTTCCTCTTATCTGTACTGGTTTGCCTTTTTCGAAGTACTGGTTTTTTATCTTAACTATCTAAATGCACAAATAACATTGTTTTAATATATATATCCTTAACACAACATAATACATTTTCTTTAAAACATATAACATTAAGATACATTTAAAAGTCTTAATTCAAACTCCAAAAAAATGATTCACCAAATCAATTATGATTCAATTTAACAACAATTCCATCTCACCTTTCCATTTAAAAATTACATTTTAATCTCAATTCCCTCATTACAAATTCAGATTACTCTTGTCATCTTTATACAATACACAACATGATTATTCAAAAATAGAAAATTACTCAATACAAAAAATACATAGTCAACAAAATATGTATTTCAGTACTCCATTACTAGACATATTATAAATGTTTGATACAACCATGTTGTATAGCTCATAAATGCAACATCTCAAAATAAACACTACCAACATCACATTAAAACAAACATTTCACCTTTGAATTTGAATAAACATTACAACCATTACACACCTTTAGTTTCATTTTCTATTGAATATTCCATTTGTCATACTATAACTTCAACTCTGAAGTTCTATTCATTACTTTAGTTATTAAATTTTACTCATTTATCATTTCTTATACAAGTCAAATCTAAAAAAAAATTTTCAACTGTATTACCAAAATTTCCACATTTTCCATTAATTAAACCATCTCAAATTAATATAATCTCATTATAAAATTAATAATTATATACTGTCAATTATTCAATCAAACAAAATATTATTATATTATATAATAAACAAACTCAATCAAACCCGTAAATTGATTACATAAAATATAATGTACATAACAACAACATAACCTAATACACAACACATGTAACACCAATACAAATTTATATACAATCTGCATCATATCAAATGTCATTGTTTACCAAAACTCATTACATAATTTAGCCAAGTATTGAAACCATTAACTAAAATAATTAAATGTTCATTAACACTATGTGTCTAACCTCCATCATCAAAAATTAATCTGATATTACTCATACAAAATTCATTTTTAATTAAGTTCATTATATTATATTTTTTAATATAATGACTACTTAAATTTTCACCTTTTACCATAATGCCATAACAATAATCTACTGGATTATTCCACATTATTATATCATAAAATCTGTCTACATCGTTTATAGTCCAGTCGCCCTTAGTATTTTTTGTCACAATTAAGTAGGTTACAATTTCACCATTATTATCATGTGCTAGTACACCTGTTTCATTATCAGGTAAGTGCTCATTATAAACAACATTATCATTTACTGCTGCTCTAATTACGTCACAAGGTAAGTCTTTCATATAATCAACTCTCTCAATATTTAACCTCTTGACTAACTCTTCATAACCCCCTATTAAACCTTAAACATTTCTCTCTCTCTCTCTCTCTCTCTCTCTCTCTCTCTCTCTCTCTCTCTCTCTCTCTCTCTCTCTCTCTCTCTCTCTCTCCCCTCCCTCCCCTCCCTCCCTCCCTCCCTCCCTCTCCATGCAGAGGGCAATACAACATCATTAAAACACGTCCTGGCTTTACCAGGGAAATCACAAAAACTCAAGGGACTATTTGGAGACCATTTGTCTCCCACTGAGGAATCTTCGTCCTCATTAAACACTTGTGGAGCCTTTACTCCACATACACCATAGGGAAAATTTGCCCTCTGCCCCCCATACTCACTAAAACTCTCCTTACACACTCTCTCAACCTCATTAGCCACTAATACCTCTTCACTAACCTCAACTCCCTTTATATTCTCGTTATCACTACTATTACTTAATGTATCATTCTTAGATACCCCATTTTCAATTACATCATCATTATTACTATTATTCAACATCTCACCATTATGATTATCACTTATATTTTCACTATCATCACTTACCTTGTCATCTATTATTTGATTATTTATATTCTCATTACACTTACCTGTATTTTTATTCTCCACTTCTCATTTTGTCCCTTAATATTATTCCTTAGCTTATTAAAATTACTTTCAAACATATCATTTCGTTGTTCTATTTCGTCTCTGATGTCATTAAATTTAATATCATTAACATCAAAACGGTTACTCATCTCACCCTTTAAACTAATATTTTGTTCTTTCATATTACGTTTAATATCATCAGATATTGTTCTTATAAAATTAATCATATTGGCCATTGACCACTCTTTTTCTTTGGTTGACACGGGAGTAGACTCTGCTCCTGCGTTACTCATGTTATTTTTTATTATTTTATTAATTTAACTTTATTAATGTACTTTGTGTTTACAACTTTCGACTCTGATAGCCGCCATGTTGTTAGTTACCAACTTAAACTTTTTACTCACCGTGTCCAGGGTCTCGGACGAGCTGAAAGAACAAGATGGTTATTTTGAAATGACTAATATTTCCCTTTTGTAACAAGTTTATCTTATTTATTTTGTACTCAAACTTCATCTTTTTTACAATGATAGAATTTGTATACAACATTATGCGAGCCATCATGAAACATAACAAAATGGAGCCCTTACTCCTCTGCTTTACATTTTATTTCTTGTGTTACTATTCTCATTACTGAATTTACTCATAATACACCAAAACATGGTTACTAACAAAATTGTGACGGTACGAAAGTCCGTCTTAATGTTCATTGGTATGGAGAGAATAAATTTATTGTATTTTAATATATGTAAATGGTTAGGTAGATTTCCCTTCCGCCCACGTATAAGAACCAACGCAGTTTCATCTGTATAAGCTGAATCCAAGGTCGTGGCGTACGTGCGATTCTACACAATATTTGGGTGAATCCAGTTGAGAAAGCACTGGTAAGACGTCATCAATCATAATACATAACAATAGTGACGCAAAACAAGGGCGTCGCCTGCTTTAAAACAATAGAATTGTGACGAGGCTAATCCCCTCCACCTATAAAATTTACGCATATATGGCATTCTCAGTACCTCACATCACATCAGAGCGTCAACAGCTGAAATCACAGTTGGTGTAGTTTTCACCAAAAGTGTTTTAGTCAAATTACCAAATGTAACAAAAATGTAACAGTGAACTTTAAAAAAAACAAACACTAGCAAATTACTATCCAAGTATGTAAAGTAGAATCAGTGTTAACAGAGAAAATCGACGAGGGACATGCGGCGAACATCTGCCAACACATGGCGAAAATCTGACATCAACGGCGGCCCTACAAGTGCACAAATTCAGGAAAGTCCAAATTAATAATAATATATCTACATATTACTGAGCTCAAAATTATAATGAATTAAACAAAATGTATCTGTGCTAGCGAGCATGTGGGCGAGAACATGTGAGTGTGAACGAACTGGCCATTACGATAAGAGATCGGGGCATTGGTTTGTGCCATATAACAATAGTAAATTGAATCGATCAAATTTTATTAGAGCTGCAGCTATATTTAAATTTGTAATAGGATTAAGTATAAAAGTAATTGAAAGTGAATGACTAATGGATATGGGCGTAAGGATATGTAGACGCCATTTTGTTTCTTGTGTTCATATGCGGCGCCATCTTTGGTTGCCGTTAAGATTTATAACTCTAATTCAGATTAATTAAAAACAAGTTTATGTCATCAAAATTGTAGTCAGAGTCATTATTTCGGCAACCTCAATGTTTCTGAATCTCGCTGAGTACGAATCCTGGCCCTTAGAGATAAAAATCATGTTGGGTATAAACCACGTGCTCGAACCGGATGTGGTATGGAGCAGTCGGTAAGTAAATGTATTTTACTTATTAGTAACCAATAAATATAAAAATAATAAGTGTGTAAGTTAACAATTGGCGCCTGAACAGGGACCTTATATAAAAATTATTTTATATAAAAATTAGCCAGATTCAGAAACAGACGGGCAGCGAAATAAAATATAGCATAACACGCAAATAACATGTTACAATTATAGGTTATGTTATTGTTGAGTTAAAATATAAACCAACAACTGAAAATAAAGAAAGTTTGACAAAATATTTTATTCAATATGGCAAACAATAGTGAAAATAGCAGCTTCACTGCGAATGAAAGCCAAACGAGTATGACGGAATGAATAATGAATGGAATCGCTGCAAACTCAACACCTGTCGGTAGTAAAGTATCATTGGAGGGCGTGTTCCAATTAATGAAAATGCAAAATAATGAGTTGAATGAAAGATTTAACGAACTGAAAGAGCAGAAAAGCGATTTAAAAAGCGATATTAATGAGATCAAAAAACAAAATGTTGAGTTCGATAAAAGAATAAATGAAATAGAGACACGTTTAGATGAAATAGAGTTAGAAAATAAGAGAGAAATAGACAAATTATACATAAATAAAGACAAGGTAAGTAGTGGTGAAAATTATGATAAAATAAATAAAAATATGGGATTAGAAGATAATAGTGTGGATATTGGTAGTGATAATGAGATTTTAAGGGGAGTAGAATATGATAATGAAGGAATGTTAGTGTGTGTTGAGGGGTTAAAGAGAGTGTGGAGAGAAAGTATAATGGTAGGGGGATTGCAGGGGGTAAATTTTTCCCTTAGTGGTGTAGTAGGGGGTGAAGTAAAGGCTTCACATGTGTTTAGGAAGGACGAGAGTGCCTTCAATATATATTTGGAAGACGATAGGTCTGCAAATAAAGTTGTTCCTGGTTTTTTCAGTGCACTTCACAGGTGGTGCAGCAGTTGTGAATTAGTGTCCCCTGCATATGTTGAGAGAGAGAGGTACTGTAAGGAGAGAGAGAGAAAGAGAGAAATAGATATTTTTAAGATAAGGAGAAAGTATGAAGAGTTTATGGAAAAGTTAGAAGTAGGGATAATGTATAATAAAAATAAGAACTTACCTTGTAGTGAAACTGAGGTAGTAGGAGATGATGATGAAAATAATGACTTTGTAACGTACCTGATTGTGACTAATTATACTGAAGGTGACAGGACCATACCCTATGATGACAAGTTGTATGATAAATTGATATGGAATAACCCTATTAATTACGATAGTTTTGTAAAAGAATATAAGAATTTAAATAAGTATTATATTAATGATGCCAATATAATTTTTTCAAGGAAAAATAAGTTGTGTAGACCTAAGATTCGACTGTTGTTTGATGATGGAGGATAATTATTTTATTGTGTTATGAACGTTTAATTATGTGATAGGGTGGTTTCAAGATGGACTGTTTTATGAACTTATTTATGGTAAATGATTAAATGATAATTTGGATTGTATATTTTTGTGTATTAATGTCAATGTATTTGTGTATTCTTGATGTTGTGTATTACATGTATTTTTGTGTAAACCAGGCATGTAACAGGAAGGTATAGTTTAATTGATTTAATAATAATTATAACATGTTTCAAACTAAATAAATAATTGAAGAATAATTAATTGTGATGGTGAATTTAAATGATATTATGAGATTTAGATTCTAATGAATAATAAATGATTAAACATGTAATATATTTGGATATTGAGATGTATTGTTATTAGTAGGTGAGGGATGAATTTTCTAATGCAATTGTCAATGATCGCAGTAAGGTAAAGTGTTAAAAAGGGATAGAGCCTGGGTGATAATTATTAAAATAAAGGCATTTGAGTTAGCCAAGTTAACTTTATTGGGAGTTAGAGAGAATAAGAAGTTGAGATACAGATAATACACAGTGTTAGATATTTTAGGGACACAGTAGTTAGTGATTATATGTAGAGAAGATGAGTAATATATAATTAAAGAGTAAATAGTTGATGGTTATATTTTGTAGTAAGGATAGTGGTGTAAGGTATGATCAGTGTGCGTCGTTGGGCAGTTCCCGTAATTAGAGAAGGGTAAGAGTGTTTGCCGACATTTGGTGGAGGGCAAAAGGTTATGAACGCGTATATTGCCAGGTAGGGTACACACATCCTAGTACAAAGAGGTAATAGAAATTTCACTTAAAAAAGTAAATGGTATAAATAGAATTAAGGTTGAAGCGGGTTGTTATTATGGAGATATTGGTGTCATAATATGTAAATCTGGTTGTTAGTAGGGAAAAAAGGATGAGTAAGGTTAGATAGATAAGTGCCCAAATAAGATATAGATAATAGTGAATAATAGAGAGTCACCCAAACTAGATAAGTATTGATGAAAAGGTTAGAAAAAGAATTCATAGTAGAAAGGTGATGTAACAGCAAGGTTAATAATAAATTTGAAATTTTTTATAGAATCTAATGATACAATAAATGTTAACTAATTAAAAGTTGAATAGAGAGTTACAATAAATGTTAACTAATTAAAAGTTGAATAGAGAGTTGATAATAATAATGTTGTAAAGTTTTGATACAAGTTGTGTAAATGTAAATTGTTTAATGTAAATGTAACAATGTTAATGGTTAATGTTTGATGTTCAATGTTTTATTATGTTTTATTGTTATTGGTAGCAACGGTAACAAATATTACTTACTTACTTTACTTTATCCAATCCCCGCTCTCGGCAGTTCAGCCATTCGGCGGCGAGCCTCCCAGTACAGACAGGATAAAGTTCGCGTTTGCAGGTTCGCCAGTTCAGGACAGACGGTCAGGTGTTGTCCATCCATCATTCCTCCATTGCACAGCGGGCAGATGTTGGAATTCACCAGGCCAAATCGGTGTAAATGGGCTTGGAGGTAGTTGTGGCCAGTGCATAGAAAAATGCATATTTGGCTGTCGCGGAGTATGCTTCTGTCTTGTGTACAGTAACGTCTCTGCAAGTTTGACACTTGTAATCTGTAATATGTAACAAATATTAATTAAAGAAATAATATTAATATTGATATTAAACATACAAATATCGTTCTGATTCTGTTGCAAAGAAATATGAGTATCAGGAGAGCTGAGTAAAGAAAGTTTAATAAAGTTAGAGTGTCTGCCATAAATAAATTATGTTGAATTTTATATGATAGAGATAGTTGTTGTTGCTTGAAAATTAAAAAATTGTTTTATGTGTTATGATTAGTATAAGAATATGTTTTCTTGTGGTGAGGGAAATAAGTTAATATTGACTGGAGTCAGAAAGCTTTAATAAATATAGGAATGTCAAAAGAGGAAATGGATTTTCTGTCCTAAATCTTGTTTGTCTTATTATTGAAGAATTTCTAGAGTTAAGCAAATCAATGCCTCGGAACACAAACCAATGCAGCTAAAGGGAGACATATCAGTTGTGTATATGGGAATGGATGAGACCACTATTTAAAATTTTGTACTTGTTGTTTCAGAGTTTAGTGATGTTGTGACGGCGGTCCTGAGCTGGCCTACGCGTCAGAGCAGGAGCGTTAAGTGCCTAATGGCCTTATGGTGTTGGGATCTCGAGAGAGAAGTCCAGTAAGGTCAGGCAGGTACGATCATCATCATTGGACCAAGGGTAAGTGATTAAAATTTTTCTATATAAATACTACAGGGGGTTGTGGCGACATGTCTGGGCTGATCCCTTTAGACAGTGTGAATGAGTCATGAGAGTTTTTATGCTTCGGCATAAAACCTCTCATTGAGGGGGTTTTGTGACGGTACGAAAGTCCATCTTAATGTTCATTGGTATGGAGAGGATAAATTTATTGTATTTTAATATATGTAAATGGTTAGGTCGATTTCCCTTCCCCCCACGTATAAGAACAACGCAGTTTCATCAGTATAAGCTGAATCCAAGGTCGTGGAGTACATGCGATTCTACACACATATTTGGGTGAATCCAGTTGAGAAAGCACTGGTAAGACGTCATCAATCATAATACGTAACAATAGTGACGCAAAACAAGGGCGTCGCCTGCTTTAAAACAATAGAATTGTGACGAGGCTAATCCCTTCCACCTATAAAATTTACGCATATATGGCATTCTCAGTACCTCACATCACATCAGAGCGTCAACAGCTGAAATCACAGTTGGTGTAGTTTTCACCAAAAGTGTTTTAGTCAAATTACCAAATGTAACAAAAATGTAACAGTGAACTTTAAAAAAAAACAAACACTAGCAAATTACTATCCAAGTATGTAAAGTAGAATCAGTGTTAACAGAGAAAATCGACGAGGGACATGCGGCGAACATCTGCCAACACATGGCGAAAATCTGACATCAACGGCGGCCCTACAAGTGCACAAATTCAGGAAAGTCCAAATTAATAATAATATATCTACATATTACTGAGCTCAAAATTATAATGAATTAAACAAAATGTATCTGTGCTAGCGAGCATGTGGGCGAGAACATGTGAGTGTGAACGAACTGGCCATTACGATAAGAGATCGGGGCATTGGTTTGTGCCATATAACAATAGTAAATTGAATCGATCAAATTTTATTAGAGCTGCAGCTATATTTAAATTTATAATAGGATTAAGTATAAAAGTAATTGAAAGTGAATGACTAATGGATATGGGCGTAAGGATATGTAGACGCCATTTTGTTTCTTGTGTTCATATGCGGCGCCATCTTTGGTTGCCATTAAGATTTATAACTCTAATTCAGATTAATTAAAAACAAGTTTATGCCATCAAAATTATAGTCAGAGTCATTATTTCGACAACCTCAATGTTTCTGAATCTCTCTGAGTACGAATCCTAGCCATTAGAGATAAAAATCATGTTGGGTATAAACCACGTGCTCGAACCGGATGTGGTATGGAACAGTCGGTAAGTAAATGTATTTCACTTATTAGTAACCAATAAATATAAAAATTATAAGTGTGTAAGTTAACAAAATGCAATAGCTATAAACTTAAATCTATTGTTATGCACAAACCAGCGCTCCTTATTTAATACTCTTCATTCACACACACATTCATACGTACCCCTTCTCCCTTATGTGAGATCTCACTTTAAATCATGATAATATTGAAATTTGAAATTTTATTTTTTATCCCATATTAAAGATTGTTCTGCCCCTCGTTTTTGTTACTTATCTGGAAAATCAGTCCCGAAGACGTCTCATTGCTCCGCGCACTATGTAGATTATTTCTTAATCTTCACTGAATTTACATGTTTTAAAACTGTTAATCCACTCTGATAAAGTTGAAATTTGTTACTCTACATTTTTAAAATTTTTATACGTGCGGACATCCGCGATTTCGTTCCGGAACTTTTATTCTTGACTGGCCGGCACAAGTTGTAATTGGTGACTGGGGCGAAATTTAAAGTCTCATTTTCCGAGGTAGTGAGGGAAGTCACGTGATGGCAAACTTTTGTTTCTTCGAGTCTCGACGTCAGATTTTGGCGAAGTTATTAATTTGGCTCTACATTCCAGCAGTGAATCATAGCTGGGCTCGTCTCTGATGTAACATCGTATGACTGCTGAATTACATAACTTGGATGTCATGTGGCTAAAAATAACTGTTCATCTGGTGTCTAGAGCTGACCTTGACACAAATCTACTTGCTTGCTTCATACGTCATTATAAAACTTTATAATTATGATTTATACTTTTGAGTTTCAAATAGAATTTATGTTTATTTTCCCCAAAACTCTAGGAGGGCTGAAATGTCCCATTACAATACACCCTCAATGAGATGTTTCATGCTGAAGCATAAAACTCTCATTGACACTCTCATACTTCCTAAAGGGATCAGTCAGGATATGTTGCCACAACCCCCTTTACGTTTTATTGTAAAAAATCGTGGTTCACTTACCCCCTGGTCCAGTGACTGTGACCGCACCTGAATGACCTTACTGGACTTCTCTCTCGAGATTCCAACACCGCAAGAGTGTGACGCTCCTGCTCTGACGCGCAGGCCAGCTCAGGACCGCCGCCACGGCATCACCAGACACTGAAACACCAAATCAGAAATCAAATAGTGGTCTTGTACAATACCATATCCCTAACTGATCTGGTTCCCCTTAGCTGTGCGCTGGTTTGCGTTAAGAAGCACTGGTTTTCCTCTTAACTTCTAACATATACATGAATACATATTTATTATATCAAAATATAAAACATTCAACCTCAATATCAACATTCACGACCCTTCTCTTGTTAATCCTTATTCCCAAAATTCAAAATATTTCTCTGATTCCATCAGACTTTAAATAAACATTCCCCATTACAATATTACAAATACCTTCCATTAATATAATTCATATTTCAAAATAATTAAATTCATTTATAAAATTCTTATATAGAATAAAACACATTTAAATCAACTACATCAGAACAAATTATCTACTTAAAATTGTTAATCATCTTCAATTATCATAATACTCCTTAAATCAATACAAAATCATTTAGTTATCTCATCAGATCAACTACACTTTCTCCATCATCAACACAATTTATTTAATATTCACTAATTCATTACTATTAATTTAGTAACCTCCTTCTCCATCAATATCTAATATCCCCCCCCCATTACCCAGTAAGCAAATAGGCTCACAGGTAAACCGTGTAAGGTATTTACCTTGTGCATAAATACTGTATTTATGCCCCTGGCTTGTAACGGCCAGCTCCTTTCCACACACACTATCGTTTACTGATGTTGGACTGTAGCGCCCATTTGCGTCCACAAGAACTGAATTTTATTAGGGTGTAAACGCTGCTTACACCGTTCTTGCTTTGGCGTTATATAAAAATTCGGCATTACTGATGTCCGAGGACACCAGTAATCCTACTATAATGATTCATACGCCCTTAATACGGCACTATCACCCCCTTCGGCGATAGCCACTGTTCCATAGTTATGTGGATTCCCCTGATGAAAACCCCCTGTTAATTTCTAAATTGCACCAATTTCAAAGGCAACCAACCATGGTCAGGTTACAATAATTCTGGCCACAGCTGATTGTCATCCAAAACCACAGTCTGGGCTGGTAAGGCCGGGACCGCCCAAAAGTGGGGAATCTATTAAAAAACATACAATTCATATTTAAGATTCCTACACACTAACATAATACATAATAATATACAACATAATAAAACATCGTAAACACTCATAATGAACATTGTTATTATTACCTTAAGACAAACATTTCACATTTAATTTTGATTAAAATTTACACCTTACAGCTTTACTTTAGTTTCAAATTCTATTAAATCGTTCACTTGTTACATTTATTATTACATTTCAACTATGAATTTCTATTAAGCATTTTCATCATTAATTTGTTCGGGTGATTCTCAGTCATTCACAATGATTTGATTTATTGAATGGGCATTTATATATATAACCTTACTCACCTTCTTCCTTCTAACAACCACTAACGGATTTGCACAAAGTGACACCAATCTCTCAATAATATTTATCTCCACTAATTTCCCTAACTCCACTTAAATCATTCCCCTCTTATAATGAAGCACCTGATACCCTTTTTGTACATAGGATGTGTGTTCCCGCACTACCAGCTCATTCCCTTATCAGTTCCTGGCCCTTCCAGGTAACCGGCAACCCTCTTTAAAACGTTTCCTCCCGCCAAGCGCCTTGCGTTGAGGACTCCTTACACCTCCACCCTCACTACAAAATTTATGTACCCTGCTCTCACCTATTTACTCTCCACTTTCATCACTCCCTTTCTCTCTACACACATTCACTCTTGCTACTGTGTCCCTACTACTACCCCGTTTCTGTATTACTTTTATTCCAGAAATTCTTATTTTGTCTAACACCCATTTAAAATTAACTTTGATTGACTCAATGCCTTATTGAAATAATCATCACCCAAACTCCATCTCTTACCACTTTACATTAAGTTAATCGTTGAAAATTACATTAGAAAATTCATAACTTACCTCATAATAACAATATAACTCAACACCTAAACATATTGTATGTTTAATCATTTACTATTCATTATAGAATCTAAATCTCAGAAAATCATTTAAATTCATCACCAAAATTTCTCTGTACAACATTTTAAATTAATTAATTAATCTCCAATTATTTAATTCAATCAGTTTTTTTTACATTAAGTTATTTTAATTACATTTTAAAATTTCACATTTACTCTCATCATTTATTTAGTCTGAAAAAATGTTATATAATTATTATTAAATCAATTCCTATTACATACATACATTGTTTACATAAAATACAGAGTACACCATAATGTAATACACAAATACATTTGACATCAATACACAAAAGAATATACAATCCAAATTATTATCTGTTATCATTTACCACAAATCATTTCATAATACAATCCATTTCGAAACCACACTATTCACATAATTAAATGTTCATGAACAACAACTGTTTAACCACCATACTCTGATCTTAGGTCTACACAAATCATTTTTTATTAAATACATTATATTATCTCTATCAATATAATGACTATTTAACTTCTCATATTTTTCCACAATATCAACAGGATTATTCCATATTATTAGATCATATAACTTGTCACCATCGAGTATAATCAAGTCGCCCTTAGTATGATCTGTCACAATCAGGTAAGTTACACTACAAGGTAGATGACATTATCGTCATGTACTGCTGCACCAATTACGTCATAAGGTAAGAATTCAATATAATCGTCATCTCTCTCTCTCTTCACTCTCTCTCTCTTAATTCTTTATACTTTCTACTAATCTCAAATAACTTTATCTCCCCATCAACACACAACTCACTCTCAAAATATCTCCCATCATAATGCCATTTCACATTTTCTCTACTAACTCATGCAGAAGGCACTAAATCATCACAAAAATTCAGGGAACAACTTGAACACCTCATGTCTTCCTCTAAGGGACTCTTGCCCTTCAACAACAACAGTGAACACCGTGGTTCATGATAAACCTGGGGAAAATTTACCCTCTGCCCCATATCCACAAAATAACTCTTCATACTCTCTCACTAATTTATAAACACTGATTTCTACCCATTTACAACCCCTTACTCCCATTTCTCTCTCATTCTCACTAACTATTGTAATGGGGCAGAATGGGAGATTTTATTTTTTATTAATTTTATTTAAGTTTCAATTGTGATCGCAGACCTAAAACGGTTTATTTAAACAAAGAACAGTGGAGTGGCATAGCTGTGTGAGCGAGGTGTGACAATAGAACGCAATATCATTCCAAGAATTTCAGTGTTGTGTTACGCATTGAAACGCGCAACCTGAGCACGCGTGCGGATAAGACGCACATTGGTCTGAAACGACGCTAGCCAACATGGCTAAAATGTAAAATTTTCTCGCAACGTGGTTTTGGAACGGCGGAAATACAGGCAAAACCACGCCCACTTGAGTCATGTGACTAGTGGCATTGGGATATCGTCAACCCCAATGCACATGGACAACACCGTACTTTGTATAGAGTGATGAACAATTTGACACAAAAAGACATTGGTTTCCTATCCAGTAACCCGACGTGGTGGGAGTTTGATGGGTAACGCTCTCACTCAGTTCGAACAAATACGCTCGCCGGCCGGCAGCACAAAGAACTAGTGCATATCAAAATTTTTCTTTACTATTGACGATGACAATCCGACGTAACTGAGTGACGATATTTCAGAAGAAAAGTAAGTGGAAAGAAGAAAGGAAAAATAAATGTGTTGAACGGACAAACATTCGGACATACATCGAGTGCGGCATGTGGTGAGGAGAGAAATAACCATGACGAAAGTTAAGTAATCGACGAGCAATTTCCCGACTTAATTATTTTTAAATTCAAAGAGCGCTCTAAAGTATGGGGATTTAAATGTGTATGAATGTCGTGTGTGCGCAAACTGGGTTGCTTTACTTAGAATAATAATTAGTATAAGTAGCAAGTAGAAATCCATGTTTGGTTTAACGTAATTTTGAGAAACCCGTAACGTTTTAAAGAGAGAGAGAGAGAGAGAGAAGTTGAGTTTAAAGGAATATAAAATGAAATAATTATATAATAAAATTTGAGTTCCATTATATAAATGAGTGTAGCGTACATTATTCATGTAACCTAAAAATCATACTTGTATTTCGCAGTTCGTGCGACGTAACCTTGGACCGAATTAAGGTGAGTGGGAGTTCTATTTATATTATTATATAAATGTGTGAATTTATTATAGCACAATTGGCGCCACGAACTTGGGACGAATTTTATACATTAAATTTCATTAAATTCCACACCTACAGGCGAATGCAAGTTTGATTTGGAGGTTGGGTAAAAATACGTAAATTATGCACAGGTTAAGCGATGTGTAGTGTAATTAAGTAAGACATACAATATGAAAAAATATTGAATATATGCAAGATTGAAATTGTGTTATGATTAATTAAATTAATTAGATTAAAGTAACAAATCTTATAAAGAATAAATAATGGCTACTAACGAAAATGAAATTGATGTAATTGTAGGCGATGAAGCCGAATGTAAATCGATGTATGAAAATATGTCAACTGAGTCGGCTAATAAAGGCGACTCAGGAATTCAAACGAGTGAAAATAATGATGAAGTCAGCTTTACTGACAGTAATATGGAAAGCCAGTTAACAGAATCAAAAATAATGAAAGATGTCGAACATCAAGCAACACCTATTTCAGTTAATCAAAATAAGAAGTCCGATGATGACAATATGTTAACACGGTTATATAGTATGATGTGTAGCAATTTTAGTGAACTAAGAGGGGACATTAATATTAAATTTGATGTTCAGAACAGTAAACAATGAAATAAATAACAATTTCAACGAAATTAGAAACGAACAGATTTTCAAGTTTAGTGAGAAAGTAGATGAAGTTAATACAAAGTTTAATAATATTAAAGAACAGGTAATAAAATCTATAAATAATAATTGTGAGAAGATGGTTAACGAAATGAATAAAAATCTAGACAGAAAATTAAATCAGATAATAAACAAGAAGTTAGGTGACAATGTTACAGTTATGACCAATAACAATAATGATAAAATAGTGGAAGAGGTAGTGTTAGATAATAAAATATTGAATAGTGATGATAATGAGGTTAATTACAATTCTGAGAATATAGTGGGGGTAAAGAATAGTGGAGAAACAGATAAATTAGATGAAAATAAAGACGATCAGATGACAGATAATGAGGTAAGTAGGGGTAAGAGTTATGATGATATAATTAAGAATGTGGTGTTAGAAAGTGAAATAGAATTTAATAACTAAGTGTTAGTGAGTGATGATATAGAAATAGTTAGTGAGAGTGAGAGAGTAAGGGGTTGTAAAGGGGTAGAAACAAATGTTTATCAGTTAGAGAGAGAGTATAGAGGTAGAAGGGTTGCAGAGGGTAAATTTTCCCCAGGTTTATTGT
This sequence comes from Magicicada septendecula, assembly GCA_034769895.1. Taxonomy (NCBI): domain Eukaryota; kingdom Metazoa; phylum Arthropoda; class Insecta; order Hemiptera; family Cicadidae; genus Magicicada; species Magicicada septendecula. The sequence goes on along the minus strand of CM068370.1, from coordinate 238,774,305 downwards.
AAACTAAGGTGTTTACAGATGTTGTTGAAGGGCAAGAGTCTCTTATTATTGGAAGACATGTGGTCTTTGAGTTGTTCCCTAAAAAATTATGAGTTAGTGCCCTCTGGATGGGATGGTAGAGAAAGTGTGATATGGTGTTATGGTGAGAGATATCTAGAGAGAGAGTTGTGTGCAGATGGGGAGATACAGGTATTTAAGTCAGATAGAGGTTATAAAGAGTTGATAGAGAGGTTAGGATGGGAGAAAATAAACTATATGAAATGCTTACCTTGTGAAATAGATATTGATGATTATTTTGATGATACCTATATAAATGATAATAACTTACCTGATGTTGTGATTGATATAGTGGAGGAGTATAATGATAAAATAACTTACCTTATGGTGAACAAAAATACTGATGGAGACAGAACTAGAATCACCAATGTAGACAGGCTTTATGAATTAATGGTAGACACAAATGTAGTTAATTATTGTGTTAATGTAATTAACGAAAGTAGTCATTATAATGATCATTACAATGTCATGTATGTTGACAAGAATGATCTGTGTTACAAATATATAAGACTATTATACGACGATGGAGGGTAAATATAAACTCAATGAATGAACATTTTAAATATTTTAGTTTATGGTTATGACCTGGCTAGATTATGAAATGAAGTGTGGTAAACAGAAAGTAATGACATACAATTGTAAATAAATTTTAGTGAAATTAATTGTGTTTGTGTTGTAAAATATATGGAATGTAAACAATGTGTGTAGGTAATAGAAATTGTTTTAATAATAATAATATTATTTTGGCAGACTAAATAAATAACAAGAATAATTAGGAAGGTAATAAATGAATTATAATTGTTTTGGAGTAAGGTAATTAAAATATGTTGTGTTTTTAATAATTGATGGAATTAAAATAATTGAGATGTTTAAATATTTTTGATTGATTTAAAATGTTTTATAAAGAGATTTTTCTAATGAATTTAAATGATTTTAGGAGATTGAAATTTGATAATAAATAAATAAATGTGAAATGTATTTAGTTTGTGGAGTAACATGGTTGTTAAAATGTTTCAGAAGATAAATGGAGTTGTGTACATGATTTGGTGGTAACAGTTGTTTATATTTTGTGTTAAAGACACGTATGTGAGTGATGTAATGTAAGTATGAATTTTATAATGTAATTTAAAGAAAGTTAAATGCTTAATGTTTAAAAGTAAAAATGTAGATGAATCTAAGAGATGTAAACATAAAAAGGTAATTAATAAATAACCAAACATATAAGAGTTGACCTTCCGTGAATTGTAGTAACGGTGTCAGTGTGAGCCTTTATATGTCTTTTGGTAGTTTCCCCACATTTCGGGTGGTCACGGCTTCACCAAACCCTGGCCGTGGAATTATGTAAGTAGATTCTAAATTGGTGAACATAGAAGTTGACGGGGGGGGGGGGGGGGTAAAAAGGGGAAACTACATAACTATGGAACAGCGGCTATCGTCGAAGGTGGCGATAGTGCCGTGTTAAGGGTGTGTGAATCATTTTAGTAGGATTACTGGTGTCCTTGGACATCAGTAATACCAAATTTTATATAACGCTGAACCAAGAACGGTATAGGCAGCGTCTATACCATATATATGTAAACTTCAGTTCTTGGGAATGCAAATGGACGCCACAGTCCACCCTCAGGAAACAATAGTGTGTGTGGAAAAGGAGCTGGCCGTTACAAGCCAGGGGCACAGATAACGCATCTGTGCATAAGGCAAACGCTCGATCCGGTCTATCCGGCAGGTGGTAACTGGGTATAAGGGGGGACTTTAAGAAATTGATGAAGTAGGAGGGTAACTGAAAATTCAGTGAGAGGGTGACGACCTCTGTAAACAGCGGGCGGTCAACTTATAATATGGCTCTGTAGTGAGAGTTGGGGGTTGACAACCCAGAGAGCTGTTCAGTAACTGTTTCTATAGCTATGACTCAATGATTAGTGATGTATTTCACGCATGAGAGCAAAACGATTTTAAGTACTAGGTTTAATGGTAAGGATTCTCAATCCACCAATATTTTATGATAACTATGTAATTTTGTGTATTTGTATTAATTGTATGCAGTATGTTAGTGGTAAGAATTATAAACATGTGTACTTTATATAATTTTGAAATATATCTATAGAAAGGTCATTCACATGACAGGAGACATCAGCTGATTACGGATGTTATATATGTAGTATGTCAATTATAATGGATTTGCAGAGTTTGTCAAGATAATTAAATGTTTGCATAATAGATTTCAATGTGGATAAAGATTTAAACAAATAGTGAGAGTAATTTGAGATAGTTAAGAATTTTAAATGGTTTGTAAAGGGTAGAATTTGGGTGATAGTAATTGTTTAAGTAGGACATTTAAGTCAGTCCAAGGCAACGTTAAAGGGGTGTTAAACAGAATAAGAGTCTGGGTAGTAAAAGTAATGTAGAATTGAGAATTAATAGTGACACAGTAGTGATAGTGGGTATATGTGGAATATGAAAGGAAGGTAATAGGAGAGTAATTAGTTGATGGTGATTTTGTAAGGGGGGGTGGTGTGATAAGGAGTCCTCAACGAAAAGCGTTGTGGCGGGAGGGGAACCGATATGTGCCGGAAAGGGTTACCTAGGGAGGATCCAGGAACCAAATAAGGGAATGAGCATAGGGAAGGAAACACACATCCTGAGTACAAAGGGGTAGAGAGTATTTTGTTATAAGGGTATAATGATTCGAAATGAGTTAGAGTAGTAAGCTGGTAGAGAACTGTTGGTAAAGGTAAATATTTTGAGAGATGGGTGTCATACTAGAAAAAAAAATTTGTTAGTCTGTGTTAGAGTCATAAAAGGGGTAAGATTATAGGTAAATGCCAAGTTGTAAATCGATATGTTATGAATAACTAAGAGTCACCCAAACTATTTGAGAATGAGAATGTTAGAGAGCTTATTACTTACATACATAGTCAGAGTTAAAATCTAATAATAATTGAAACAAGTGACAGATTTTAATAGAATTTGAAAGTCAAGTAAAGCTGTGAGACGTGTAATTTTGGTCAATTTAAATATGCATTTTATTGTTTATTGTGAGGTAATGATAACCATGTTAATTTTGAATGTTCTGTGTTTATTATGTTGGAAGGAAAAAATTTTAAACATATTTCATGTATTTTATGGTGTAGCTTTGTGTAGTGTATATATGTCAAGGTCATTCACATGACCCAGAGAGATCAGCTGATGGTTGATGTTAGAGACAGAACAGTTTCTAGTAATTCATTCATGCAATTGTGTTACTTAATTAAATAAAAAATTTTATTTTCTTGACGCTGATAAAAGAAATATTTTGGGAAATTAAAATTTTTTGAAAAAAAAAATTTGTTTTAAGTTTTATTTTTTGCTTGAAGTATAGCTTGTGTTTTGAGGTTCAGAATATTTTGTGGATTATATGTTAATGTGTTAACTGATTTATGTTATTCATATTGTATGTGTTGTAGACAAAGGGAATGGTAAGCGAATTTATGTTTTAAATAAGATGTTCAGTTTATTTATTATTATTTTTTTTTATTGTGAGTAGTTAGTGAAGAAGAATGGTAGATTCATATAAAAGATTTTTGGTATTTTGATGAAAGTAATGGTAATATAGCAGTTTGATTTTGAACTTAGATGAATTTTTGAACGAAATTTAGATGATTTGAATTTAGTGTCAGTTTAGCTGCTGTGTTTCGATTCGAAAAGTAACGTTAATTTGCAAAAGGAAATTGAAATTTAAAGATAAAATATTTTATAAATTTTAAATATGGAATCTGTTTAGCATAGAATAATCTGAGTATGTGTACGCACCCAGTATTTGCTAAAGGCAACCCAGTATGCATGGTAAGGGGGAACATATCGGTTGAGGATGTGATATGGTATAAGGCCAGGGTTTTGATTTTGGGGTGGAATGTTAGAAGGTTGGGTGTACTATAGTGAGTATCGGTCCGAGTTTATGGTGTTGGGATCTCGAGTAGAGAAGTCCAGTAATCTCATTCAGGGGCAGCCATAGTCGCCGAGCTAGGGGGGTAGTTTACCCATGATGTGTTAAGAATTAACAGGGGTTGTTGTCACCATATCCTCACCGATCCTCTTAAGGGTTTAGCAATGAGAGTTCTTCTGTTTCAGCAGAAGATCTCTCATTGGGGGGGGGGGGTCTTGTAATGGGTCAGAATGGGAGATTTTATTTTTTATGAATTTTATTTAAGATTCAATTGTGATCGCAGACCTAAAACGGTTTATTTAAACAAAGAACAGTGGAGTGGCATAGCTGTGTGAGCGAGGTGTGACAATAGAACGCAATATCATTCCAAGAATTTCAGTGTTGTGTTACGCACTGAAACGCGCAGCCTGAGCACGCGCGCGGATAAGACGCATATTGGTCTGAAACGACGCTAGCCAACATGGCTAAAATGTAAAATTTTCTTGCCACGTGGTTTTGGAACGGCGGAAATACAGGCAAAACCACGCCCACTTGAGTCATGTGACTAGTGGCATTGGGATATCGTCAACCTCAATGTACATGAACAACACCGTACTTTGTGTAGAGTGATGAACAATTTGACACAAAAAGGCATTGGTTTCCTATCCAGTAACCCGACGTGGTGGGAGTTTGATGGGTAACGCTCTCACTCAGTTCGAACAAATACGCTCGCCGGCCGGCAGCACAAAGAACTAGTGCATATCAAAATTTTTCTTTACTATTGACAATGACAATCCAACGTAACTGAGTGGCGATATTTCAGAAGAAAAGTAAGTGGAAAGAAGAAAGGAAAAATAAATGTGTTGAATGGACAAACATTCGGACATACATCGAGTGCGGCACGTGGTGAGGAGAGAAATAACCATGACGAAAGTTAAGTAATCGACGAGCAATTTCCCGACTTAATTATTTTTAAAATTCAAAGAGCGCTCTAAAGTATGGGGATTTAAATGTGTATGAATGTCGTGAATTATTATTAGTATAAGTAGCAAGTAGAAATCCATGTTTGGTTTAACGTAATTTTGAGAAACCCGTAACGTTTTAAAGAGAGAGAGAGAGAGAGAAGTTGAGTTTAAAGGAATATAAAATGAAATCATTATATAATAAAATTTGAGTTCCATTATATAAATGAGTGTAGCGTACATTATTCATGTAACCTAAAAATCATACTTGTATTTTGCATTTCGTGCGACGTAACCTTGGACCGAATTAAGGTGAGTGGGAGTTCTATTTATATTATTATATAAATGTGTGAATTTATTATAGCACACTATCTCTATATTATCATCATCACTATTTATTTTCATCGTATCACCTTTTAAATACGTCGTTTTCTACTATTTTACCACTATTTTTAATTATATCATCATAATTCTCAACCCCATTTACCTTATCGTCTTTATTTTCGTTTAATTGGTCTGTCTCTCTACCATTTTCTACCCCCACTACACTATCATCACTATTTAATATTTTATTCTCTAACGCTACCACTTCCACTATTTTACCATTATTATTATTTGTCATATCTCTAGCACTGTTACCTAACTTCTTATTTATTATCTGATTTAATTTCCTGTCTAAATTTTTATTCATTTCGTTAATCTTCTTCTCGCAATTGTTACTTATTGATTCTATTATCTGTTCTTTAATTGTATTAAAACGTTCATCAATCTCAGACAGACATTTATTCATATTAATTTCAAATTTAACATTTTGTGTATTCATTTCATCAAATTTAGCATTAAAATTACTTTTTATTTCTTTAATTTCGCTTTTCTGTTCATCCAATTTAGCATTAAAATTACTATTTATTTCATTGAACTTAACATCAGAATCACTCTTTTGTTCATCAAATTTATTTAACAGTAACTGCGTCATACTCATCATATCACTATTATTCTCTTTCTTAACTGGGGTCGTCGTCGATTGACTCGTTACACCTTCCATTATTCTCCATTCAGTCTCGCTTAAGTCGCTATTTGTTTGACTTTCAGTTTGACTATCAGTGAAGCTGACGTCCTTGTTACTATTTTCATTCGTATTCATTTTTATATTATTTAGTTTTTTACTTATTTATAATACATCTATATCAATAACATTGTAACATAACCCTATCTGACACTCTCGTCATCTAAGTTTATTTCTATGTACATACCAATTTACTCATTCCAAACAACCATACAGTTCCTCAAAACAGGTCCACATTTGCAAAAATTTTATTTATGCAAATGGTCCCACCGTTCGGGCGCCATTGTTATTTTTATTATTTTATTAATTTAACTTTATTAATGTACTTTGTGTTTACAACTTTCGACTCTGATGCCGCCATGTTGTTAGTTACCAACTTAAACTTTGTACTCATCGTGTCCAGGGTCTCGTTGGACGAGCTGAAAGAACAAGATGGTTATTTTGAAATGACTAATATTTCCCTTTTGTAACAAGTTTATCTTATTTATTTTTTACTCAAACTTCATCTTTTTTACAATGATAGAATTTGTATACAACATTATGCGAGCCATCATGAAATAGAACAAAACGGAGCCCTTACTCCTCTCCTTTACATTTTATTTCTTGTGTTACTATTCTCATTACTGAATTTACTCAAAATACACCAAAACATGGTTACTAACAAAATGCAATAGCTATAAACTTAAATCTATTGTTATGCACAAACCAGCGCTCCTTATTTAATACTCTTCATTCATGCACACATTCATACGTACCCTTCTCCCTTATGTGAGATCTCACTTTAAATCATGATAATAGTATTGAAATTTTATTTTTTATCCCATATTAAAGATTGTTCTGCCCCTCGTTTTTGTTACTTATCTGGAAAATCAGTCCCGAAGACGTCTCATTGCTCCGCGCACTACGTAGATTATTTCTTAATCTTCGGTGAATTTACATGTTTTAAAACTGTTAATCCACTCTGATAAAGTTGAAATTTGTTACTTTACGTTTTTAAAATTTTTATACGTGCGGATGTCCGCGATTTCGTTCCGGAACTTTTATTCTTGACCGGCCGGCACAAGTTGTAATTCGTGACTGGGGCAAAATTTAAAGTCTCATTTTCCGAGGTAGTGAGGGAAGTCACGTGATGGCAAACTTTTGTTTCTTCGAGTCTCGACGTCAGATTTTGGCGAAGTTATTAATTTGGCTCTACATCCCTGCAGTGAATCATAGCTGGGCTCGTCTCTGACATAACATTGTATGACTGCTGAATTACATAACTTGCATGTCATGTTGCTAAAAATAACTGTTCATCTGGTGTCTAGAGCTGACCTTGACACAAATCTACTTGCTTGCTTCATACGTCGTTATAAAACTTTATAATTATGATTTATACTTTTGAGTTTCAAATAAAATTTTATGTTTATTTTCCCCAAAACTCTAGGAGGGCTGAAATGTCCCGTTACAATCATTACAACTGACTCTGTTAAACTACTTTCTTTTGTTGCGATTGGAGTTGAATGAACTCTAGACTTATTCATCATAGCTGATTCAGTCAGACTCCTTTCATTCTCCTTATCTTCCATGTTTTTAATTATGAATCATACAAACAAAATTTCATAAAAATTTTAACCACAATGTTTAAATTATAACTTATATCCTGTAACTTATAATCATAACCTCTAATCACACATTTCGTGACTTATACCAACAATACAAAAAACGCCATTTACCAAACCATATTCCGTACTTCAAATTAGGCCTAATTCATATAAAAATTATACGAATATCCTGGCAGGGACTCGCCAATTGTAACTGTATTAACACTAGAATACACAAACCTACTACTTAACCCAACTCTGACGCATTTACTATGACTTACCAAACAGAAGACTCCAAATTATTCAAGGATGCCCCGATGTCTTAAGGTGAAACATCGAAACCATAATACTCTTTCCCTTAAGTAATTTAGATAATTTATTTTCCCTTAATTCAACAACTTTCACAGGTTCGTTTTAGGCAAGCTTCTCCGCACGGAAACAAGTTATGGTAAATAGGCATGATAATTAAGCTAACACATGGTTATGCTATTAACCAATCTAACTTTGAGAAAAATAAAATAGATTTCTTTCTCTTTCTTTTTATATGTTACTTTAACAATTCTATAATCTAACAATTCCCTTTACAAATCTCTTATCTACAAACCAGTACTTTCTTTTTGTGTTTTCTATCTCCCCTTTTTATCTCACACACACACACTTTCATTCTTTTTATATATTTTAATCCCCTTTTATTGAGCTCGTTTTATTGTTGTTTAGTGTATAAACTTTTGGTCACTTAAATTCGTTTCGTCACTGTACTTACTACACGAGGTATCCGGTGTTGCGCACTATGTTGTGGAATTCTTTCCTCACTGAACTGACAAAATTCACGTATTAAACTTTTAATACTGCACTGTGTTACTGTTTACTGTTGCATTACACTGTAATACACTTCTTGGTAGGCCGACTTTTAATATTTTCGGCCTAGCAAAAATATTTCCGAGGCTACGGTTAGCTTACGTCTGTACCATATGAAGAGCTGTACTTGTAACGGTACAGAATTGTGAGCTACCCCAGTTTAATTTTATATTAATTCAAATCATCAATTCAATCACTTTTCAAATTGCCAGACTTCACCTGTGAGGAGCCCCAGTACAGCAATGCACACAGTTAGCCTAAACAATTGCCCAGACGTATTGCGTAACTGCCCCAGCAGCAGGCTTTTTGTGAATTACAGTATGCAGTCTATCACCAGTTGTTGCATCAGCCAGTAGCAGATAGCAGTCTTCAACCAGAGCGGTCGTAAGTTAAATAGTGGCCTCGGGTGCAAGATAGGCCGAAAATAATCTAATCGGCCTATCAAGTAAAGTGTTAACGCGCAGTTTGCCAAAAAATGTGCTTGCGAACAATGTAAGCCGACCAATTGAAAAGAATAGTGATGTTATTGGTGAAACAGCCTTAAAATTTGTGATTGAGAAAATAATCCAAGTTAAACAGTATAAAATCAGTTTTCGGAGTGTTCTACAAACAAAAAGTGCGTAACACGTGGTGGCGGAAATTGTGGATTGCATTGACCAGATGAGTAGCAAACTAAAGAACATAATCAATTGAATAAAATTAAACACCATTTTTAGTAATTTCCTTTGTTATGTATAATGTATTAAATTTCAAATGAGATCTCTAAGGGAAGAAATTTACTACTGGTTCATAATAGTTTGTCATAGGCTAGTTGATTAAGAAATGTTTATCTTAGTAATTCATAAAATTTCACCTTAAAATAAATTCAGATTTTATTTAATATAAAGTATGTGTTAGAGTAAGTTATTACGCCATAACCATTTCCTATTCTGTGCTGAAAACCTCGTCTAACGATCTTTGGGATTTTCTGAGTTTTAAGGGTGGTCAGATAGCGGGATTATGTTACAATTTTTATAAGGGCAAGAGTGTAGGAGGTTTCGATATTTAACCTTTAGAAAAAATATCGTGGCGACCTGGGCAGTTTCAAAAAGCAAGTTTTACGGGGACCATGATGGTAAGTGAAATTCTGGCAGCGGTGAGTATTATGATGAGTGTAGTATTATAAAAAGGTAAGAAGGCGGGTACCTTTACAACGACGCCCCTGCCAGGATGTTCGTATAAATATTATAGGAACTAGACCGGTTTTAAAGCACAGAAAGTAGGATTTGGTAATGACGTATTTGTAAGATTAATCATATATAATTACGTTGTGAAAATTAGGTTATGTTTGGGTAGAGCTATTGTGTGTTTACTTTTAAGTATTGCTAATTGTTTTATGTGTGGGGTATGTTGATTTAAGTGGGCGTTATATAAAGGGGTGTTATATAAATAATTTTTGAACATGGGCGAAGTACAAGATAAGGATATTGGTTTCCCATGGGATGAATGGGAGAGCGAATTTCGAGGGGTTGTAGGTGAGATGACAGACGAGGAGTGGGGTAATTTAGATAATAATTTAACACGAATGGAAGAACAAGAAGAAGGAATATTCGCAGAAATTAAGAAACATAGTGAGATGACAAATAATAAACGTAAGATAGTTGAAGTGATAGGAGTAGAAAATAAGACAGTGAATATGCCTAATGATAAGGATGATAGTATAATGGGGGTAGACAATGGTAAAGAGACGGACCAACTTCAAGAAAATAAAGTCGATCAGGTGGCAGATAATGAGGTAAATAATGATAATATGAGTGAATCTGATTATTTTTTAAATATAATGAATATGTTGCGAATGATTGATAAAAAATTAAATGAGAGGGCGGAAATTTTGAACAAGGGTTTTGATATTATGGATAAACGTTTTGTCGAGTCAAACACAGTAATGAATAAACAAGACGAGAAGTGGGAGGGAGATGGATATCAATTAAAAGAGAGTACAGAAGTTGAATCAAAACAGGTAAGTGATAGTAATGTTGTTAATGATGTGAGGGAATAATTAACCAGGTGAGTGATAACGATAATTCTAATAATGAATTCGTAAATAACAGTGACAAAATAGTGGGAGAGGTAGTGTTGACTAGTGAAGATAATGATGGTGATTACAATTCTGAGGTAAGTGGGAGTAATACAAGTAATTATAATGATAAAATAACATTAAATAAGAATAATGATTATATAGCTGAAAATGGGGTATCTAAGAATGATACGGTAAGTAACAGTGGTGAAATTAAAAATGTGGTGTTAGAGTGTAAGGTTGTGAGCAGAGAAAGTGTTGATGAGGTTATAAGAGTGTGTGTAGAGAGGTTAAATGGGCAAAGGGCAGATGTTCCCCAAGTTTATGGTGAAACAAAGTTTTCACAGGTGTTTAATGAGGACAGAGTTTCCTCCTGTATTTGTATGGAAGACAAGGTGTCTTCAGACAGGCCCTGTATTTTTTGTGATTTAACTGGTAAAGCCAGTAGAGGTAATAAATATTTAATGGTGCCCTTTGAATGGAATGGGAGAGTTCAGTATGGTTATGAGAGGTGGTGTAATGAAAGAGAGAGTAATAAAAATTTTTGAGATTAATAGAGGTTATGAAATGTTGGTGCAGGTGTTAGATATTGAGAGAGATGAAGAAAGTGAATTGCATTATGAAAAAGAGAGAGAGGAATATTTGAATAAAACTGTTATAAATGATAAAATAACTGACTTGATGTTGAGAAAAAATACTTACGGAGACTGGACAAAAATAATTGATAGTGACAAGTTTTATGACATAATAAAAGGGATAATGAATGATATAGAGGTAATGGTTTATTATAATAATAATAATATTAATAAATTGGATGTAAATAAAAATGATTTATGCTATAAATATGTTAGGTATATACATGACGATGGAGGCTGAAGTAAAAAGCAGTGTATGGACATTTTAAATACTTTAGTATATGGTAACGACTTGGCTGAATCAGGTATTAAAGTGTGACAAATAATAATTGGATATGATGAAAACTTGTAAATAAATGTATTGTGTTAATATTATTTTGCTGCAATGTACAGTATAGCTTATAGGTAACGTATGTTTGTAATAAGAACAAATGGCATAATAATATTTAATAAAATTGCTAAACTGCTATAATTGTTTTTATTATTTAGACAAAGCTTTTCGTCATTACTGACATCTTCAGGTCTTAAACAACCTTTTATAAAATTGCTAAACTGCTATAATTGTTTTTATTATTTAGACAAAGCTTTTCGTCATTACTGACATTGAAGATGTCAGTAATGACGAAAAGCTTTGTCTAAATAATAAAAACAATTATAGCAGTTTAGCAGGTTGTTTAAGACCTGAAGATGTCAGTAATGACGAAAAGCTTTGTCTAAATAATAAAAACAATTATAGCAGTTTAGCAATTTTATAAAAGAAAAGTAAGGATGGCTGCTAATTTAAACAATACGAAGAATAATATTTAAGTCTATTTTGTATGATGTGTATATATTAAAAATGTTTTAAATAATATAATTACAGCCGAACTGTTTTGAGTGGAGGTTATTAAATAATTGTCAAGTTAAACAAATAATTTAAAAAGGTTAATTTTATTAATGAAGCAAAATTAATTTCGGTTTGAATTGTAATAAATAGAAATTGACAAATATGTTAACATTAAAAGATTTGTGGAAATTAAAAGTATAGATATTAGGGTGATGTAATTTTGAGTGTTGAAACTGAGAGTGTTTATAACACCAGTCTGGCAGACTATTGTTGATGTAAACAGGTGTGTTGTATGTTTTGACTAATGTTTGCGGCCAGGTGTTGAAGTTGACAACTGTTTTATTCTGCTGAATCGCTGCCAGCAGCAAAATCTTATTGTGACATAAAAGAATTGAAATTAAATTTTTACAGACAAAATAATAATGAGGTAATTCCTGTAACTTAGATTTTGAGAAATTAAATAAAATCAAATTAATTTGGTAATTAAATTAATTGAAAAGATGATTTTAATAATGAACTTGTAATAATGAACTTCACTTTATTTTCATTCGAATTCAAATTGGAATTATAAACTAAATGCTAATTGATGTAAATAATGGTTAAAATATTCATTTAACACTGACAACTGATGGAAATATTTGGGCTGAGATAGTGTTTGGGAAAATAAGATATTTATATAACTATTCATGTAAACTTTTACCATTGACAATCTATATTTTATGTTTTAACTGTAGATTCCCCACCTAAGTGCGGTCATGGCCTCACCGGATCATGACCGTGAAAGTAGTTAATTGTGACAAATCATAAATTTTACTTGATATAACCGGCTTGTGGTTTGTTTTATTTTGTGAACCCGGTGGTTTGTTAGATTTAGTAGGGGGGTTATTTTTTGGGGGAATCTACCAAATTTTGGAACAGGGCTATTTTCACCCAGATAGGGGTGGTAGTCCATTAGGGGTGTATAAATCAAGAATAGTAGGTGTCATACCGAATTTTATTGTAACGCCGAAGCAAGGATGGGGGTGGAATAAAAGAAAAAAATGTCCACCCCTTCCGCATCAGTCCTTGTGAAAGCAACTAGACGCTACAGTCTAGGGGGGGTAATAGTGAGTGTGGATGGGCGGTGACTCAGTTACAGGTCACGAGGGAGATGTGGTTTACGGCTAGGATGAGGCTGGAAAAGGCCAAGAAGCCTAGCGCAGAACACGTTAATATGTAACGGGTATCAGGGGTTAAGGGATTAAAAGGGGGGTAGTAGTAGAAAAAAAAATTTGTTTATTCTATATAAATATGAGCAGGCAAGTAAGGACATAATTTGTATTTTAGGTACGATTACTGTGAGTTAATGTAATCCTGCATAATTAATGTGTCATTTTGGCGGGGCAATATTGTACGGGGAATACTATTCAATTTGACTGGAATTTATGTGTACTACTGTAAACCTATATTGTTTTATTAACACTATTTTCTAGGGTTTATAATATAAAATGAGCCAGTACGTTGTCAATGAACCAGTACGGCTAAGAGGAAACAAATCAGTTGTGGGATATGGAGTGATGGAAGGCCGCTTGTCGATTTTTTAATTACATGTTGTAAAGCTAGGTGATACTGTGGCGGTTATCTGTCCGAGCTTAGGGTGTTGGGATCTCGAACAGAGAAGTCCAGTAAGATCGGATGGGTGCTGTCGCAGCCACCAGACTAGGGGGGTAAGAACCCACAATGTTAGTAGAGTGTTCAGGGGGGTTGCGGCGCCATATCCTCACTGATCCTCTTAGGGTTTAGGCAATAAGAGTTTGAACGCTTCGGCCTTCAACCTCTTATTGGGGGGTATTGTAACGGTACAGAATTGTGAGCTACCCCAGTTTAATTTTATATTAATTCAAATCATCAATTCAATCACTTTTCAAATTGCCAGACTTCACCTGTGAGGAGCCCCAGTACAGCAATGCACACAGTTAGCCTAAACAATTGCCCAGACGTATTGCGTAACTGCCCCAGCAGCAGGCTTTTTGTGAATTACAGTATGCAGTCTATCACCAGTTGTTGCATCAGCCAGTAGCAGATAGCAGTCTTCAACCAGAGCGGTCGTAAGTTAAATAGTGGCCTCGGGTGCAAGATAGGCCGAAAATAATCTAATCGGCCTATCAAGTAAAGTGTTAACGCGCAGTTTGCCAAAAAATGTGCTTGCGAACAATGTAAGCCGACCGATTGAAAAGAATAGTGATGTTATTGGTGAAACAGCCTCAAAATTTGTGATTGAGAAAATAATCCAAGTTAAACAGTATAAAATCAGTTTTTGGAGTGTTCTACAAACAAAAAGTGCATAACACGTGGTGGCGGAAATTGTGGATTGCATTGACCAGATGAGTAGCAAACTAAAGAACATAATCAATTGAATAAAATTAAACACCATTTTTAATAATTTCCTTTGTTATGTATAACGTATTAAATTTCAAATGAGATCTCTAAGGGAAGAAATTTACTACTGGTTCATAATAGTTTGTCATAGGCTAGTTGATTAAGAAATGTTTATCTTAGTAATTCATAAAATTTCACCTTAAAATAAATTCAGATTTTATTTAATATAAAGTATGTGTTAGAGTAAGTTATTACGCCATAACCATTTCCTATTCTGTGCTGAAAACCTCGTCTAACGATCTTTGGGATTTTCTGAGTTTTAAGGGTGGTCAGATAGCGGGATTATGTTACAATTTTTATAAGGGCAAGAGTGTAGAAGGTTTCGATATTTAACCTTTAGAAAAAATATCATGGCGACCTGGGCAGTTTCAAAAAGCAAGTTTTACGGGGACCATGACGGTAAGTGAAATTCTGGCAGCGTTAAGTATTATTTTATGATCAGTGTATTATTAATTAAAAGGGTAGAAGGCGAGTACCTTTGCATACTGAACTGGGGCGAGCAAAAGCTCGCGTGGTGACGCTATTCATTCTCCGTTGATAAACGTATCTTTTCGTAACATGTGAAGTTTGTTTTAGGTGTTTTTAAACACATAAAAAGGAAGTCCATGATTTTAATTGAATTTACAAATTTGTTTTTATTAAATTTGAATTTTATTGTTTATAAATGTTAACAGCAAACAGAGATAGAGTAGCAGTTCCATTGAGTGGGCCAGGTGGGAAAATTGCAGTTTTTGAACTGTTTAAAACAGGGAAGTTGGCTGACGGAGTTATACCAGCTTTGGTTCATGGTACTAATGTTATGGACTTTGCTTGGGATCCATTCAACACTCAGCAGCTTGCAGTTGGTATGTATTGTATACTTTTGTGGAACTGTATTGCACCTTCATATAGATATTTACTTTTAAAAATCTCCATCTTGATGTTGTCAATTTGTGTTGCCAAGCTGCTAATCGCTTTGTTCTTGGTTAGGCCACATCACCATTCTCAAATCCTGTTGTGCAAAACGTTCCACCTGTCACTGCATATAGTGAGATTAGTGACTTATCGCTAAACAATAGGATTTGAGAGTAGGGGAAACATTGAACTGCCTCATCCATAACTGCAAAAATTGAAATTTTGTGTAGGTGCGTGCGTATTTGGATGTGCATAACATTCTATCAGATCTATAACATCCATTTTATAAATGTTAATGTGTGCTTATAGTAACAAAAAATATATAATTGCTATTGATCTTGAAAATGTGTTTCAGTTGTTAAACAATTGTGTAGGCCCTACACTAAACAGTGGTTCACACCAGAACTACCTTTATACAGGGCGATTCAAAAAGGACTTTACAACTTTGAAAGCATATAAAAATTTATTCAGATGACTTACAGAGTCAGTTGAGGTGTCATTTTAAAGCAAAACAAATCAAGTTTGCCTCACGTAGGGCGTAGTTCCAAATGCAGTCACCAGAAGCACTAGCAGCATTGTTGTTCAAAATGACTATTTTCACTGGTACTGAACGTACTGGTGCTCGTTTTGTGTTTTGGTTTTATGAAACGAAGTCAGCTACACAGTCTAATGTAATTTTCATACTGAGTATGGTAAAGATCCTCCAAGAGGCCTACAATTTACTTATGGCACCAAACCTTTGTTGAGACTGGTTGTTGTGTAAGACGTGCAAAATCAGCAGAATGCCTGCAATTTTTCTATGCTGCTGTGGAACAGCTTAGAGGGAGCTTTGTCCATAACCCTAAGAAGTCAACATGACATGCTTCTCGTGAGACTAGCATACCGCAACCGACGTATACCACAACTGTGTGGCACGTATTATGCAAACGTTTGCACTTGAAAGCATACAAACTTTCCATGTTACAATAAATTGATAAAGCAGATGAAGCAATTTAATGTAATCAGACATTTGTTTTACTTTCCTCTGTTGCTACATTAATCCATTAATCTATTAGCGTTTTCAGCTATTACTTCTCTTTCATGATAATCTGATTCAGTTTCTTCAACACATTTGCAGCAAATTTTCCATTCATCCGTAGCAATTTTAGAAAACCTAAAATTCATATAATCTTATGATATCTTCCATTTTAAAGATGACATTATGGGTTCCAACCCAACTCTTCACGTCTGACCAGATTATTCAATCGGGTTCAGAAGGTCTGGATGATATGAAGGTAATTTAAGAACAGTATGCCCTTTTTTGGTTAAAATTTCGTCAATTACGTAAGTTTTATGTAACTTAATTAAATCAAATAGCTGGGTTTTCAAACATGTCTTCATGAAATGGGATTTTCATATGTGTTAACCAATTTTTAATTACACTTTTTGAGAAATTAGAGGAAGGTGGCTTGTTAAGTGTGAGCATTATGATAATGCACATTATCTGTTACTACAACACTGTGCAGTGGTAAGTTAGGAAGTAAATTTTCTGTTGTCCAGGCTTGTAATTTTTAAAGTTGTTACACATAAACCCATTCATTCCTCCACCATGAACAATAATTATTTCTGTCCTTTGGAAGTCGGTGCGAAATAACCAGATGATGTACTTTCATCTTAAATACTTTATTGAGGATTAATTTTTCTCCTTTAAATTTAATAGACTCTTGCAGGTTAGGAAGAAGTTTACTTACAGTGGGCCAGTTTTTTCTTTGTTATAAAATTGATAAATGGTTTGTCGTATTATGCACTTATTGAAGTCATCAACGTTTGTTACATGCAGGGGAAACAGTGATTTTTACCGGGTGAACTGATTGACTTATTTTCTTTACTGTTTATAGCTTTAAATTCTTTATTTACACGAATTACTATTCATTTTGAAATACTTGTGGCTTGTGTGACACGCTCTTGAACTTAAAAAATCTCATGGATTGAACTTGACTGAACTTATTAAATCTATTAAAACAAGCTTCTCACATGCTTCACTGCTTCACATTCATGAACATTTGATACAGACTGTATGTATGTATACAGTCAAAAGCTTGACTGTGCAACGTTTTGTGTGACATTTTTGATGTCATCTTAGGCATTTTTAAGATAATGAAAAACTTAAACAGTTAACACTAATAAATAAAAAGCTAGAACATATACGGACACTTTAAAAACTATAAATATGTAATACAGTAGAGTCTCGGTTATCCGCCGTTCCGTGTTATCCGCCGCCCAAGTGGCATAAAAAAACGTAAACGTAAAAAATATTTTCTTTAATTACTGCAACGAAAATAGTGTGCCAATAGTTTGCGGGCGTGAGTGTACAAATCTCTTTGTGATTGCTCCTGACTGTACCGCAGGAATTTGGCCTACTGCCCATCCATCGCCTATTATAGCCTAGCTGTGACTCATGTGTCATTCACCCCACCCCACCCCCAACATCCAACGCTGTCGCTCACATGCTCATCGCTTAGTAGACTGCAGTTTCTTGTTGTGTGCTGTAGTGAGCAGTGAGGCTATTTTTACGCGGTGTGTCCGTGAGTGACTAGTGCAGTTTTGGTGAAAGTGTCGTAGCGTAGTCTTGTTAATAGTGTTGCGATTATGGCTACGAAAAGGAACAAAATTGTTTTATCAATAAAAGACAAGCTTGAGGCATTAAAAAGACTGGATAAAGGGGAAACGCTGCAGAAGGTGGCTGACCACTACGGCGTCGGTCATCGCACAGTTGGAGATTGGAAGAAGAGACGATTAGAATTAGAAAAATGGTGTTCCTCACGAGTTACTGAGACTGCTTTTAAAGATAGAAAAACTATGAAAAATAGTGATTATGAAAAAGTTAGCGAAGCGTTGTACATTTGGTTTACACAGTTCAGGGAGAAAGGGGTGCCTATTTCAGGACCTATCTTAAAAGAAAAGGCGTTGCAGTTTTAAAAAGAATTTAACAAAGGTGATGCAGATTTTACAGCAAGCGTTGGCTGGCTTGATAGATGGAAGAAGCGTTATGGAATCCGTCAGTTGAATATTTGCGGCGAGAAACTGTCATCAAACTTTCAAGAAATGGAGCAGTTTAAGAAAAAATTTCAAGACTTTGTTGAAACTGAAAGCTTAACAGGAGATCAAGTATTTAATTGTGATGAAACAGGCCTTAATTTCAAAATGTTACCGAGTAAGAGCCTTGCAGCTAGAACTGAAGCTGCAGCCCCTGGCTATAAACGTAGTAAAGAGAGAGTGACTATTTTAGCATGCAGTAATGCCACAGCAAACCATAAAATGGACCTGGCAATGATTGGAAAGTCCAAAAACCCTAGGGCTTTTAAAACCATTTCAAAACATGCTCTTCCAGTAAAATATTTCAATCAAAAAAGTGCATGGATGACTAGTGAAATGTTTAAGGAATGGTTTTTTAAAGAGTTTGTTCCTTCTACAGAGAAGTTTTTAAAAGACAACAACCTACCCAGAAAAGCAGTTTTACTGCTAGACAATGCCCCAACTCACCCTGATCCAGACGAACTTAGAGATGGGGACATAAAGGCTATGTTTTTGCCACCAAATGTGACTGCCATTTGTCAGCCTATGGACCAGGGTGTTTTGGAAACACTTAAACGAAACTATCGAAGAAAGCTTCTTTCAACAGTCATACAAGAAATTGAAGATGGGCAAAACTTGATTAAGAAGTTGAAAAGTATAAATTTGAAGGATGTCGCTTATTGGGTCGGAAGGGCCTGGGCCGACGTCAGGGCATAAACAATTGCGAAGTCGTGGCATAAGCTGTTGGGCGAGGACGAAAATATGGCTGAAAGCATGCTGGATGAACTTCATGAAAGTATTTTGCCCTTGGTGCAACGTATCCCTGGATGTGAGGATGCATCGTTGGATGAAATAAGGAATTGGCTTTCAGGAGACGACCAATATGAAATAACTGACGAAGAAATTGTAACACTTGTTAATAGCGATGATGTTGTTGAAGATCAAGCCTCTGAAACTGTTGAGCCCCAAAAGATCACACACAAAGAAGGGGTTAAAGCTCTTGAAGCAGCCATTCAGTACGTTGAGCAGCAAGAGGAAGCCAGGGTTGTCGACATAATGATGCTCCAAAGATGGCGAGACTTGGCAGCAAAGAAGCGGGAATCATCAGGGAGGCAGTCGAAGGTCACTAATTTTTTTCACTCATCATGATCTGAATTCTCACTTCCAACATTTCTGACAGTGTAAGTCAATTTTATTACGTACACATTAGTCTGATTCTATATTTATTTTTAGTAAATTTTTCTTGTTAAAATTTACTGAATTCTTAAACTTGAAGCATGAAGTACTAAAGTAGGCATAATTGTTTTCTCTTTTTTTGTAAGTGTATAACTTTAATATTGTTGCTTGTTCTCTAAAATGTTTTACTATAATTTTGTAATATAATTGTACAGTACTGTATTGTTTTCTCTATTGATTTGTTGTAAAACGTGATGTTTATTAATTACATTTACAAAATTACAACGTAATTTTATGATAAATTTGCGTTTTATTTAACTCTCCCTATTATCCGCCATTCCAGCTTATCCGCCCTTCCGCCAGCCCGTTTATGGCGGATAACCGGGACTCTACTGTAGTTATAAATACAAAAATTAAAACGCGCGCGCGCGCGTGTGTGTGTGTGTGTATGTGAAAAACATCCGGGGGAATTATGTTATTTATATATTATTTTCATTTAAATTTGTTGTGTTGATTGTAGCATGTGATGATGGCACAATTCGGCTGTGGCTTATTCCTGAAGGAGGCCTAACAGAACCAACAAACATGCCTGATTCTGTGCTAGAGGGTCATTCAGAGAAAATATATTTCATAAAGTTCCATCCTTTGGCTTCAGATGTATTAGCTTCAGGTTCATATGATATGACTGTGAGAATCTGGGACTTGACCAAAGAAAATGAGAGTATTGTGTTACAAGGACATACTGACCAGGTATACAGTGTCTTTTGTTGTGTTAAATGTTTGTTAATGATTATTTACAATATACACAATCACAGTTTCATAGTTGAAAAAGATTCAATGTTTGTTAAATTTTGTGTAATAACTCAAATGTGCAGTTTGGAAATTTTTCTCTCTTCTAATGTTGTAACAACGAACAAATGTGTTGTTCTAAAAACATAATAGAAGGAAATCTATTTTCTATCTGTTTCCCCTCTAAAAGGACCTGGTGTTGGTTAATTATGCAGGCTGGAGTTACACCTGAGATGTCCAGTATCATTACCTGTTGTCCCCAGGTATCTTGCATCTTGGCTTACATCACATCACTATTGTTGGAGGGAACATTTATAAAATTCACTTCAGCCTGTTGGGACAGACAGGCAGAGAAAGCCAAGCAAACTGCAAGATAAGGCAAACCTCTCACTGCAAGCAAGTGGTTCCAAACTCTCAGCAATGCATCCAGCACTGCAACTGCACTGGCTGCTCCTTGGCTGTCTGGATAT
The DNA here is from genome assembly GCA_034769895.1 of Magicicada septendecula. NCBI lineage: Eukaryota > Metazoa > Arthropoda > Insecta > Hemiptera > Cicadidae > Magicicada > Magicicada septendecula. Next base: position 238,753,560 of record CM068370.1, on the reverse strand, counting down.
TGATCACCAAAAACTGCAAAGAGTTGTGATTTGTTCATCTATAAAATGGGGAGGGTTACTCCATATCTGTTGTGCAAACTGATCAATAATTTTGCCACCTCAAGGTACGTGGTAGACAACTTTCTGTCAGTCATCATATCTTTGGCCACTAGCTGAAGTGGTATTCTCTGTTGAAACAGGCAGTGCATTATCCTCATATATGTAAGGGGGTTCCAAGCTTGATGCTGCCAGTGGGTAGAGAGTGGGGATTTTCCTTACCTTTTCCTGGGAAGCTGGTGTGAAGCTTATTTCAATACTGCTGGATAGACTTGTGTGGTTGTCCAATACAAACCAAACACTATGAAGTAAAGCAGAGTTGTTCATCTTCAGCTCTATGATACTAAATTTGTTTCATGCATGACATTTGAGATTAGTGTAATTTTAAACAGTATTGTTATGGCTTAAAATTGCAGCGTGTTGTACTTAGTGGTTTGAATTCCAGTACACATATAATGCTGTGTTGATATTATTTTTTTGCAGAAATCATCATCCTCAGTTCTAAAGCCCCTATAGAGCCCAGCCCCCCAACACCATTTGCCTCCACTTGTCTCTGTTCTATGTGAACAATATCTAGCTCCCCAAAAATTCTTTCCAGCTTTTCATTTGTGCATATTCTCTATCTGACTCCATACCCCCTAGCAACATAAATAATTTGCAATGCCTTTCTTTACCATTGGCTAAGCCAACCCTCCTCCCAAACTGTCAGTGTCCATGCTCATGTCATGCATCCTCCTGCCTTAAGCCCTTGTCTGCCTTGAACTCCATAGTTAATTCTCCTTGTCTTTTCACTTTACTCTTAAGTCCCTGTAGAGTCATTTTAACAAGGTCAGTAAATTTCCTTTGTATTTCCAGTTATTCCATTGCTTCATATAACTTACCCCATTTTTAGTAATAGTAATCTCTTACTAGGTAGTGGTCAGAATCTCCATCTGCCCCTCTACAACTGCTTATTTCTAAGACACCAGGTGCATGATGCTTATCAACTATCATTTGGTTGATTTGGTTTATTGTGGTCCCATCTGGAGAACACCATATTTATGTGCGTTCTCTGCAACCAGTTACTTCTCACAATCATTCTCTTGCTCATGGCAAGCATATTAATCAGAGGCCATTGTCCTTATTCTCCTCATGTAGACTTCCTTTACCTATCACTTCTCTAAACATCTCTTTCTTCCCGCATTCAATTGCCTGTTATTAATTTAACATCATATTTTGATGTTTTGGGGCTCTGTTGAAAGTTTACCAGGGCCATAAAACTCTTCTTTTTTGAGTTCTTCTGCCTCTACTGTTGGAGCTTAAACACAAAATAGCATCAAATTGAAGCTCCGTGTAACGGCCATAGAATATTAGTAGTTACAAAATGTGGGATAGACAGAAATAATATGTAGTTTATGAAATTGTTCAGTTGCAGCTGAGGCTATAGTTGTCAGTAATTACATGTTCGAGTCTGTGTGTGTGTGTGTGTGTGTGTGTGTGTGTGTGTGAGAGAGAGAGAGAGAGAGAGAGAGAGAGAGAGAGAGAGAGAGAGAGAGAATTCTTATTTCATAACAGACCTTTGTTTTTATAGATGTTTAGTTTAAGTTGGTCTCCATGTGGGAAATTGATTGCAACAGTGTGTAAAGATTCTGTCCTACGTATGTATGAACCAAGAGTATCAACACAACCTATCGCAGAAGGCAAGGGACCAGTTGGTTCTCGTGGTGCTCGAGTTGTATGGGCTCTCGATGGTGCTTTTATTGTTGTCACTGGATTTGATAAGTAAGTTGAATGATCAGTGGTGTGATTTCTGTTAAGCATTGAGGGAAAGTTGAAGAATGTATCAGATTCAAATGTTAATTCAAATAGATTCTGATATAATTTAAACTTTATATCAGAATGTTTATTCTTTCTGTAATGAGTGTTTTAAAATTTTGTTGTGGATGACAATTCAAAACAAGGCTTCTTGTATATTATTAATAATAAAAATTAATGTTAATTAATAATTAATTAATTAGTAGAGTTCAGTCAGAAAACTATACATATTTCAAAATGTTTGTGATTGTTTCAACACATATCATCTTCAAGTCCTTTGAGGAAGGGGGATTACAGGGAATTCATTAATACCCATATTGTATTAAATAGCTAGGTCTTCCCAGAAATCTAGTCTTCCCTTAGTGTTTTCTTACTACATTTTAAAGTATACTTGTTTGTGGATTACATTTTTGTTTTATTTATTCCCAAGTACTGAGTTGCATATTGTGGTTATATTTGCATGTATGTTATTGTGTGTTCTGAATGAACGATTAATTACTGTTGCATTACAGTAACTACTATGTCACTATTGATCAAAGTCAAAATGAATTTGTTGATAAGTATAATTGTTGTTTTAAAATGATGTATTTTCAAGATAGCATATTATATACATAGTGGATTATAACAGTATAAAGATATTAATGAAAAAGATAAAAGTTTGAACAGTGAAATGTATTGATTTAGATAAACATTGTGTCTGTGTTTTCTGGAATTCCAGAGTCTCGGAGAGACAAATCCTAGTTTATAAAAGGCAAGATTTATCAACACCTCTGGCTACTGTTGGACTGGATGTTTCTCCTGCCATACTCATACAGTTTTATGATGAAGACAGTTCAACGTTGTTTCTTACTGGCAAGGTGAGAAAGACTTACATTTTAAGGCAGAAAGATTGTAAAAATATTATATAGTGTTAATATTTTGAGTATGCTAGTTGCCATAATTTAGATATTTAGGCAGCTGTAATGGGATTACCAACATTAGATGAAGTGTTTACTCATTTATATAGAAAATTCTTCATAGGCACTAGTAAAGTGTGTGTGTGTGTGTGTGTGTGTGTGTGTGTGTGTGTGTGTGTGTGTGTGTGTGTGTGTGTGTGTGTGTGTGTGTGTGTGTGTTTAACGAACAAGCTCTTGGAATGTTTCACATGTAGTGACAATATTTTATGATTATACACAACACTGAATATTATAAAACACTTAAACACTTACAGAAACATGTTAAAGTTCATGAAAATATAACCTACAAAAGGCAATACTCAACGTGTTTGAAATTTTGTGTTTTTAAAGTACATTTATTATATTCACATTTTAAAAAGTTATTTCGAGGGTTTCGCAGAAATGCCTGCCAGGTCAATTTACCCATTTATTAAAAACACAAAAATATTAAACAGTATAAAAAAGTGTAGTAATTCCGATTATAACTTGATGCTATTTAAAATAGTCTCCATCAGTAATGATCTATTTATGCCATCTTTGAAAACGACTGCTAAATCCATATTGGAACAATCTTTTTTTAGACACTTCTTAGCCTGGTATCTGATAGATCTTTCAGTTTGTCTATATCATTAAAGCCATATTCCTGAATTTTCTTCATATAACTGAAAAAATGAAAGACAGACTACCAAACTGGAACATCAAGAGGGTTCCACTGACAATCACATTTTGCAATAAACTGTGATGTATTAAGGAAGTGTGAGGTTAGTACAGTGCTGTGATCTAACTGGATTATAGTTCACTGTTGTTCCATGCTCATGGAAGCCAACCAGAATCATCCCATGAAACATTCACATAACCTTGTGTGCTGAATGCTGCTTTTGTTTTTTGTGTAGGAGAATTGAACTGTTGCCATCCCATACACCGAATCTTGGTGTGTAGGCATATAGGTTTATCCAGGTTTTATCATCAATATAAAATTCCTGAAAACGTCCTTCTGGGCTTAAGCACTTTAAAGTGCTGCCAATAATTCCAAACATTTTGCAGTCTCTTCTCTTTCAGTCAACTATTAATTCATGAAGACCCCACTTGGCAGGCTCTTTCATAGAACAAACATTGTTTAAAACCTGCTAGCTAGTCCTGTGATACAGCTAAGTTCCTTAGCGATCTCTCTAACAGTGGTACATTAATCTGTTGAAATTATGTTATCCAGCCTGTTTTGTTTTTCTTGAAGACTTTTGTCAGGGGTATTCCACTGTACTGTTTTGTCTCCAACACAGATCTGCCGTTAAACTTATGTACCCATTATTACATTTGTAAACCTTTCTGTGAGTGTTGCCAACCTCCTCCTCCTATGGCGCTACAGCCCGAAGTTGAGCCTTGGCCTCCTCTGTCCTGAGCCTCCACCTCTCTCTGTCAGTAGCAAAGGACTTCCATCCTCGCACTCCCATCTTGCATCCACAGCGACAGCATCTGCCCATCTTTTCCTTGGACGGCCTTTCAGTCTTTTCCCATCCATACTCTCCATAAGGACTTTTTGTTTGTTTGTCATCCATTCTTATGGCATGGCCAGCCCATTGCAGCCTCCTCAGTTTTATGTGCACTTCTACCGTTGGTTCGTTGAAGTACCAATATATCTCATCATTATGCCATATCCTCCATTCCCTATTTCTGTATATGGGACCCAGGATCTGTCTTAGAAGCTTCCTTTCAAATAGGCGTTCAATTGCTCTTTGTGTTAATATCCAGGTTTCACTGCCATAGCACAGGATGGGTCGTATGATAGCTTTTTATATGCACATTTTTGTCTATCTATGAGTAACTTTTGACTTAAAGGTAGTGATATGTGGCAGTAGGCCTTGTTGACTAGAGTTATCCTTCTCCTTATCTGTGCCTTTTCATTCCCATCTTCAGATATCGTTGCTCCTAGGTATGTGAAACCTCTGACTGCTTCTATACAGTCTTATGTAATCAAATTTTTCCGTGGTCGCGTAGACCTTGTCTGACTTATCATTTTGGTTTTATCCACATTTATTGATAGTCCTACCTCTTTTGTACTTATTTTCAGGTTTAAGTACGTCTTCCTTGCAGCCCCACTTGATTGGTTTATGATGGCTATATCGTCAGCAGATACTGCTATTTATACTGACTTATGATAAAGTACTTCTGAATGCTCTATACTCATTTTTCTTATGGCATATTCTAGGGACAGGTTAAAGAGGAGAGGGGAAGTGTTGCAACAGTTGGGTCTATATACTTCTCTGGCCAGGAAGTCAGTGACTACTTTATTTTTGCTTCAACTCTGTGGTTATGTAGAGGTTAACAAATTAAAATACGTAAACCATCAGACAAGAGTCACTGTGTTGGTATAAAAACATCATATTTGAGTTAAGAGTTTTACATCGAATGACAAACAAGCATTACTTTCAGTATATTGTTCTTATAATTTAAAAACATTTACAAATTCTAAATTATAATACATAATACATTATGTATTATGTTAGTATTTATGAACCAGTGGTGTAATTCGTTAGGCTGATAACATCATACCTGAGTGGTGTATTTGCAGGGAGATTCAACAATCTATGCATTTGAAGTGTGCTGTGAGCCTCCGTATTTGTGTCCACTCAGCCACCATCGATGTCCATCTTTACACCAAGGATTGTCATTCCTTGACAAGAAGTCATGTGATGTCAGCAGTGTAGAATTTGCCAAAGCTCTCAGGCTGACAAACACAAGTATTGAGCCTCTTTCATTTACTGTTCCTAGAATAAAGGTTAGATACACTTGTACGCTATAAATGTTTTGTATTTTATTTACTGTATGTATTAGATAATATTAATCATTCTAAATACAAATAAATAACTTGACTTATTGCCATATGTGCTATTTGGATGACACGGTGTCACAGTTCAATCCCTGTCACTAGAATTATACTAGTTCAAAGGGGCCAGTATCTAGAAAATAACTACTATAGGTATTCTAAAAATTAGACCACTGAGTTATTGAAGGATAGGATAGGATGTAGGATATAGAGTTGGTATATTTAATATTAATAAGAAAAAAAGAAAAAGAAAAACACAAAAGAATTAAGAGAAACAATTTATTTACTGTTAAAAAGTGGTTCTCGACATCAGAGGCTCAAAATCACCAAAATTCCAAAACTTTGAAAGGCTGCCAAATCTAAACCGATTGAGATAAAATAAAAAAAATTGGGTGGTTACTTATATCCATGAAATGAATAAATTTACCAAGTTTCATCAAAATCTGAGATCATGGGTGTCATACCATGGTTGAACTGACATGGAATGATCCGTAAGTAACTTATCAAAAATAATGCAGTGCTAATATATTCTTTTGGCTCATGATTGATGTCATTACTCATAGCAGATGTGCATATCACCTCTATCATGTTGTGAAGTATTCTTGATTCTAGGTACCCCATTCCCACAAACTGAGTCAACCTGGGAGCTGAAAACCTCACCTTAATTTTATGGTGTGTCTGAGAATCGAACCTGTGATCTCTATATTAGTAGCAGTTGCCACATCTACTAGTATATTAAGCACCTTTTTTCAAAACATCAATTTGTTAAAAAATATTTCAAAACATCAGTGTGTTAAAAACAAAATTTCAGAACATATTAACACCAATTTCATAGAAGAGTCCACTTTATGTTAAAAAAGACATTGAAACTTTCATAACCACATATTATGTGAGAGTTCTTGAGAATGTACAGTTGAGCAGCTACAACATTTTATAAAGATGGAAAACACTAAGCTTGGGGAAGTACTCAGATGTCTCAGCTGTCTTGTAACACAAGTCTACATTTGTTAAAGATAATAAAAATATTTAATTTGAAACGTATCCAGATGTAAAGTTTTGTGAAAGGTTTGTGAATAATTTGTAAATGTTTTGGAAATAATCATGTGGCATGTGGTGATATATTTAAAATGTATATTTTGTGTTGTTTCAGAGTGATCTATTCCAAGACGATTTGTTTCCACCAACTAAAGTGACTTGGGAGCCTACAATGACAGCAAGTGAATGGTTCAGTGGTGCAAATAGACAGCCCAAAAGGATTAGTTTGAAGCCACCAGGAATGGATAATTGTAAGTTATCAGTAGTAGTGCTTACTTTTTCTAGAAAACCTATAGAGAAAATTACACATCCTCTCTTTTAGATATTTGGAAGTGGTAGTATAGTGAGTTACTGATTTTGAAATCTTGGGCAGTGTTTTATGTTTAATGTACATAGACCAATTATTTAAACCCAAACAAGTAGGGCAATGTGGTCAGATTGCCTTTTAACTTCTCCAGCTGATAAAACTATGTTTCACATCTGATATCAGGTCACAATCTACATGTAAAGATATTAAAATCTCTATTGCTAGACTAGACAAGACAAGATACCATCACCAGTGATGGACTTGGCCATTGCTTTGCACAGCTCAGTGTTGTAGGGTACCAGAAGACCTGAGCAAAACTGATTGGATTTATGAAAATCTATGCCTTGTCACTCGGATCTATGGATGGGATGGTGCATTCTGCTAACCGGTGCATATATTTTCTGCAAACATCATGTATAGTAATTCTGAATGTATATTGTGTACCCAAGTGGGTAGTATGTTTTTGCGTATCAACCATTGCTGTGACCCCCACTGTTTTCTCACATAACTTCCAGCCACACAGAGATGGGACACAAAAGTATCACTACCAAGTTGTGTGTGAAGTTGGAGCACCCAGCTTCGAAAGTGTGTGCACTGACGTATATACTATCTCCAGCAAGTGTTGGTTCTGTTACAAAATGTCATCAGCAGTATAAAATGTTATCTTCAGATAGTTTGAATAATGTGTTAAAAGTGGTTTTCTTTTTTAGTTTACTTTTTGAGTTAAAAACAAAAGAAATCTGGTACTTTCGAAATACAAATGCACCATTTTGGTCTCTCCAGCAGAAAATTAACTTCTGGAGACCAGAATGCATTACCATAGTAACAAGTAAATAAACAAATGATATTTACTGGCATCGAATGTATACCTTTATCCGTTCCTATAGTTTTTAATGTTTTTACTATGCTATTGTATTGATATGTTTTGTAATTTTGTATACAGATACGTCTGTATAGTTTGTAATTGTCCTATATACAGATACATCTGTATATTTTGTAATTGTCCTATATACAGATACGTCTGTATATTTTGTAATTGTCCTATATTTCTGTATATGTTTTAATTGTAAAATTTATGTTTATACGTATTTCTGATGATCCAATGAATAAGTAATGAAATATCTATAACGCGGTAGGCATCGGTATAGGGAGTTGCAGGGAGGAGGGAGTGAGGGGGAAAAGGGACGGAGAGGGAGTGAGGAGGTGGTGGGGTGCGCTGGAGGGGGGCGACGCCAGTATGCCCCGTGGAGTCAGGGCGAGATGCGGCCTCACGTGGCGAGGCAGATTTCTGATTTCACTTTTTGTGTGTAGGTGGCGCACAGCGAATCTCAGCCTCTGGTTCAAGCTGGAAGCCTTGAGACATATGATCCTGCCATTGGGCACAGAATAAAGCCTTTGAGCATAAAAACTGTCACCGGACAAAAGGCTTGCCGCATGACAAATGGCGCCAATCGTACACTCTAGTTATTTTGGTGGCCCTAAAAAGGACCGAGTGGCGAGAACTGTGATGTTGGTCGTGCCGCGCTGAGGTGTTCGGCGGCTGCGCCCGCTGATCGTGGCGTACTGCAGTCCTCCTCTTCTTTCGGCACCGGTTGTAGAGTCGGCTGCCGGCCCAGCGAAATCCATCGCTGGCGCGGAACGGGAGTGCGAAGACGCAAGAACGGCGGCGGTTCTATTCTTCGGCTGTTCCTTCCGGCTGACTCCGCCCCGATGTCGTCCGAGAGAGGAGAGGAGATGAAGTGCGTCCGATGGCGTGGCGATGAAGAGTGCGCAAAATTTTCTTCCGGCCCGGGTTTTATTGACTAACCGGGATCGCTGGTTGGCTCGCTCCGAGCACGTTGTTGGATTGGCTCGCTGTGTCCACCGCTGGTACCGGAGAGCAGATTTTCGCATACCGCTGCCGTCACAACTCCACCGGGTCTTGAATGCTCTCCGGTAGCCAGCCTACTGCTCTTCTCCAGATGTTGTGGAGGTGTCTGTTGGGCGCCATGTTGATTGGTGTGCCGGCTGGTAGCTCGCTGGCGTGGCTGGATCTTGCATCCGCAAGACGATCGCTGCCCCACGTTGGGCGCCACTTGTCACCGGACAAAAGGCTTGCCGCATGACAAATGGCGCCAATCGTACACTCTAGTTATTTTGGTGGCCCTAAAAAGGACCGAGTGGCGAGAACTGTGATGTTGGTCGTGCCGCGCTGAGGTGTTCGGCGGCTGCGCCCGCTGATCGTGGCGTACTGCAGTCCTCCTCTTCTTTCGGCACCGGTTGTAGAGTCGGCTGCCGGCCCAGCGAAATCCATCGCTGGCGCGGAACGGGAGTGCGAAGACGCAAGAACGGCGGCGGTTCTATTCTTCGGCTGTTCCTTCCGGCTGACTCCGCCCCGATGTCGTCCGAGAGAGGAGAGGAGATGAAGTGCGTCCGATGGCGTGGCGATGAAGAGTGCGCAAAATTTTCTTCCGGCCCGGGTTTTATTGACTAACCGGGATCGCTGGTTGGCTCGCTCCGAGCACGTTGTTGGATTGGCTCGCTGTGTCCACCGCTGGTACCGGAGAGCAGATTTTCGCATACCGCTGCCGTCACAAAACGATCAAATATGACTCCTAAATGCCAGCAACCACCAACTGCTGAAGAAATTGCAGCAAAAAAAGCATGTAATGCTGAAGCTCAAAGACACCGTAGAGCGGCCATGTCAGAAGAGCAGCTTCAAGCAAAGTGTGAAGCAATGCTGTAAGTCAACGACAATGCAGAGAAAACATGCCACAAAATCAACTTCAACAAGAGCGTGAGGCAAACGCTGAAAGACAAAGAGTTGCATGCCAACATCAAGAGGACGTCTGAGTAGATATGTAGATGTGGTATACAAAGAAGTTTTCGCCCAATAATTAAACTTCATAGCCAGCCGTGGCTTTATCAATATGTGCCAATAAAAATGCTCGCCACCCGGGCGTAGAACGGGTACTTCAGCTAGTACTTTAATATTCCTGTACCGCCCATGTGTTTGAAACTTTGAAATTGAGAAATGCAGGTTCCAGGTGAATCTGAAGCTCTGTAGACGTACAGATGTGTCCTCATAGTAATCTTAGTAGAATGCAAAATCAGATGAAAGTTATGTTACTGAAACAGATCAGTGATGCATATAGCAGCGAGACACATATAACTAGGAGAACAAGCAAAATAGAAAATCTCATTCCAGATGTTAATAGACCTAACAGTAAATTCCCAAAGAGATGGATATTAATGAAAGCTGCAAAATATTCACTTGTATGAAGCAATACCGTCACTTGAGGGTAGAGAAAGAATAAATATATATTGAAACCTAATTGTGCGTATAAAAGGTGGAGGAGGAGGAGGAGGAGGAAAAGGATGAGATAAATATATCCTTCAGGTGGTTAGTGTGTAGTGTTAGTGTGTGTTCTCTGTTTAATTCAAAGTTTAATGTAGGATTCTTTATTATTGACCAGTGTCAGATGCGCAAGGAGCAACTTCAGGTAGTAAAGAACAGCCCAGTATAAAACCAAGTGCATCACAACCGTCTTTCAGTAGAGGTGCATGGACATCTCCAGATCTTTCAGTCAAACAAAAGCAAGAACAGGTAAGGACAAAAATCTGATATATACTGTTTTTTTTTTCTTTTTGAAAAGTTTAACCAATTTTCTTGTAGGAGAGTGATTATCCAGAACAATTGATATCAGAATTTTTCCTTATAAACAAATGTTCTAGTTAGTTGAATAGCCACGTTAAAACAAGTGGCTTCAAAGAAATTTTAAAAAATAATTATATGAAACACAAAATGGTTAAAAGTTATATTACATATTAGTGTGACAGAAGACAAAAGTAGTACTCAGAGAGTACAAGTTGACAAAGACGGTACAGTGATTGCAAAGAGTAATCGTTTTGGAATTGCTTTCGAGTGATCAGTTTTTGTCTTGCGCCCACTCCCTTAAATTTCAGAGTACAGTAGGAAGACAGGGAGAAGTACTATAGTGGAAATAGTCTGTATATTTTCAGGAAAATTAAGTAAACATTCTTTTAAATTTAGAGAACACTCCAACCCCCCTATGCCAATTCTGTGAAGTATATTATTTATTTTCTAGGATCATGCATGTTTTTTTATGTGATTCTAAAATTTCTTCAGCCCTTGAACTGTTTTTGTTATTCTCCAAGAAATGTGCCATATAATTGACATTCTGGTTGAAGAAAGATTTACTGTACTTGTAGAAATTGTATTGTACTTTAGTATTACTAGAAATTTCAGTTCAGATAAACATTTGTTACACTTTGAGGATACTGGACGTAAATTGGTATGTCACAATTTGTATTGTATCTACAGAGTGCTGTATATTTAATTTATCAGATTTTAAGAATAAAAAAATGCTACCACTAATACTCACTTATACTTCCATGGGCACTTTCAAGCCTCTCAGCTCATCTTCAGATGGAAACAACAACCTTCAGATGAGCCGAGAGGCTTGAAAGTGCTCATGGAAGTGTAAGTGAGTATTAGTGGTAGCAACACAAGTTTAGCAAAAGTTAGACTTAACCACTAAATTGTTTTTATCGTTTAAATAAAAAAAAAATGATTGTAGAATCTCTGTCACTTGCTAGATTACATTTGTTTTCAGTTCTGTGACTAAATCTGATGTAAAATGACATGTTGCATTGTACTAATTCATTTCATCACGTTGTTTTGCATTTAACCATATTTTAAATTAGGTCATGAAAACTGATATTACAAACATTATGTAACATATTGTTTAATGTCTTTATATCTAATAATGTTTTGAGAGGTGTTGTAACTGTGTGTTTCACTTGACTTCTTATTTTTCTTAAAACGTTTGTTTGTGAGAAAACAATGGCAAACCATATTATCAACAATTATACTATAATAGAATTTACGTTTAAAGGCACGTGTGCAGAAGCAATTTACACATGGACAAGTCCACTTAGTTCTAATCAGTGTGAGGGAAATGAAGAACCAGCTGTTATGCAAATCTTGTCAGGTGAAGGTGTTGTCAACATTTGTGTCATGTTTTAGTTTCATTATTATTTAAGGTATTATGTGTTATCCCAGTCTTGGTTTTGCTATTATCTCTACAGATTGTAATTTTATAGTTAATTCAGTTTTATCGTTATTTTAATTCAATCATAATGTAACATTATTTACATTAGCATTGTAAGGTTATAGGCAATATGTTATAGGCAATAAGGTCCCAGTACTTACCTTACCTTTCCAGAACCCCCTCAAAAAAACAAAAAATACATACCACCATTGACAGGCAGAATGTGGAAACTGCAAACTATCCCCATGGAGACAACTTAAATACCGGTTTGGTCCGAATATAAGACGGCCTCACATATAAGATGATCCTAGATGTATGAATGTGTTTTATAGGAAAAAAAGGGCCTGCATATAAGATGACACTGAATTTTTGAGATGTTGTATGAGAAAGATAATTAAATGATGGTAAATATCATACCTTGAAGACACAGTAAATGAATATGGCTGTTTTACATTAAAGGTGAAATTATAAGTGTTAAAAGTACCTTACTGTTTTTAGTTCCAGTCATTATCCTCGTTTTCTTCTTCTCCAAGTTAATCTTCAGAATTGGTACTGGAATCAGATTCGTAATTGGAGTATTTCCACAAAAATGTCATCCTCACTCCCATCCATGTTATTACAAACACAACATTTTTTAAACCCCTTTACAATGGATTCACTCTTGAGTCTTTTCCAGGCTGTGATTATCCACTGGGCCAGTAACTGTATGCTTGGTTTCTTCAACTTACCTGTCGTAGTCAGTGCATTGTTTCCATTAATTAACTAGTCACTATAGTTCTTCCATAAGTAGTCCTTAAATGGTTTATTAACATCCACATCCAAAACTTGAAGCTGAGAAGTCATTCCCCCAGGGATTATAACAACATTAGTGTTCATTTCTGCAACCAGCTTCTTTATTTTCTCACTTGTGTGATCACAAAAAGCATCCAGAATTAACATACCTCTCTGCCAAAGTAAACACCTGGTCTGCATCCCCAAACAAACTTAAGCTAATCTGTCATACGTTTTTCAGTCATCCACCCCTTTTTCCTGTCATCCACCTCTAAAAACAATCCCAGTTGGTAACTGACCTTCGGAAGCATTTTTCTATTCAAGATAACATACGGTGGAAGTTTTATTCCATCGGCAGTTAATCTTAGCATCACAGTAATGCGTGACTTTTCGTTGACTGTAGATTTAATATAACTGATTTTGCACCCTTTCTGTCCACAGTAACACTTGATGGCATATCGAAAAACACTGGTGTTTGGTCAGCATTTGCCATTTGGCCAAGCAGATAATTGTGGGCTTTCCTCGTTTGATAATATGTCCCTGATAAGCGATAAATTTGTCAGTATAATCTGTAGGTAGACGTTGCGCAAGGGTAGTGCGATGTCATAAACATAGACCCAAATGTCGCATCATGCATTTACACCAACCCAAGCTTGCTTTAAATTCAGTTATTGGAACTTTCAACACACGTCCGGCCTCCAGTGCCTTCATTCTAATAACTTCTTGGCATATTGGATATCCTTGGTTTTGTTTCTCATGAATGTATTCAGAAACAAGTCTGTCAAGATTATTAAATTTTCCATTTTCTTGATGCACTGGCACTCTTAAACTTTTCTTCATCTTTTTGCCAACACTATATATTACATTAAGAAACATCAAACTGTTGAGCAGCCTGCAAATTGGTTGTTTGTTTTGCCGCACGTATTACTCTTAATTTGAAATTCATATCATAGCTTCTTCTCTCTCCCATGTTTATATGACATGCAGAGGATGCCCACTGTTCAACACTATCCTTTACTTGTGGGTTGGTACTTGTATTATTGTTTTAATGTCAGTGGCCACAGATGCAATGGTACTTGATTGTAAAATATAAATAATAAAGTGTATGCCATATATTTATTTCGTTATGTGTATCGGGTATATACAGGCATATATCTAGTTTTTAGAGAGTTTACTGTTGTCTTATAATAAAGTTTGACAGACACACACATTTTACAAACAGCCTTAACAGTACTTGCGTATTGTTTGCTATCAGACATCAGACTTGTTAACATGGTGTAATAGTAGCAAAATGTGAAGAAGGAAGACAAAACAAAACCTGGGATCACTACTCACATTTTTAAAGGCGGTATGTGAGGAACTGCTTCACTGTCCCCACAAAAAACAACCCAAACTGGGGAGTGGTGACAAATAAAGACTTAATGCATGTTAATTTTAATAATTTTTGCTTTTAGTACTACAATTGCTCGTGTTATTCATTAAGTTATCCTGATTTACTAACTTTGACATCTGTATTAAGAAACAAATAAAACAGTGTTTGGAAATGATTATATGTGATTTCAAGCTATTTGCTTTCAGTGATTACATGTCATTACAATGATTAATTATCTGTTAACTGATATCAAATTAGATCATCCAATCAAAATTTCATCAAATTACATTAAATCAAGTCAAGATACAAAATCAAATCAGTCTACCCAATGCACATCAAATTAAATCATGTCAAACCTACTAGCACGTTTTCTTTTCAATTAATTAACCCTTTGAACAGTGACAACTCGGTCAGTATGCCGGGCCCCTGAAAGTGGAATTTTTTGAAATTTTGTAAAATGTATTTTAATTCAAAATTGTCAACTTCAATTATAGGCAAATTGATGAAAAATGTATCAATAGTGTTAAATCAAATATATTGCAACTTACCGTCTGCGGCTTTTAGAAACGTCTTCACAAAGTTGACATGTTTCGGGACACTTGTCCCATCATCAGAACTTAAAACAATCGGGTATCATTTAAAGTTGATACACTTGTCAATCAATTAAAACATTAAAATCCAATATGAAACAAATAACTTAAAACAATATGATACTTAAATGTTTAAAGCGAGCGCGAAGGTTTAACGATGTACATCGTACGGAGATTGACCGCGCACTGAATTACGTTTTGCTCCCACCACGACAATACCCGCAAGGCAGTGTTGTACAATACATTTGACTTGAAAAGCAGTTTATCATTTTAAGCACGCGGCTTGGTATCAGTATTGTTATATGCTTTATAAATTTCGTACTCTTCAAGAGCGTTCAAATATCGCCCTTTCTTACATATGTGAAGGGGTATTAAATTAGTTTTAAAATTAGTGTAATTATGATTCTCGGAAATGAGGTGTTCTGCAAATTTTGACTTGATATTGTCCAAACTGTGAAGGTGTGTAGGCGGCCTGTGTTCTGTAAATCTTTTTAAAAAACTACGTCCTGTCTGGCCCACATAAAAGGCGTCACAATCGTCACATATCAATTTGTAAACACCAGTTTTGTGTTCAAGGCTGGTAGTTCTGCGGACACGAAGATTATTCATAACATTATTAGTGGTTTTGTAAGTGACCTTTATATTGCTGGTTTTATTAAAAATTGAGACCCAAAAATCTTAGGCATAAGGTATGTGTACGGTGTTGCAATGTATTTGCGTGTTGTATTCTCGCGTGTTTTATGTCCGTTAATGTTTCTATGCTTTTTCTTATGTTTTCGAAGGATGTTGTTCACCATATCGACATCATAACCATTAGTAACTGCAATGTGTTTAATGGTGTCTAATTCCTCACGGTATTCTTTATCACCGAGGGGCAAAGATAAAAGTCTATAAATCATACTGTGGAAGGCAGCCAATTTCTGGGATAAAGGATGAAAGGACTTAGCATGTATTACAATATCAGTCGTTGTGGGTTTTCTATAGCTGTTAAATTGTAATTTTTTATTAGTGTCCTTGGCAACAGTTAAATCTAGAGAATTCAGTTTACCATTGTCTTCACTTTCAAGTGTGAACCGCATTTTGTCATTGATATTATTCAAATAACTATGTAAATTATCAATTTGCCTTTGTGTACCTTTGTATATTAAAAAGGTATCATCAACATACCTGCCGTAAAATATTATGTTATTCTTGTGTTTGTTATTTGTGAGAATGAATGAATTTTCAAAATTATTCAGGTATATATTTTGCAAGTCATGCAAACTTAGTACGAAATTTTCAAAATATATAAAGTCCAATTACACAAAACTATTTTACACATTAAGTTCAACAATTCTTGTTTGAAGAACAATGTTATACCGAATTATGCTATTATAAGACTTAAAGGTTCATCTATTGCTGAATCAAAAACCAAAAAATATGCAGAAATTTACAGAGTTAAGAAGAAATTAAATCTCTACACATTAAAAAGTAAAATCTAAATTATACATTATACAAATTACATTTACAATTATTAGATAACATGCATCCAGCCGTACTGAATCATTATCTAGATTTTATAAACAATACGTCAGGCGAATAGTTTATCAAATGCGTATAAAGCAATCAGATAAACTACAAAGGTTGTTGAATGATCGGTTACCGATATCCAGCAATATCAAATGTAAACACAAATTTTATACGCGGTTGCAGAATTTAACTTCCCTTGTTTTAAATACTGATGAAACTGATTTATTGAGCAAAGGTTTGAAATATAATCTTCCCATACACAAATCGAGTCTTAATCGTAAGCAATGCAGAGACTGTTGTTAAGGCAATGGTTGACCAAAAAGATCAAGACCAGACACGTTTCTTAATAAACGAAAAATTCAATAAAATCATTAAAAATCGGTATAATAATGTTCATTCCTCTATTCCTTTAACAAATATTAATTATAATAAAGAACGGAAAATTTTAATAGGATGAAAACAAAAATTATCTGACAATAAAGCTCTCGTCACTAAAGCTGACAAAGGTAACACTGTGGTTATTATGGACAGAGAAGATTATAACAATAAAATACAAAATTTCATTATTAACAACAACATTGGTTTACTAAATTCTGACCCAACTGAAAATTATGTAAAACGATTAAATCAGTGTATAAACAGATGCACCCATTTGTTTGATGAACAAACAAGAAGATCTTTGAAACCTATAAATTCAAAAGCACCCGTTTTGACGGGATTACCCAAACTCCACAAGGATGCTATCCCCTTGAGACCATTAGTAAATTTCACCACTGCTCCGGGGTATAAAACGGCTAAAAAACTAGTCACCATAATAAAACACAATATACAAATAATTAATGATCATAGACTAATTAATAGTGTTGACTTTGTGAATAAGGTTAAAAACTTAATAGATGAACCGGCTTACAAACTTGTTTCCTTTGATATTGTAGACTTATATACAAATATACCAGTAGCTGAGACCCTGCGTATACTTAAGATTAACCTTATTAATACTAATAAATTGGATATTGATAGTATAAATGAATTAATGCACATTTTGGAGTTAGTTCTTGATCAAAATTATTTTACCCACAATAATCAATTTTTCAGCCAACAAAATGGGTTAGTAATGGGTTCTCCACTTTCAGGTCTTCTTGCAGATATATACCTGAATAATTTTGAAAATTCATTCATTCTCACAAATAACAAACACAAGAATAACATAATGTTTTACGGCAGGTATGTTGATGATACCTTTTTAATATACAAAGGTACACAAAGGCAAATTGATAATTTACATAGTTATTTGAATAATATCAATGACAAAATGCGGTTCACACTTGAAAGTGAAGACAATGGTAAACTGAATTTTCTAGATTTAACTGTTGCCAAGGACAATAATAAAAAATTACAATTTAACATCTATAGAAAACCCACAACGACTGATATTGTAATACATGCTAAGTCCTTTCATCCTTTATCCCAGAAATTGGCTGCCTTCCACAGTATGATTTATAGACTTTTATCTTTGCCCCTCGGTGATAAAGAATACCGTGAGGAATTAGACACCATTAAACACATTGCAGTTACTAATGGTTATGATGTCGATATGGTGAACAACATCCTTCGAAAACATAAGAAAAAGCATAGAAACATTAACGGACATAAAACACGCGAGAATACAACACGCAAATACATTGCAACACCGTACACATACCTTATGCCTAAGATTTTTGGGTCTCAATTTTTAATAAAACCAGCAATATAAAGGTCACTACAAAACCACTAATAATATTATGAATAATCTTTGTGTCCGCAGAACTACCAGCCTTGAACACAAAACTGGTGTTTACAAATTGATATGTGACGATTGTGACGCCTTTTATGTGGGCCAGACAGGACGTAGTTTTTTAAAAAGATTTACAGAACATAGGCCGCCTACACACCTTCACAGTTTGGACAATATCAAGTCAAAATTTGCAGAACACCTCATTTCCGAGAATCATAATTACACTAATTTTAAAACTAATTTAATACCCCTTCACATATGTAAGAAAGGGCGATATTTGAACGCTCTTGAAGAGTACAAAATTTATAAAGCATATAACAATACTGATACCAAGCCGCGTGTTTTAAATGATAAACTGCTTTTCAAGTCAAATGTATTGTACAACACTGCCTTGCGGGTATTGTCGTGGTGGGAGCAAAACGTAATTCAGTGCGCGGTCAATCTCCGTACGATGTACATCGTTAAACCTTCGCGCTCGCTTTAAACATTTAAGTATCATATTGTTTTAAGTTATTTGTTTCATATTGGATTTTAATGTTTTAATTGATTGACAAGTGTATCAACTTTAAATGATGCACGATTGTTTTAAGTTCTGATGATGGGACAAGTGTCCCGAAACATGTCAACTTTGTGAAGACGTTGTTTCTAAAAGCCGCAGACGGTAAGTTGCAATATATTTGATTGAACAACACGTGGCTTGGTACTAAACATTTGGAATTTATTCCTTTTAAACATAAATAGTGTTAAATTAAAATTGTATACTTACTTTGAAAGTTCTTCTGTGTGTAAAAAAAAAAAAATATAGACACTTTGTCACCCGATTCACAGTTTGTAATATATTCACGAATTTCGTCTTCAGTCAAATATTTAGACATTTTGCAAAGATAGTTTATCAGATTACTAAAATATCGGTATGGAGAACCATACATGACTTCCATGTTCTAATGTTTATATTTAAAATCATTTACTTGAATTCGGTTCAATAATTTCTAACAAGTTATGTGTGTTCCTTGTAAATCGTGTTTTATGTTTGACAAATTGAAGGATGTTTTATGTATGATTTTCTTTTCAGGATACTTTATTTATCAGAATTAAGTACTTCACTCTTGTTAAAACGTAAACCGTTGCAGGTAAACTACCCCCCTCCCTTAACCGATCTTCACCAAAATCAATAGGCCTTGAGGCCTATACAACTCGGGTGCATATGCAAAAAATTATTTGGTTCTGTTTGAATTTTTGACAGTTATCGTTCACCATAGAAAAAATTCTACATACAGACACACACAGACGCTTTTCGGAAAATGACTTTTCTTCATGTTTTGAGGGTAGTACAATCAGAATCAGCCTTTATCTCGAACATGATTTTTTCGCGATCACCATACTTCCATTTCCTTACGAAACACGGAAGTAAAAAACAGGTTAAGACTAAACAACATTGCTATCTTTAAACTGTTTGAAAAACGTGTGATAACATCCTGAAATCAATCCCAATAAAATAAACTAAAATACAAGGCACGTCCAGAAAGTAAGAATACAACACTTGTTAAAAATCGAAAAATGAATATATTTTAATAAAATTTACAGGGTATGTGCCAAAATATGTTATAATTTCTCCACGTAATCGCCGTTGAGGTCAATGCACTTTTGAAGCCTGGGCACCAGCTTTTGTATACCCTCGTCGTATACCTTCCGCTCCACCTCCTTAAGCCACTTTTTCACAGTCTCCATGACCTCCTTCGTCCGAAAATCACTGTCCACCCAAGAACTCCTTCAATTTAGTGAAAAGATGGTAATCCGAGGGTGCCAGGTCCGGGGAGTAGGGCGGGTGAGTCACAATGTCCCATCCAAACGACACAAGCAGGTCCTGAGTGAGCCGGGCAGTATGGGGTCTGGTGTTGTCATGAAGGAGTGACACACCACCACGAGTCAGCATTCCCCTCCTTTTGTCTTTGATTTTTTGTTTCAACTTCTTTAGGGTCTCACAATATGCAGCAGCATTGATGGTGGTCCCTTTGGGCATGAAATCGACCAACAAGATCCCGTTCCAGTCCCAAAAAATGTATGCCATGATTTTCCTCTGTGAAGACTGAACTTCGAATTATTTGGATGTTGGCGAATGGGTATGGCGGCACTGCAGAGACTGTCTTTTTGACTCAGGAGTATAGTGACACACCCACGTTTCGTCCCCAGTCACAATTGAGGCGAGAAAGGATTCACCCTCAGTACGTGGAGCAAACGGGGGACGAAACTGGTTGACGTGTTAAGCTGCTGCGACGACATTTCGTAACGGACTGAGGCGCTCGATGTCTCATTTTGACCGTTAAGAACCCGTCTACACGTCACGGGTGCCAACTTTGAAAAAAAAATTTCCCTATATCCTACACAGCCCTTGAATTCTTACTTTATGGACGTGCCTCGTAACACGATAAAAATAGGCGTTATTGAAACATTATTTAGAAGATACTTATTGACTGAATTGATTTTCCTATATTTCATATATCAAACATATACGCAAATGCTGTATAATAAAACTGTTTGTATATTTAAATAAAAATTTATTCGATTCTGTTTGAATTTACAGCAGTTATCATTCATGAAAAATTTCTCTTGTTACAACATAAAATGTTGCTGGTAAACTACCCCTTTCCCTTAACCGATCTTAACCAAAATCAACAGGCCTTGAGGTCTCTACAATATAGGGGTGTTTGCAAAAACTTATTTGATTATGTTTGAATTTACGGCAGTTATCGTTCGTCATATAAACAATTACTCTTGTTAAAAAATTAAAGGTGGCAGGTAAACTACCCCTTTCCCTTCACCGACCTTTACCAAAATTATTAGGCCTTCAGCTCTTTATAATTCAGGAACGTATGCAAAAAATTATTTGATTCTCTTTGAATTTACGGCAGTTATCGTTCGTCATAGAAAAAATTACCCTTGTTAAAACATAAAATGTTGCAGGTAAACTATCCCTTTCCCTTAACTGATCTTCACCAAAATCAACCAACCTTTGTGACCCCTCTTTACTTTTATGCATTTTTATGAGTATAAAACAACTTCTTTTATTTTAATATTTTCTTTTGAAAGAGAAGCCACAAGTCAATTAGGACTAGGCCGGAGCCCAGAGAAGCCAAAATTGTGCTGGGTCCAGTATGACGGGACTTGCAATGAAACTCAGCTGTAATATAACAGTAACGGTTTTTATTGTATGCCATTAATTGATACATGCAGGCAAACTCTATCACATAGTTACCCCCCCATCAATCATAAATATATCTCAAATAAATAAAACCCCTGCTTTAACAGTATCAAAGACAACATGTGTATATCATAACGAGTGTATATACATCCATACATGTGTATCGAATAATATTCAGTAAAAATATATATATATATATAAAATTCTCCCCCATTTTGTGACTAGCTAGACACAGACAAAACATAACAACACATACAGAAACATAAGGCCCATAGGCTCACGATTATACATCAATATTCTAACACGAATGCCCCTGGAATGCACCCGCCTTGCAGGCAGTGTTACTACCATGCCCAGAAACCAGCAGTGATAAATGCTTGCCCATTAGCAACCCGTTTATATAAATTACATAAAAGCCAAAACCCCAGAAAGGATGATAATTACTCATAACGCATCAGTCAGACCGGACCGCCCATATGTATAGAATTCCACTGATCAATGACCCATCATGAGCATATGAACTTTACGTTCCTTCCACAACATTAAATAAAGAAAATTTACGGAAACTACATCACCTAATTTTAAACAGTTGTTATACAATTCTAAAAGGTTAATTTGCTTCACAAATTCAGAAGGATTCAATAAATCAGTATACATTACCAGTAGTAAAATTAATCAGTCGAGGCTTTACAAAATTTTGAAAAAGGAATCAAACCGTATATGTTTTACAAGTAAAAAAAAATTAATCATTATGTTCTATAGTTAAAAAAAAAATATTAATCAGTATGTTTTACAGTTAAAGAAAAATAAATCAGTATATGCTACAAGTGGATAAGGTTGATCATTATATGTTTTACAAGTAAAAAAAAACAATCAGTCTAGATTTTTGTGAGGTACAAAATCAACTAGTATATGCCCAGAAAAATGTGCAAATTATTTTCTATTAAAACCCGACTGGCTATATAAATATATACAAAATGAATTACAATAAGACGGTTGTGCCCTAGCAGCTGTGGGAGCGCGCCAGCATGTGGTTAGCAAAGTTTGACAGGAATCTAACCTGCCTCAGGCTGCACCAACATGTGCTATGCAAAAACTATGTCCCTTTTTATACCCCAGAAAACAGCCAAAAAGAAAACAAAAGAAAAGCCCAGCCCTTAAATGTTAAACCAAAGGTGAATTTAATATTTACTCAATTCTGTTCCAGCCGGAACAGAGTCCATAACATGTTCTATAAATTTTGTAAAGAGTGAAATGATAACAATGTGCAAACTGTAAAATATCAAGAGAACAAATATCACTGGCACGCTTCCCCAGTGCAGCACACAATTACAAGCAGTGCACTTAGTGTTAGGTAATTCAGTTATTAAAAGTGTTTTTGAAATTCACTCATAATGTTCAGAATGATGATCAGCTGCTCCCCTTTATAGCAGATAGTCTGGACACGTGGTCACATGGATTCAAATGATATTTACTGCAAAACAGGCACACTGCCGGCCCGGCCCCAAAAGGAAAATAAAAGAGTGCATATCACCTTAATACTGCTGCCCAAGTACTACATCTTGATCTGATCACCGACTCCCTCTCCGGACAGGATCTTGTCTAATGGTCCATGGCTAATGCAGATGGACGGCAATCAGCAAAGCCAAATCTCCGTCTTAATCAAGAACCCTGTTAATTCATATAAATTAGAAAATGTTCACAAAAATGTACACCCAAGTTCAGGTAATTAACCTCAGAACGGGCCTTCAATCAACTCTCAATAAATGCGCAAAATTTCAGTAATAAAGTCTTTGCAACCTGCTTAAAGAGTAGAAAAGTCAGCCATGGAATAATTAAATTTTAATAATAAAATGACTTTATTAAAATTGGCGTAATGTAAAAGTCAACAGCACCATGTCTACATGCCTCGACAGAAATTAACAGGTTAGGCGCCACGTGATGACCAATAATCACTATTTGTCCAAAAAAATCAATTTCAATGCACTCACAGTATTAATAATGTTTTAACATTAATAATGTTTCCTCTATGGAAGTTCTCACAAGTAAATTCTCTACAGTAAAGTTAATTAAAGACCACCCCTACAGTCTGATGCATGAATGGGCATAACACTACCTAACTACGCACTAACCTTTAGCCATTAACTTTTAACATTCTACACATTTATCATGACAATGACAATTACAGTACCTCTCACACTATTATAGTAATATTAAAGGAGCCTGGGCTATATACTGAACCTTAAGTAATCTTACTGAACAATAAGTTTTCTTTTAAAATAAAAACTGTCTGATCTGATCGCACTCACATAATTACGTCTTTTATACGGTTGCATACACCTAGTTATTAATTATCTATTTAACTTGAATTACTCTTGAACCATACAATAATGAAATTTCTTACCGGGGATCTCGTACGTTTCAGCCTGCCATAAGTGTTGAAGAAACTATGCAGTAACTATTCGGAGAGCGAGCCGGTGTATTTCGTAGCTGGGCGGTGAACTGAACTGAAGTAACCGACCGACCAAACCGACCCCTTACTACGAGTTGCGCGCGCAACCGTACACTTTCCCGTACACTTACATAGCAGTACAAAGGTCATTCCGAATAACTGGCAGAAATTTTACCATTAAATATTCTCAAATATTCAACGGCCGGCAAATACCGGCACACCTCCACCCCGAAAGGGCAACGCGGTTGCCCCACTCTGAAACTCGGGAAAGTACCCTGCAGTGTACCCCCTTCTTAAATACTCTGGTGGGCTTCGTGGATAAGGTGGCCCGGCGGCACTGGCTCTCAGGAGAACAGCGGCTCGCCACTGCGTCCATTCCCCATGCGACCCTCTCCGCCACGCCAACTCCACGGGACCGCCCCAACACGTCACCCTCTCTGGTGACCATCACCTACTCCCACTGGTCCCACTCACATACTCGTCCTAAGACCAAACAAAGTATCTCCCACCTTGATATGTGAGCGACCGCACTACTCCTCGTCCATCACTTGGACCGACCAGCCACATGCACCCACAAGGCATCCCAAACCTTGCCATATGGCTGGCCCACTTCCCTACACAAGGGCGGACGGCCCCGCTCAGCCAGTCAGAGAGGACCGCACCAAGAGCCCACGAACATTAATCTCATCTCAACTCTTACTTCACAAAAGATCATAACTAGCAAGGGGGTTCATTTTTCCACTGACGTCGATACAAAATAAATATAATTCTCTCTCTCAACAAAAACACCCGGGAAACAACCGGAGAATGCGGCATGGCTCGACCTCTGCACTAAACAAAATCAAAATCAACCACTAATCAGAAACAACAGCACGCTATCACTCTCCATCATAACCAAAACAGGGGAACTTACAATCTCCAAGACCACTACACTCTGAGGGAACATTCTCTAACTCCTAACCTTCTCCATGATGACCTTCCACATCCAAATGATAATCCAGGACCACAATCTAAATGTGCACTCTCGGCAAGTCTCTCTCTTTTTTTTTTTTTTTTTTTCTAAGGGTAGGGGTAGGAAAATCGGGAAGATGAAACGGGGCAAGGATCATTAAAGGGTCAATAGCTAGGAGTAAGGGTAAGGACCTGGCTCCCTCCGGAAATAAGGATGAATGGAGGAAACCAAGGCTCGCGTGGGCAGGGGCGCAACCCTGAAATAGATGAACACCACTGGGAGTGTGGGGAACATCTACCCGCTACCCGTTAACCTCTTCTTCTTACCTTTCTATGACGGACTTTGGGTACCCGTTCCTTTCGGACACCACTCTCTAAGAAATTATTTCGTGTTGAGCTGTACTGGCTGGTTTCCTCTGAATCAGAATCAAGGCAACTTACCTCACTACTTTCACTCCGCTTTGGATTATGCTCGTCGTCTAACTCCTCTGCTACAATTTCTTCCTTTTCTACAATTTCCCCTTCTTCGTCCACATAATCCAAATCAACCTCCTGACACTGCACCTCCTCAGCATCTTCCCGTTGCTCCTCTGATCCCTCTTCAACCGCATCTTCCCTCAGCTCCTCACCAATTTCTCCATCACATTGGTCACCAGCCGCTTCACAAACTTCTTCACTCACCTCTTCTCCAATCTCATTTTCCCCAACACATTTATCATCAACATCATCGCCACTACCACCATCTGAACACTGCACATCCTCGTCCTCCTCTAGTTGCTCACCTGGTCCACCTGAAACTTCTTTTCGTTCTTCGGAATCCTCAACACTACTTACAGAAGGCGTCTGCACATCTTCACACACTACATCATTCTCACTCACACATTCTACAACGCTGCCACCAACTTTCTCCTCAACTTCGACCTCATCTACTTCTACCACACTTGCGGCATGAACATCCCCTTGTCCATCCACAACTTCAGAAACACTTGCAGCCCGGACATCCCTGTGTCCATCTGCAACTTCAGACTCTACAGTCTCCCTAACACCTAAAACTATTCACCTGCACAGCATCTGCAGACCGCTCTTCTGACTCTTGCTTCGATTCCACTCCTTGACCACTCTCAGCAACTACAACGTCCTCAACATCTTCCGCCCTGGACTCCAGCTGTCCAGGTTCATGTGCAAAGACTAAATTAATTTCTACAGGCAATGGTAAGGCTACACCATCAAGGGATTTCTCATATCCCGGCGTAGGCGATGATGATGTTACAGGCTGTGGATCCCTCACGAACCGAGATGGGAATACCGGAACAAATTCTGCGGCCTCTGGATTTAACCATGACGTCCTCTTCGAGTCCTGCAACTCCGTCTTAACTGACGTGTCCTTGTCCACTTGTATTGATCCACAGAAGTTATTCCGCTTTTCTTCTTCTGCTTCACCTTCTTCATCCACTACTCTCTTAGGCACTTGTACTTCCTCTGGAACCTTCAAAGCTTCCTTTTTCTCCAAATAAGAATGACGCCTAACTACCGGCTCCCTGCTGGCCGATGTTTGTTCCCTAACATAATTTCTTCTTCCCCTGTTAATTTCATGTTTCTTTGTTTTCTGTGCTGTAGCTGTTGTTACCGTCTTCACACTTGCCACCCCCTTGTAGCCTCCGTCACTTCCGGAATATTCAGGCTTTCTGACAGTCTCTTGTGTTCTCCTCCAACCACCATGTTTGTCCTTTTGGCTCTTCCTGATGAACCACTGGAGTATTGGACATCTGTAACATCTCTTCCCCGGGACTCGTCAACCTCCTGGACTGTTCTTGAAACCACACACAGCCGTTCAAGGTCCGCAAAACAACGTGGACGGTCCGCGAATACCAACCGAGATCTCTCTTGGGGATGCAGTCCTTCCAGAATCGCTTGTATAACTTCTGTCTCGGGCAACCCCAACCTTAACACCCGGGCAGCTTTCCGTATGTCGTGCACGAAGTCCCCTAACGCCTCTCCGTTGGCCTGTAGGCGGTAGAATTTTTCCAACTTAAGCTGGGCACGTCGTCGAATGGGTAGGAAGAAGTTCAACACCTCCCTATGGAAAGCATCAACACTGTCACCCCAACGCAGAGCCTTGGTGACCAGATCAGCCAACGTACTCCGGCAATACAGGTATATAAGAGACAAGACCTCCCCATCGGACACCCCTGGGAAATCTGCCACCTGCAGGACCAGGTCCAAGAAAACCAACAGCTGGTCCTCATCAAATCCATTCTGGAAATTTCTGGAGAACGCCTGAAAGAGGGTGGGGCAATTTCTCGTAGCATATCCCCGCCAGAATTGCACAATTCAAAACAAACAATCATAAAACAAATCCCCACTAAACACCTAACACAAACATAACCTACAAAAACATATTCACAAAATTCGGAAAAACCCAAGTACTGTCCTTCCTTTGAGTGGACCCCCGGGTTCTCTAGCGCTGCGGAGACCTGGCCTATTCTGAACCATTCATTCCCACTACAGAAGGAGACAAGTGACAACCAACAATACTGAACACACATAACATCAAACAGCAACTCGACACACACGTCGTACCAACACATAACTCACAACAACCAACTAACAATCGAAAATCATAATTCGGGAAATAGTACTCCAACATCAACAGGACACAAGTCGGTGACAGTACCGACTTCCGATCGGGCCATACCGCATCCCGCCAATATCACACGCTAAACTCCGACCCTGAATCAACCTTCCATCATCCAGGCCACGCTTGAGACTCCCCGGCCGTACAACCTATCACATGTTTTAAACACAAATAACCGCCTCAGTGGTGCGACCCGACTCACATATACAACTTACAACTAGCCTACACGGGCATATACCTACGAAACAATGTCATAACAATCGCCTTAATATTTCCGAGTTTGCAAGCCCCGTCACACACCAGGACCCAAGGGTTCAACCCTAGAATTAACCACGCTCACTGCTACCATTTGCAGTATCAGACTTTATAAACCACGCTCTGCGGTACCATTTGTGACCCCTCTTTACTTTTACGCATTTTTATGAGTATAAAACAACTTCTTTTATTTTAATATTTTCTTTTGAAAGAGAAGCCACAAGTCAATTAGGACTAGGCCGGAGCCCAGAGAAGCCAAAATTGTGGTGGGTCCAGTATGACGGGACTTGCAATGAAACTCAGCTGTAATATAACAGTAACGGTTTTTATTGTATGCCATTAATTGATACATGCAGGCAAACTCTATCACATAGTTATCCCCCCCATGAATCATAAATATATCACAAATAAATAAAACCCCTGCTTTAACAGTATCAAAGACAACATGTGTATATCATAACGAGTGTATATACATCCATACATGTGTATCGAATAATATTCAGTAAAAAAATATATATATGTATATATATATAAAATTCTCCCCATTTTGTGACTAGCTAGACACAGACAAAACATAACAACACATACAGAAACATAAGGCCCATAGGCTCACGATTATACATCAGTATTCTAACACGAATGCCCCTGGAATGCACCCGCCTTGCAGGCAGTGTTACTACCATGCCCAGAAACCAGCAGTGATAAATGCTTGCCCATTAGCAACCCGTTTATATAAATTACATAAAAGCCAAAAACCCCAGAAAGGATGATAATTACTCATAACGCATCAGTCAGACCGGACCGCCCATATGTATAGAATTCCACTGATCAATGACCCATCATGAGCATATGAACTTTACGTTCCTTCCACAACATTAAATAAAGAAAATTTACGGAAACTACATCACCTAATTTTAAACAGTTGTTATACAATTCTAAAAGGTTAATTTGCTTCACAAATTCAGAAGGATTCAATAAATCAGTATACGTTACCAGTAGTAAAATTAATAAGTCGAGGCTTTACAAAATTTTGAAAAAGGAATCAAACAGTATATGTTTTACAAGTAAAAAACAATTAATCATTATGTTCTATAGTTAAAAAAAAATATTAATCAGTATGTTTTACAGTTAAAGAAAAATAAATCAGTATATGCTACAAGTGGATAAGGTTGATCATTATATGTTTTACAAGTAAAAAAAAACAATCAGTCTAGATTTTTGTGAGGTACAAAATCAACTAGTATATGCCCAGAAAAATGTGCAAATTATTTTCTATTAAAACCCGACTGGCTATATAAATATATACAAAATGAATTACAATAAGACGGTTGTGCCCTAGCAGCTGTGGGAGCGCGCCAGCATGTGGTTAGCAAAGTTTGACAGGAATCTAACCTGCCTCAGGCTGCACCAACATGTGCTATGCAAAAACTATGTCCCTTTTTATACCTCAGAAAACAGCCAAAAAGAAAACAAAAGAAAAGCCCAGCCCTTAAATGTTAAACCAAAGGTGAATTTAATATTTACTCAATTCTGTTCCAGCCGGAACAGAGTCCATAACATGTTCTATAAATTTTGTAAAGAGTGAAATGATAACAATGTGCAAACTGTAAAATATCTAAGAGAACAAATATCACTGGCACGCTCCCCCAGTGCAGCACACAATTACAAGCAGTGCACTTAGTGTTAGGTAATTCAGTTATTAAAAGTGTTTTTGAAATTCACTCATAATGTTCAGAATGATGATCAGCTGCTCCCCTTTATAGCAGATAGTCTGGACACGTGGTCACATGGATTCAAATGATATTTACTGCAAAACAGGTACACTGCCGGCCCGGCCCCAAAAGGAAAATAAAAGAGTGCATATCACCTTAATACTGCTGCCCAAGTACTACATCTTGATCTGATCACCGACTCCCTCTCCGGACAGGATCTTGTCTAATGGTCCATGGCTGATGCAGATGGACGGCAATCAGCAAAGCCAAATCTCCGTCTTAATCAAGAACCCTGTTAATTCATATAAATTAGAAAATGTTCACAAAAATGTACACCCAAGTTCAGGTAATTAACCTCAGAACGGGCCTTCAATCAACTCTCAATAAATGCGCAAAATTTCAGTAATAAAGTCTTTGCAACCTGCTTAAAGAGTAGAAAAGTCAGCCATGGAATAATTAAATTTTAATAATAAAATGACTTTATTAAAATTGGCGTAATGTAAAAGTCAACAGCACCATGTCTACATGCCTCGACAGAAATTAACAGGTTAGGCGCCACGTGATGACCAATAATCACTATTTGTCCAAAAAAATCAATTTCAATGCACTCACAGTATTAATAATGTTTTAACATTAATAATGTTTCCTCTATGGAAGTTCTCACAAGTAAATTCTCTACAGTAAAGTTAATTAAAGACCACCCCTACAGTCTGATGCATGAATGGGCATAACACTACCTAACTACGCACTAACCTTTAGCCATTAACTTTTAACATTCTACACATTTATCATGACAATGACAATTACAGTACCTCTCACACTATTATAGTAATATTAAAGGAGCCTGGGCTATATACTGAACCTTAAGTAATCTTACTGAACAATAAGTTTTCTTTTAAAATAAAAACTGTCTGATCTGATCGCACTCACATAATTACGTCTTTTATACGGTTGCATACACCTAGTTATTAATTATCTATTTAACTTGAATTACTCTTGAACCATACAATAATGAAATTTCTTACCGGGGATCTCGTACGTTTCAGCCTGCCATAAGTGTTGAAGAAACTATGCAGTAACTATTCGGAGAGCGAGCCGGTGTATTTCGTAGCTGGGCGGTGAACTGAACTGAAGTAACCGACCGACCAAACCGACCCCTTACTACGAGTTGCGCGCGCAACCGTACACTTTCCCGTACACTTACATAGCAGTACAAAGGTCATTCCGAATAACTGGCAGAAATTTTACCATTAAATATTCTCAAATATTCAACGGTCGGCAAATACCGGCACACCTTGAGTACTTAAAACTTCAGGAACGTGTGCCAAAAATTATTTGATTCTCTTTGAATATGCGGCAGTTATCATTCGTCATAAAAATAAAATTACCCTTTTAAAACATAAAATATTGCAGGTAAACTGCCCCTTTCCCTTAACCGATCTTCACCAAAAACAGTAGGTCTTGAGTACTCTACAAATAAGGGCTGTATGCAAAACATTATTTGTTTCTGTTTGTTATTTGCGGCTGTTATCATTTGCCATAGAAAATACCCTTGTTAAAACATAAAACGTTGCAGGTATACTACCCCTTTCCCTTAACCGATCTTCACCAAAAACAATAGATCTTGAGTACTCTACAAATAAGGGATGTATGCAAAAAATTATTTGATTCTGTTTGAATTTGCGGCTATTATCGTTTACCATAGAAAAAGTGAAAAATCGGTATGGAGAACCATACATAACTTCCATGTTGTAAAATTTATTTTTAAAATTATTTACTTGAATTCAGTTCAATAATTTCTAAAAAAATATCCCCCATTCACAAACTATTTTTACTATTTCTAGATATTTTTGTTATTATGGGGTAGTCGTTTAACTTGACTTTCTGTGAGCTGTTTGCATTCATTTAGTTGTTTGATCCACTGGTCTAATTATTGTAATATTTAATAATTTTAATATCTTCGTCCTCCATATTATTCAACTGTTGCATTTTCGTTGGGTTACCATAATTTTCACTCCTTCGCTAACAATTTCAGTTTTTAAATCTGGGTTGGGTTTTGACCCTCCTGACCCAGAATTAGCAGTTTCTTTAGCGTTTTTACTGGAGGTTCGGATGTCCTTCACAATGGTTTCAATAGTTTTTCCGCACATAAATTGTCCCAAACGGTGAAAATGTTTTGACATTATCCCGTTTGTTTTAAAAGGTTATAATTTTAAATAACTCGAATTTTAAAAAACGACCTCGCTCCGTATACGATAATTTAGTATTAAACGGGATTTAATTTTAAAACAAACATGATAATGTCAAGTCATTTCCGCCGTTTTGGACAGTTGATGTGCCGAAAAACTATTGGAACCATAGCGAAGGACATCCGAACCTCCAGTAAAAACGCTAAAGAAACTGCTAATTCTGGGTCAGGAGGGTCAAAACCCAACCCAGATTTAAAAACTGAAATTGTTAGCGAAGGAGTAAAAATTACAGTAACCCAACGAAAACGCAACAATTGAATAATATGGAGGACGAAGATATTAAAATTATTAAATATTAAAGTAGTCGTTTAATGTTATTTTTGAGTCACTCTATCTATAAAATATCGGTATGGAGAACCATACATGACTTCCATATTCTAAGATTTATTTTTAAAATCATTTTCGAAATGAAATATTACCATAGAAACTACTTCTTTCTACTTACTGCTTCAGCCTTAACCACAGTACTGTGGTCACTAACATATACCACCTCACGTTATCACACTCGATTTTCACTGATGATGGAAGTCAATGGCATTGCCAAAACTTCTGGTTTTGTAGAAAACATTGGACTACGGCCAAATATCCCGGGAAGGAATTTTAACAAAAACTACTTCTTTGTTGCTGATAACGTTGTACACATATATATAAAAAATATGCATAAAATTAATGGCTTGTATAAGTTAATGATTGATCTCCATTAAGTAGTGCTCAAGTTTCCAAAGTTTTAATATTATTATGTCCGTAATTAAAACATCAGAGCAGGTTTAGTGTGTATGAGGGTATACCGTGGACAAAAATTTTCAACATTTCCTATTGAGCGTTGCTTAGAATAAATCTGCGAATCTACAGTGTACGTTTCACAGAACAAACACGCGGAAAAGAAGGAGCGCTCCGAAGTCACTCATGGACCCTCAGCATCTTGCAGAGGGTTCATTCCCTAAAGACGAAAAGTCTGTCTATGAATCGTTCCTCTGTAAACACGTGCAGAAACTGCCCAGCGATCCACAGGAAGCAAATCGCTATCCACGCTGGACACTTTTTCGGCTTGCATGCGTTATGTTGGTATGGGTTCGGCACTTTCCATTTAAAAACCGTGCAAATGTAAGAAAATAAACATGAATGAGGCCAGAAATAACGCGAATTGTGTGTGTGTGTGTGTGTGTGTGTGTGTGTGTGTGTGTGTGTGTGTGTGTGTGTGTGTGTGTGTGTGTCTTCCCTGCCTTTTTATTGCGGTAGTCATAATAATAAAATGGAAACGTAAACAGTACACAACTGAGATATGCTTGCCTGCCACACACGATATATTTTCTCTTATACATGACTAGCAGAATACCCGTGCTTCACTACGGAGTTTCACGTTGTACGTAATGAAAATGTTAGTTTAATTAATAAAGTTTAATTATAGTAGGCTTCTTAAAAATAAATAGCTGTTGCCCACAACTTCGTTCGCGTGGTCTTCAATTTAATGCGATAATATATTTAGAACAGAATCTATTCTATTGGGTTGCCATAGTAACCAGATCTAATAGTTTTTTAAGACCGCAAAGGACCCCCCAGAGGATCGTATCGAAAAAAACACCTGTCCTATGTTGGTTCTCCCGTTGCGTAAAATATTTGTGCCAAGTTTGGTTGAAATCGGTCCAATGGTTTAGGTGGAGACGTGGAAGACCCCAAAGGACCCCCCCAAAGGATCGTATAAAAAAAAAACACTTGTCCTATGTTGGTTCTCTCTTTGCGTAAAATATTTGTGCCAAGTTTGGTTGAAATCGGTCCAGTGGTTTAGGAGGCGATGTGGAAGACCCCAAAGAACCCCCAAAAGGACCCCATCGAAAAAACACCTATCCTATAATATAAATATAATAATATAATATAATATATCCTAAAATATTTGTGCCAAGTTTGGTTGAAATCGGTACAGTGGTTTAGGAGGAGATGTGGAAGAAACCTTCGCGGACGTGCGCACAACAACTCACCGAAGTTTCATCGCAATCGGATGAATGGTATAGGAACGCATACGGGACAAACAAAGAAACATTCATTTTACTTCCATATTCCTTAAGGAATGGAAGTATGGTGATGGCAAAAAAAATCGTGTTCGAGATTATTGCAGATTCTGATTCTACTACACTCAAAACATGAAAAAAAGTCGTTTTCCGAAAAGTGTCTGTGTGTGTGTCTGTCTGTCTGTCTGTCTGTCTGTGTGTGTGTCTGTGTGTCTGTAGATTTTTCTCTATGGCAAACGATAACTGCCGCAAATTCAAACAGAATCAAATAATTTTTTGCATGCAGCCCTGATTTGCAGAGTACTCGCGACCTATTGTTTTTGGTGAAGATCGGTTGAGGGAAAGGGGTAGTTTACCTGCAACGGTTTTTTTTTTAGCAAGCGTAATTTTGTTTGTTTGGCAAACGATAACAGCCGAAAATTCAAACAGAATCAAATAATGTTTCGCATACAGCCCTGAATTGTAGAGTTCTCAAGATCTGTTGATTTTGGTGAAGATCGGTTAAGGGAAAGGGGTAGTTTACCTGTAACGGTTTTTTAACAAAAGTATTTCCTATGGCAAACGATAACAGCCGCAAATTCAAACAGAATCAAAAGATTATTTGCATACAGCCCTAAATTTCAGAGTTCTCAAGACCTATTGTTTTTGGTGAAGATCGGTTGAGGGAAAGGGGTAGTTTACCTGCAACTTTTTGTTAACAAGGGTATTTTCTATGGCAAACGATAACAGCCGCAAATTCAAACAGAATCAAATAATGTTTTGCATACAGCCCTGATTTGTAGAGTACTCAAGACCTGTTGTTTTTGGTGAAGATCGGTTAAGGGGAAGGGGTAGTTTACCTGCAACGTTTTTTTATCAAGCGTATTTTCTATGGCAAACGATAAGAGCCGCAAATTCAAACAGAATCAAATAATTGTTTGCATACGTCCCTGAATTGTAGAGGTCTCAATGACTTTCGATTTTGGTGAAGATCGGTTAAGGGGAAGGGGTAGTTTACCTGCAACGGTTTTTTTTAATCAAGGGTAACTTTGTTTGTTTGGCAAACGATAACAGCCGCCAATTCAAACAGAATCAAATAATGTTTCGCATACAGCCCTAAATTGTAGAGTTCTCAAGATCTGTCGATTTTGGTACAGATCGGTTAAGGGAAAGGGGTAGTTTACCTGCAACGTTTTATGTTTTAACAAGGGTATTTCCTATGGCAAACGATAAAAGCCGCAAATGTAAACAGAATCAAACAATGTTTTGCATACAGCCCTGATTTGTAGAGTACCCAAGACCTATTGTTTTTGGTGAAGATCGGTTAAGGGAAAGGGGTAGTTTACCTGCAACGTTTTTTTAACAAGGGTATTTTCTATGGCAAACGATAACAGCCGCAAATTCAAACAGAATCAAATAATGTTTTGCATACAGCCCTGATTTGTAGAGTACTCAAGACCTATTGTTTTTGGTGAAGATCGGTTAAGGGGAAGGGGTAGTTTACCTGCAACGTTTTTTTATCAAGCGTATTTTCTATGGCAAACGATAACAGCCGCAAATTCAAACAGAATCAAATAATTTTTTGCATACGTCCTTGAATTGTAGAGGTCTCAATGACTTTCGATTTTGGTGAAGATCGGTTAAGGGGAAGGGGTAGTTTACCCGCAAACCTTTTACGTTTTAACAAGAGTAAAGTACTTGAAAATTTATTTAAACTTTTTGAAACAATGGTAATTGTTAAAAATAAAATAATTTTGTTGCCAGGCAATAAAATTATAATTTTTTCATTTTAATGTAATATAATATTTTTCATTTAATACAGCAATAAAAAGGCAGGTAAGACACAGCCTGGCTGTTTGGGTGAAAATGATTTTAAATATAAATCTTAGAATATGGAAGTCATGTATGGTTCTCCATACCGATATTTTATATATAAGATGTAAACTATACCACTTACTTGACATAAACCGTGATAGCTAAGCTAATGTACAACATAAATGTATTAATTATACACATAAATGTTCCTCGGTAGACACTCTATCTATTGGCGAAAACTTGAATAAAATCCGATCAGTACTTCCTGAGATTAGCGATTTAAAACACAGAGAGAAAACGCACCGACTTTACTTTATACTATGTACAGATTTACATTAAAATGAAAAAATTATAATTTTATTGCCTGGCAACAAAATTATTTTATTTTTACTTCCATATTCCTTAAGGAATGGAAGTATGGTGATGGCAAAAAAAATCGTGTTCGAGATTATTGCAGATTCTGATTCTACTACACTCAAAACATGAAAAAAAGTCGTTTTCCGAAAAGTGTCTGTGTGTGTGTGTGTGTGTGTGTCTGTGTGTGTCTGTAGATTTTTTTTCTATGGCAAACGATAACTGCCGCAAATTCAAACAGAATCAAATAATTTTTTGCATACAGCCCTGATTTGTAGAGTACTCACGACCTATTGTTTTTGGTGAAGATCGGTTGAGGGAAAGGGGTAGTTTACCTGCAACGGTTTTTTTTTATCAAGGGAAATTTTTTTTGGCAAACGATAACAGCCGCAAATTCAAACAGAATCAAATAATGTTTCGCATACAGCCCTGAATTGTAGAGTTCTCAAGACCTATTGTTTTTGGTGAAGATCGGTTAAGGGAAAGGGGTAGTTTACCTGTAACGTTTTATGTTTTAACAAGGGTATTTCCTATGGCAAACGATAACAGCCGCAAATTCAAACAGAATCAAAAGATTATTTGCATACAGCCCTAAATTGTAGAGTTCTCAAGACCTATTGTTTTTGGTGAAGATCGGTTGAGGGAAAGGGGTAGTTTACCTGCAACGGTTTTTTTTTATCAAGGGAAATTTTTTTTTGGCAAACGATAACAGCCGCAAATTCAAACAGAATCAAATAATGTTTCGCATACAGCCCTGAATTGTAGAGTTCTCAAGACCTATTGTTTTTGGTGAAGATCGGTTAAGGGAAAGGGGTAGTTTACCTGTAACGTTTTATGTTTTAACAAGGGTATTTCCTATGGCAAACGATAACAGCCGCAAATTCAAACAGAATCAAAAGATTATTTGCATACAGCCCTAAATTGTAGAGTTCTCAAGACCTATTGTTTTTGGTGAAGATCGGTTAAGGGAAAGGGGTAGTTTACCTACAACGTTTTTTTAACAAGGGTATTTTCTATGGCAAACGATAACAGCCGCAAAATCAAACAGAATCAAATAATTTTCTGCATACAGCCCTGATTTGTAGAGTACTCAAGACCTATTGTTTTTGGTGAAGATCGGTTGAGGGGAAGGGGTAGTTTACCTGCAACGTTTTTTTATCAAGCGTATTTTCTATGGCAAACGATAACAGCCGCAAATTCAAACATAATCAAATAATTTTTTGCATACATCAGTGAATTGTAGAGGACTCTAGGAATTTTGATTTTGGTGAAGATCGGGTAAGGGGAAGGGGTAGTTTACCTGCAACCTTTTACGTTTTAACAAGAGTAAAGTACTTGAAAATTCATTTAAACTTTTTCAAACAATGGTAATTGTTAAAAATAAAATAATTTTGTTGCCAGGCAATAAAATTATAGTTTTTTCATTTATGTATTTTTTTCTCAGTTATGTACTGTTTACGTTTCCATTTTATTATTATGACTACCGCAATGAAAAGGCAGGGAACACACACACACACACACACTGTAACTAGTTGTTTACGTGGGTTGTAAAAAATTTAATAATAATGTTATTTAGTGTTAATTGTGTCAAAATATAACTTCTCTTATCATTTACGGGTAAACCGTATTTCGCTCTGCTGCATTCAAATGTTGCCGCCTCGCCACCTGATTGGCGCACGGCTTTCTGCAGTGTTGACTCGGCTAGCGTCTTGCTTTAACGCTTTCACTTCAATAATTCTTAGTTGTTATTATAAATTAACTGAATCAAACATACAGAATTGCAGATTGAGAACATTTATTAACCTTTTAGAATATTTCAATTACGTTATAGTACATCAAATTCGTTTTCTACACCGGCTATTACACTTGTTCGGTTGGTACTTGCTCAGTTCAGTGTTTGTATACAAGTTACTCTGACGTTAATTTACAGTTATATATATGATTTTTCTCAGGGGTGTTAAAGTCCTTTCGGCTACAGAAATATATACTTACGGCTAACACACACAAAGTTATAGCAATTCTTAATACTAATTACATAAACAAATTAATATCTCATTGTATTCAATTAAGTAATTACCAATGAAAACTTGTAAAGAAATTTTGGGTTAGTTTTCGTTTGTCAAATTTAGTTATCAAAAGGTTCGTCAATTATTTATTATATTTTACTTTTAATAATTGCTAATTGATTAAAGTTTAATAGTGAATTTAACAAAGCATTTATTTTTGAATCGGAATAGTGATCAGTGAAGTGAAATAGTTATTTATTAATTCAGACCAAAAAATTGTGAATTCGATTACGGGATAATGTTTATACTCATCGGTTTTCCTGCTGAAGATCCTGATGTCGTCTTCTTCTATGGATAACTCCTGGGCTGTCGTCTTCTTATACTCTCCAGAAGTTTATTTCCCTCGTCTCGATGTTTCTCCTCGCTGACTCAGGCCTCGTATTCCTTCGGTTGTCCTCCGTCTTCTTCTATTAAGATGTTCCAATGATCTTCATTCAGTGTCCGTTGTCGTCTCTCTTCTTCACTGCGTCGTTCCGTCTTCTTCAGATAATTACGGTTTGTTAATTAATTTTTTATTAAACGAAATTTTGTTCAGGATTTCCTGGACTATTGTTGTTATCTTCATCTGGTTTAAATTAGGTTCGAATTTACTTTAATAACAATAATTTTAATTTTAATACGAGAGCTCCTCGATCCACTCTCTAGCGTTGGTCAATAATAACTACTGAAAATCTAACGGTTTTTTGGCAATAAAATTCTTGTTGCTATGGTTACCTAATAATTATGCTAATTTTCATTGGTTATTAACTTAAGTCATTGTTATGATTTAACGTCTTTTTTAGTATAATTTTACCAAAATATCTTAAAATGAAGATTACTATCTTATACTAATAGCTAGAGTTATTACATGAGTACCATTCTTCCTAATTTTTCATGATGATCATTTTGATATCCCTCATGCCCACTTTTGAATAGCTAATTACATTTTTACTATTTTCCATATTTATATTTTCCATATATTTTATTCAAAATTAGTTGTTATTCATATATTTTGGTACTAGGAATACTCACTTAATCGGTTTAACCATTTGGCATATTCTGCCTTAACTTTGGATTATTATTTGTTCTCAAAATTACTAAATTTATATTCAACAGTTGGCCTAGAGCCTAGATTTTATTCTACTCCCATCTAACATTTCTTAATAACATATCTGGTAATTCTAATACAATTTTATAAACAAAACAAACAATAAACATCAGTATTCCTAACTCTAATTCTTATTATGAAAGATTCCTTGTCAGGTTCTAGCCTGAAATAACTTTTAACTACCTTTTCTTTTCTCTACTGTTATCTTGCTTATCCTATAATTTACTACATTCTATGGTTTTTGAACAATAATAAAACTCTTACAATACTACTGATAAACTGTTCCTTACATGATATGTCTTATCTACTAATCCCTTCACTTAAATACAGTGGCTGTCCTTCTTAATTTACTACTCATTCTAATAACTTAATTCTTACCTTATTTTATAATTCTGGCATCCTATTACCTAAATTTATAATATCACAATTAGTTTAATCTCTTACTAATGTCCAGTTTATCAAAAATTGTTTATCTGTTTATTATAGTTTGCTTATATAATATTTTATTCTACACCCCCTCTGCACTTTTCCTTTCATTAGAAGGTTTCTTTAATTATTATCATTCTCACTTTGTTCCATTATACCTGGCACTTCACCACTTATTTAATTTTACACACATTTTTAACTTACTCACTTGTTTATTCACACAATTTGTCTGATTATTTTATATCACTGTGTGATTATGGTCATGAATAACTAATTTACTTCCAAATCACTCTGATCACTTTTAGTTATTACTTAAATTTTGTTTTTGTTTGGCTCAAAGCATTGTTTATTGTCTTTGGCTATTATCATTACTATTAGTTTGGGGTATGGTTAGTTTCTAACTCCCTACCTTATATTATATAAGTACATTCTTTTATCAATAAGATATATGTGATATTATTACCTTCCATTAATCTTATTATCCTAGTTAAATCTCATATACTACAAATATCAGTTCATTATTTAATTTACAATATACTGGTCATTATTTGGGATTATTTGATTGCACTTAGGTCTCGGCTGCTTCTTCATTGTCTATTGGTTCCTTTGGTTTTTTATCCGATCTACTGTGTCAGGTCATTGTCAGGTTAATAGTCATTTGTCATTTATTGGGTTACTGGGTTATTGATCTCTAAGTTTATAAGTTTTTGCCTCTTACTCTTATCTTCAGCTTTTTATTTTATAATTAAATACAATTGAATCTTCACTACCTTATGTCATGTTACAACACACACACACACACACACACACACACACACACACACACACACACACACACACACACACAGTTCGCGTTATTTTTGGCCTCATTCATGTTTATTTTCTTACATTTGCACGGTTTTTAAATGGAAAGTGCCGAACCCATACCAACATAACGCATGCAAGCCGAAAAAGTGTCCAGCGTGGATAGCGATTTCCTTCCTGTGGATCGCTGGGCAGTGTAACTGCACGTGTTTACAGAGGAACGATTCATAGACAGACTTTTCGTCTTTAGGGAATATTTAGGTAATATTTCACTTCGAAAATGATTTTAAATATAAATCTTAGAATATGGAAGTCATGTATGGTTCTCCATACCGATATTTAACAATTACCATTGTTTGAAAAAGTTTAAATGAATTTTCATGTACTTTACTCTTGTTAAAACGTAAAAGGTTGCAGGTAAACTACCCCTTCCCCTTAACCGATCTTCACCAAAATCAAAAGGCCTTGAGTCCTCTACAATTCAGTTGCGTATGCAAAAAATTATTTGATTCTGTTTGA
Source organism: Magicicada septendecula (assembly GCA_034769895.1). Taxonomy (NCBI): domain Eukaryota; kingdom Metazoa; phylum Arthropoda; class Insecta; order Hemiptera; family Cicadidae; genus Magicicada; species Magicicada septendecula. The sequence continues at coordinate 238,713,053 of CM068370.1, read as the reverse complement.
ATATGCGGCAGTTACCGTTAGTCATAGAAAATACGCTTGATAAAAAAACGTTGCAGGTAAACTACCCCTTCCCCTTAACCGATCTTCACCAAAAACAATAGGTCTTGAGTACTCTACAAATTAGGGCTGTATACAAAATATTATTTGATTCTGTTTGAATTTGCGGCTGTTATCGTTTGCCATAGGAAATACCCTTGTTAAAACATAAAACGTTGCAGGTAAACTACCCCTTTCCCTTAACCGATCTTCACCAAAAACTATAGGTCTTGAGAACTCTACAATTCAGGGCTGTATACGAAACATTATTTAATTCTGTTTGAATTTGCGGCAGTTATCGTTTGCCATAGAAAATAAATCTACACACAGACAGACAGACACACACACAGACACTTTTCGGAAAACGACTTTTTTTCATGTTTTGAGTGTAGTAGAATCAGAACCTGCAATAATCTCGAACACGATTTTTTTTGCCATCACCATACTTCCATTCCTTAAGGAATATGGAAGTAAAATGATATACTTTATTCTTATGAAGAAACTGAACTACCCAAATAATCACCAATTAATTACATATTTATGTAATTATGTGGTCACAAATTACTTTGTGGTCTGCTGGACCGTGGTGCGAATCTTCATGCATAGATGATTTAGATTAAAATGAACAAATTATAATTTTATTGCCTGGCAACAAAATTATTTTATTTATACTTCCATATTCCTCAAGGAAATGGAAGTATGGTGATGGCAAAAAAAATCGTGTTCGAGATTATTGCAGATTCTGATTGTACTACACTCAAAACATGAAAAAAAGTCGTTTTTCGAAGTGTGTGTGTGTGTGTGTGTGTGTGTGTGTGTGTGTGTGTGTGTGTGTGTGTGTGTGTGTGTGTGTGTGTGTGTGTGTGTGTGTGTGTGTGTGTGTGTGTGTGTGTGTGTGTGTGTGTGTAGATTTTTTTTCTATGGCAAACGATAACAGCCACAAATTCAAACAGAATCAAATAATTTTTTTGCATACAGCCCTGATTTGTAGAGTACTCAAGACCTATTGTTTTTGGTGAAGATCGGTTAAGGGAAAGGGGAAGTTTACCTGCAACATTTTTTTTTAATCAAGGGTAATTATTTTCTATGGCAAACGATAACAGCCGCAAATTCAAAGAGAATCAAAAGCTTATTTGCATACAGCCCTAAATTGCAGAGTTCTCAAGACCTATTGTTTTTGGTGAAGATCGGTTAAGGGAAAGGGGTAGTTTACCTGCAGCGTTTTTTATCAAGGGTATTTTCCATGGCAAACGATAACAGCCGCAAATTCAAACAGAATCAAATAATTTTTTGCATACAGCCGTGATTTGTAGAGTACTCAAGACCTATTGTTTTTGGTGAAGATCGGTTAAGGGGAAGGGGTAGTTTACCTGCAACGTTTTTTATCAAGGGTAATTTTCTATGACGAACGATAACTGCCGCATATTCAAACAGAATCAAATAGTTTTGTGCATACATCACTGAATTGTAGAGGACTCAAGGCCTTTTGATTTTGGTGAAGATCGGTTAAGGGGAAGGGGTAGTTTACCTGCAACCTTTTACGTTTTAACAAGAGTAAAGTACTTGAAAATTCATTTAAACTTTTTCAAACAATGGTAATTGTTAAAAATAAAATAATTTTGTTGCCAGGCAATAAAATTATAATTTTTTCATTTTAATGTAAATCATGTATAAGAGAAAATATATTGTGCGTGGCAGGCAAGCATATCTCAGATATCTACTGTTTACGTTTTCATTTTATTATTATGACTACCGCAATAAAAAGGTAGGGAACACACACACACACACACACACATACAATTCGCGTTATTTCTGGCCTCATTCATGTTTCTTTTCTTATATTTACATGGTTTTTAAATGGAAAGTGCCGAACACATACCAACATAACGCATGCAAGCCGAAAAAGTGTCCAGCGTGGATAGCGATTTGCTTCCTGTGGATCGCTGGGCAGTGTAACTGCACGTGTTTACAGAGGAACGATTCATAGACAGACTTTTCGTCTTTAGGGAATGAACCCTCTGCAAGATGCTGAGGGTCCATGAGTGACTTCGGAGTGCTCCTTCTTTTCCGCGTGTTTGTTCTGTGAAACGTACACTGTAGATTCGCAGCTTTATTCTAAGCAACGCTCAATAGGAAATGTTGAAAATTTTTGTCCACGGTATACCCTCATACACACTAAACCTGCTCTGATGTTTTAATTACGGACATCATAATATTAAAACTTTGGAAACTTGAGCACTACTTAATGGAGATCAATCATTAACTTATACAAGCCATTAATTTTATGCATATTTTTTATATATATGTGTACAACGTTATCGGCAACAAAGAAGTAGTTTTTGTTAAAATTCCTTCCCTGGATATTTGGCCGTAGTCCAATGTTTTCTACAAAACCAGACGTTTCGGCAATACCATCGACTTCCATCATCAGTGAAAATCGAGTGCGATAACGTGAGGTGGTATATGTTAGTGACCACAGTACTGTGGTTAAGGCTGAAGCAGTAAGTAGAAAGAAGTAGTTTCTATGGTAATATTTCATTTCGAAAATGATTTTAAATATAAATCTTAGAATATGGAAATCATGTATGGTTCTCCATACCGATATTGTAACAATTACCATTGTTTGAAAAAGTTTAAATGAATTTTCAAGTACTTTACTGTTTTTAAAACGTAAAAGGTTGCAGGTAAACTACCCCTTCCCCTTAACCGATCTTCACCAAAATCAAAAGGCCTTGAGTTCTCTACAAATCAGGGCTGTATGCAAAAAATTATTTGATTATGTTTGAATTTGTGGCTGTTATCGTTTGCCATAGAAAATACCCTTGTTAAAACATAAAACGTTGCAGGTAAACTACCCCTTTCCCTTAACCGACAGACAGACACACAGACAGTCACACACACAGACACTTTTCGAAAAACGACTTTTTTCATGTTTTGAATGTAGTACAATCAGAATCTGCAATAATCTCCAACACGATTTTTTTTGCCATCACCATACTTCCATTTCCTTAAGGAATATGGAAGTATATATCGGTATGGAGAACCATACATGACTTCCATGTTCTAAGATTTATATTTAAAATCATATTCGAAATGAAATATTTCCATAGAAACTACGTCTTTCTACTTATTGCTTCAGCATTAACCACAGTACTGTGGTCACTAACGTATACCACCTCACGTTTTCGCACTCGATTTTCACCGATGATGGCAGTCGATAGCACTGCCGAAAACTCTGGTTTTGCAGAAAACATTGGACTACGGCTAAAGAGCCCGGGAAGGAATTTTAACAAAGAACTACTTCTCTGTTGCCGATAACGTAGTACACATATAAAAAATTCTCCCCTCCACCTTCAACTATAATTTTTAATAATAGAAAATTACCCCCACCCCGTTCACCTAACCTCTTCATTTATAGATATTTCATCTATGTTTCTACAGTGGATTATTATGAGCTTCTTATCAGGATACTTTATTTATAAAAATTAAGTACTTTACTCTTGTTAAATCATAAAATGTTTCAGGTAAACTACCGCTTTCTCTTTTACCGATCTTCTCCAAAATCAATAGACCTTCCGTCCTCTACAATTCAGGGATGCATGCAAAAAAATATTTGATTCTGTTTGAATGTGCGGCAGTTATCATTCGTCATGGAAACATTTCTCTTGTTACAACATAAAATGTTGCAGGTAAACTACCCCTTTCCCTTAACCGATCTTCAACAAAAACAATAAGTCTTTAGTACTCAACGAATCAGGGCTGTATGCAAAAACTTATTTGATTCTGTTTGAATTTGCGGCTCTTATCGTTTGCCATAGAAAATACCCTTTTAAAACATAAAACGTTGCTGGTAAACTACCCCTTTCCCTTAACCGATCTTCACAAACACCAATAGGTATTGAGAACTCTACAATACAGGGCTGTATGCAAAACATCATTTGATTCTGTTTGAATTTGCGGCTGTTATCGTTTACCATAGACAAAAATTACCCTAGATAAAAAACCGTTGCAGGTAAACTACCCCTTTTCCTTAACCGATCTTCACCAAAAACTAAAGGTCTTGAGAATTCTACAATTCAGGGCAGTATGCAAAATATTGTATGATTCTGTTTGAATTTGCGGCTGTTATCGTTTGCCATACAAAATACCCTTGATAAAACAAAAAACGTGGAAGGTAAACTACCCCTTTCCCTTAAACGATCTTCACCAAAAACAATAGGTCTTTAGTACTCAATAAATCAGGGCTGTATGCAAAAACGTATTTGATTCTGTTTGAATTTGCGGCTCTTATCGTTTGCCATAGAAAATACCCTTTTAAAACATAAAACGTTGTAGGTAAACTACCCCTTTCCCTTAACCGATCTTCACCAACACCAAAAGTTCTTGAGAACTCTACAATTCAGGGCAGTATGCAAAACATTATTTGATTATGTTTGAATTTGCAGCTGTTATCGTTTGCCATAGAAAATACCCTTGTTAAAACATAAAACGTTGCAGGTAAACTACCCCTTTCCCTTAACCGATCTTTACCACAATCAACAGATCTTGAGAACTCTACAATTCAGGGCTGTATGCGAAACATTATTTGATTCTGTTTGAATTTGCGGCTGTTATCGTTTGCCAAACAAACAAAATTACCCTTGATAAAAAAAACCGTTGCAGGTAAACTACCCCTTTCCCTCAACCGATCTTCACCAAAAACAATAGGTCGCGAGTACTCTACAAATCAGGGCTGCATGCAAAAAATTATTTGATTCTGTATGAATTTGCGGCTGTTATCGTTTGCCATAGAAAAAAAATCTACAGACACACAGACAGACAGACACACAGACAGACACACACACAGACACTTTTCGAAAAACGACTTTTTTTCATGTTTTGAGTGTAGTACAATCAGAATCTGCAATAATCTTGAACACGATTTTTTTTGCCATCACCATACTTCCATTTCCTTAAGGAACATGGAAGTAAATATCGGTATGGAGAACCATACATGACTTCCATATTCTAAGATTTATATTTAAAATCATTTTCAGCCAAACAGCCAGGCTGTGTCTTACCTGCCTTTTTATTGCTGTATTAAATGAAAAATATTATATTACATTAAAATGAAAAAATTATAATTTTATTGCCTGGCAACAAAATTATTTTATTTTTAACAATTACCATTGTTTCAAAAAGTTTAAATAAATTTTCAAGTACTTTACTCTTGTTAAAACGTAAAAGGTTGCAGGTAAACTACCCCTTCCCCTTAACCGATCTTCACCAAAATCGAAAGTCATTGAGACCTCCACAATTCAGGGAAGTATGCAAAAAATTATTTGATTCTGTTTGAATTTGCGGCTGTTATCGTTTGCCATAGAAAATACGCTTGATAAAAAAACGTTGCAGGTAAACTACCCCTTTCCCTCAACCGATCTTCACCAAAAACAATAGGTCTTGAGAACTCTACAATTTAGGGCTGTATGCAAATAATCTTTTGATTCTGTTTGAATTTGCGGCTGTTGTCGTTTGCCATAGGAAATACCCTTGTTAAAACATAAAACGTTACAGGTAAACTACCCCTTCCCCTTAACCGATCTTCACCAAAAACAATAGGTCTTGAGTACTCTACAAATCAGGGCCGTATGCAAAAGATTATTTCATTCTGTTTGAATTTGCGGCTGTTATCGTTTGCCATAGAAAATACCCTTGTTAAAAAAACGTTGCAGGTAAACTACCCCTTTCCCTCAACCGAACTTCACCAAAAACAATAGGTCTTGAGAACTCTACAATTTAGGGCTGTATGCAAATAATCTTTTGATTCTGTTTGAATTTGCGGCTGTTATCGTTTGCCATAGAAAATACCCTTGTTAAAACGTAAAACGTTACAGGTAAACTACCCCTTTCCCTTAACCGATCTTCACCAAAATCAACAGATCTTGAGAACTCTACAATTCAGAGCTGTATGCGAAACATTATTTGATTCTGTTTGAATTTGCGGCTGTTATCGTTTGCCAAACAAACAAAATTACCCTTGCTAAAAAAAAACCGTTGCAGGTAAACTACCCCTTTCCCTCAACCGATCTTCACCAAAAACAATAGGTCGCGAGTACTCTGCAAATCAGGGCTGCATGCAAAAAATTATTTGATTCTGTTTGAATTTGCGGCAGTTATCGTTTGCCATAGAAAAAAAATCTACAGACACACACACAGACAGACACACACACAGACACTTTTCGGAAAACGACTTTTTTTCATGTTTTGAGTGTAGTAGAATCAGAATCTGCAATAATCTCGAACACGATTTTTTTTGCCATCACCATACTTCCATTCCTTAAGGAATGTGGAAGTAAAATTACCCTTGAGAAAAAACCGTTGCAGGTAAACTACCCCTTTCCCTTAACCGATCTTCACCAAAAACAACAGGTCTTGAGAACTCTACAATTCAGGCCAGTATGCAAATAATCATTTGATTCTGTTTGAATTTACGACTGTTATCGTTTGCCATAGAAAATACCCTTGTTAAAACAAAAAACGTTGCAGGTAAACTACCCCTTTCCCTTAACCGATCTTCACCAAAAACAACAGGTCTTGAGAACTCTACAATTCAGGGCTGTATACAAAACAGCATTTGATTATGTTTGAATTTGCGGCTGTTATCGTTTGCCATAGAAAATAATTACCCTCGATTAAAAAAAAAATGTTGCATGTAAACTACCCCTTTCCCTTAACCAATCTTCACCAAAAACAATAGGTCTTGAGTACTCTACAAATCAGGGCTGTATGCAAAAAATTATTTGATTCTGTTTGAATTTGCGGCTGTTATCGTTTGCCATAGAAAAAAAATCTACAGACAGACAGACACACACACAGACACTTTTCGAAAATTGACTTTTTTCATGTTTTGAGTGTAGTACAATCAGAATCTGCAATAATCTCGAACACGATTTTTTTTTGCCATCACCATACTTCTATTTCCTTAAGGAACATGGAAGTAATCAATACTCAACACTAAATCCAAATTTTACGCACTATAATTTAAATAATACGAATAATAAACGTTATTTATAAACGAAAACACTGCTCACACCTTTACACTTTCGTACACAACGCAGAACGTAACCTCCAAACACAATGCTGCAGAGCACGTGCAAAATTATTCACCACACAACCACGTAAATTATATCAGACTAAGAAGGAATGAGTACCAAATGTTTCAGAAAGTATCCGCTATAGTGCAGCACTAATACCATTCCAATAAACAACGTATGATGGCAATACTAACGAAGCAAAAGTTGAAAACGTAAATATACGTGATTACTGAATTTGGCCCGTCTGACAAAAAACGTATATATACGTGATTACTGTTCAAAGGGTTAATTATGTATTCTTTGCAACTAAACACACACACACACACACACACACAACAATTTTTTATTTATCCCGTTTTACTTATTAAGGCCTTATTGTGTGCATAACTCTTTTTATAAATTATTTATTTGGTTGCTCAGCCCCTTCCCTACCTTGTTTGACGAAAAAGCATAGGTCAGTCGAGGTTATGATGTTGAAGTGTCCTCTTTGCTGTGTGCGCAGATGTATTTTGGATTTCCACTATTACAGCACGATCCCAGGAAATTCATCGACACTGAAGTGTTTCAGTATTTAAAATTATGTAATACTTGACTTTACGAGTTAAAGGTTAACCAAGGATATCGTTTAGTGTACTTGGCAGAGAATAATAGGCAAATACAATTAAACAAAATACATATTTATAAAGTTAAAATATAATATTATTTTATTTTTCTTTATACTGACATTTTCTCTAAATGAAAACATCTATTGTGCCATGAGGCGCAATTGATAAAAACAAGTTACAAGTAATTATTCCCATCAACATTTTAAAATAGATTATACTAAATCATCCGTTTAAACTATATATATATATATATTTTTTTTTATCACAACCCAGCACTTCTTAAATATATAATCTTTATTCACACAACCACACACACTTTCATACAGTACATTTTTTATATTCCCCTTTTTGAGATCGTTTTATATATTTTGTAAAATTGCCAGATTTTATTGATTCTAGTATGATTTACTTCCCTTTCATGATCCGTAGAGTTGCGTCCATGGAATGTCTCCTCGTGCACGCGCACTATCTAGATGTCTCCTCGTTTTCACCTTTTTATTTTACTGCCGAACTGTCATTTTGCTTCAATTTGTCACTGTATTTATCTTGCGAATCAAAATACTGTTTTTTAGATTTAATATGTAAAATTCACATTTTGTGGTGTGCAGGCGAGACGAAAAACTATTAAGCCGGCAGGCGAGCGAATGGCTCACGTCCGTAGTTATTAGATGTTCATGGTCGACTGCCTTTGTTCTCATCGCAGAACGCTGTCGACGCTCCGTCCACACCTTACATTTCAAGTGACGTATTCGAAGGTTCGGCACTGACGTCATATGTTTTGATCACTGAATACATAGGTCAAAGTTCGTTCGGTTAAAAAATAGCTGCTTCTCTGTCATTTCGCTGTTGACCTTGACACGAATTCGTCCACTCGTTACAATTTAGAATAAAATTTACATTCATTATGTTGTGACCTCTTTTCCCCAAATTACCCCGGGTAGATCTAAACTGTCCCATTACAACATCTGACGTCATGGATGATGTTCAGGTGGCGTGATCCTATGACCTTAATTGTACCACAAATATCTTTAAATTTAGAATGTATTTCATATAAAAAATGGCTTTTATTTATGATTCATTAATGGTTTTGCTATTTTAAAAATGGATTAAACACTCCAAAACAGTCACCACTGATATAATGGACTTATGTGCCCACTATGCAGTTGTCACAGAATAGCTCCAAATTAAAGTCACTGTTCCAAAATATTTTACCATATTTTCTTTTATTATTTCTGGTCTGTTTAGTTTACTCACTCAAAACATTTAAAAACGTTTATGATATAAAAGTTACAAGTTCTGGGTTTACAGACGCATACCTTTTACAAACTGCAGAGATTGAAATGTGGAAGCCAATACTTTTGAACTCACCTTTCAGCTGATTAATTTTTGTGCAAGGAGATATACACCAGATTCAATTTTTAAACTCTGTTCTTTGCCACACACATTCATTCAAAAGACAATTTTGAGTTCTACATATTTAAAAATGTGCAGCATAAATGACTGGAGATGTGCTTAATTCAATAGAAGGCATTCGACTGAGCTAAATTCTTTTCATTGCTGCCTGGAGATGCCAACTTTTAAGTTTGGCTGCCTCCTGTATTGGAAAGGTTCAATTTCTACCCACACATATAGAACTTTTCTGTACCAATTATTTTCTACTGATATTTTTCTAAACCACTTTTTTAGATATATTTTAGCAAATTTTTCACATATACGAAAGTTTACTGCATCCCTCTTTAATAAGCATATTGTCAGTTTGCATAATCTCAGATTACATATTGCATTTCAATACATGAGTAGGTGTGCTTTTCGAATAGCATTCTGTACTGTTACAATGGCTTTACTGAAGCTGTTGACAATTCCTAGGTGAAATAAAGACAAGAAAACTATTTTTGTCAGTACAAAATAAATATAATTTGTATCATACAAGCATTTTTTAAATAAACTATTTTTTACAATACATGTTTTGGTTGTACACATACTGTTATTTTTTACTATATGAACAATGTAATACATAAAATGTGTATAAAATTATATTATTTTGATGTCGTAGATACAACGATCTGTAAGCAGTCGAATGGAAGTTAACATGAAATTAGAACAGGATCATATGGAAGGAGTTGATGAGCGAGAATGGGTAAGTTGATTTAAAAATATAGTGGTTGATATTCCAAGGTTGTATATGTTGTATATTGAGTTTTAGTTTAACCATTGAGGTAGAAATTGTAATTCTTAAATGACAAGTAAATTTGTAATGATTTTGTTGGTAAAATTTTTAAGTTATTAAAATTTTTTAAAATATTAAACTTAATTAAATATAATTAATTAAACTTATAATTAAATATAAGTTTTAAAATTGTAGTTTCTTCTGAGCAAATGTATGTTATTTTGAAATTAAATTGTAAGTATACTTCAGCTATGTATTAAAAAGGCATAACTTGGTAACTAAAATTTCCATTTCAGAAAAAAAGTTAAAAGTTAAACTTAAATTTGAAACAAAATATAATAAATATTTGGAGAACCAATCATAAATATAAAGAAAGAACCATTCGTAAAGTGGCCTAGTACAGTAATCTCTCAACATCGCTATGGTGAAGTTCTTATAAAACTTTATGAATGTGAAATTCGTGAGTGTTAACTCTGTGTCAACAGTAAAATGTAAGTTAGGTTCCATAAAATGAAACTCGTGGCTGGGAAGGTGATTGAAAAAAATACACCACATCTTGGAGACACAGTTTTAGTTAGAACTTCGTTGTCATCATTCCTTTATATTTTCCTTCACTGGTAAACTCCATAAGCATCATTAAGGTCAGAAGCATGTGAACTGATCACATCTTAAATATCTTTTCTGCTTAAGTCAAAATTATTATTTTCTGTTGTTAAAAAATTACAGAAGTAACTGGCCAGTCATATCCAACAATAACAGTGATAAAATCTGCAGTGTTGAATTTACTTCCAACTTGAAGTCATTAATTCTATGCATTTCCAAATGTTTGAGCTTTTGAGATTTTTGGTTGCTCAAAGACATCGTCTGTGTATGATGAGAACTTTGAAAGTGCAGTTTGTGTATAAAAGATATTACCTCTGTAGGAGGGAAGCAAGTTATTTGCGAGAGTCTGCAGTTCAGAAACAAACAAACCAATCACCCCCAAAAAAGTGGCAACTTGTTGATTTTGCCTTTTAATGCATGGTTTTCAAATGTGTAAACAAGCATTAACTTTAATGCTGCCTGATGCACGGGCACATAAGAGAAAAAACAGTCTGTCTGAAGAGATTTGGGACTGAACATTCTGCTTAAAAAAAGTTGTTTTGGGCATCTTCTTCTAGAATAGTCCTGTTTCATCAGCATTACTGCAGGGCCTTATCCTATACAATATCCTAAGTCAACGAAAATTTTTGTGGATACGGTTTAGTTAGTAAGATCACATCCCGGTGTGTCACACAGTACTCAATGTGTTAAACGTCTGGTGTGGAACATAACCTCCTTCTTCAATAATTTTAGCAAGTTCAGTTTGAAAATTCTGTGCTGCATCAAGATATGCAGAAGCCAGTTCACCAGCTAAATGAATGTAAGCTGTGCGTGTGTTTGAATTTCTCAAACCATCCGTGGCTTGAAATTCATTAGACGTATCTGAATCCTTGTTAAACTGGTCAAATTTTGTTTCCTTCACTGTAATTAAACTTGAAGTTAATGAGAAAAGTTCTTTTGATTAATATCTTCATTCCAAATACTGAGCACTTTTTGTTTCCTCCAACAAATTGTATCTCACTTGACACGCTTGTTTTGCAACAATCTAGCGTGTTTTTTTTTTTTTTTTTTTTTAACAATCTTAGTTGAAATTTTATTATTTTTAACTGATTGTACAATTGGTTCATTTGTTTTAAAAATGGAACACAAAAACAAGCCCGGGGGCAGTAGACTATTGTTTTTCCATGATAGTAACAGATGACTGGTGGTAAGTGGGAGAAGGAGCCCTACTGTGTGTGTTTCATGGCACTAGGGAGCTGGGACTACCTGCCTGGAGGGTTGCCTATAAGATATTGGCGACCTATCCGAAGGGGGGGGGGGTGTAACCACCAGCAATCTCCCTTGGGTATGCCACTGCTTACAGGAATGTCTTACTATTTCTTTTACACACAAGTAAAGTTAAATACATATGTACATATCTTTCATAAATAATTAAAACTCAAATATTACATTTGCAAATGTTGAAAGGTTACAGTATATACTTTGGAAAAATTGTAAAAATATAATATGAATTTTAATATTCATGTACAATGAGTAGTAGTAACAATTTTCTGTTTTAAATTGTGCTTGGATACAGTGAAAACTTATCACTCTAAATTGTCTTGCACAGTTGTTTGTAAATTCTCTCACTTCTAATTGTTATTTCAAACTTTTTTTTATTATACTCAATTTCAGGTTAATTAGTATCAGCCAGTTTACAAGAAAGTCCATTAGTCCATTATTTCAGATTACTTACTTTAAAAACTAAATGTAATGTTTTTTTTTTGTTTTTTTTTTTTGGAAATGTTAATTATGTAAGACATATGAACATATGATATTCAACAGATTTTTGTCCTTGTTCCAAGTTTAATCTTTGTTTTTGTTTTCATATGTGTTGGTACAATATTGTGGTCTTCTTCAATGTCAAATCTGAAGCTCAGTTATATCTGTGGGTAGTCCTCTTAAGTATTTGCCTTGACTACTCTGAAAACAGTGGTTGATTGCATGTGCATCTTCTATGAGGTTGGTTATAGTTATAGCAATTCATACTTTACTTGCACCAGGTTTAAATTGTTGACTGAAATTCATCTGAACAAGCCCCTCAACTTCTAAGCTAAGATATTTTTTGTGTTTTTGTACCTCTTGTCTTTTGATATTCTTCATTGATTAATCTTAACAAAGAGTACCATTTTCTTCTCATCATATAGCTCTAAGTACAGTCAGCTCCCGATTATCCAGTATAATCATTGGCAGGGTGATCACGGATAAGTCAAAATCCCGATTAAAGCAAAAATTGTAACATAGTGCTTAAATGAAGGTCTTAGTTAAAAATAAAATATATGCATACAATAAAGTAGTACATACCAAATTATTACACAATAAAAATCACGTTTTTGTCAATTAAAATAGTATATTTACAAGCAGAACAATACGTACATAGTCAGTGTTTATACATGCTGAAAATAATCTGTTAATAATTTTTGCGTAAAACCAACTTGTCGCACAACGACATGTCTTCTTGTCCTTCTAAATAGTCAAGAAGACCCTCCACATAATTGAGCGCTGTCCGGTGTGTGACTTTGGGCTCGGAAACACATTTGTCACTCCCCTCCCCCTCGTCATCACTACCACTCTCACTTTCTGCTATGCCCTGCGCGCACAATATTTTGTCGTCTGTCAAAAGCTCAAACGCGGGCATGTTAGCATCAACTTCAAACCACTCATTTATGTTATCTTGATCAACGTTTTCACCACCTGGGACACTGTTTGCTAACTGGGCCAAGTCAGCTGAGGTTGCAACGTCATCCTCAAACCCAGCAAAATCCTCATCCTCCAATATGTCGGGAAATATTTTTTTCCACAACTTTCTCGTCGTAGTGGGTTTAACCTTGTCCCACGCAGCTGCAGTCTCGTAGATCGCGTCCAGAACACTTCGTCCCTTATAAAAGGTCTTCAAATCATTCCCTTCCTGTATAAACTTTCTCAAAATACTTGACTGATAGTTACGTTTTACAGAAGCTATTACCCCTTGATCCATTGGCTGGATCAAGGCTGTAACATTGGGCGGCAGGTAATTAACAATGATCTGTCCGTCGTTGGATCTGAACAACATTTCACTTGCATGTGATTTAGCATTGTCTAATACTAACACTGCTTTTTGGGGAAGTCCTTGTAATTTTTAAAAACTCTCGAACTTGTGGACAAAACTTATTGTGAAACCAATCATAAAAAATGTCTTTATTCATCCAACCTTTCTTTTGATTGTAGTAAATTACAGGCATGTTAACTGCTCGTGTTCCTTTAAATGATCGTGTTTTTTTTTTATTTTCCTATCACTAGGAGCTTAAGTTTTTGTGTCCCAGTCACGTTAGAGCAACACATTACCGTTATTCGTTCCTTACTAACTTTTGTGTCCCCCCATACTTTTTTCATTTTCAGACGCTAAAGTTTTCGTCGGTAAGCACTTCCAAAATAATCCCAACTTGTTGGAATTGTAAATTTATGCTGGATGTAAATTTTCATCCAAAACAAACTGATTAAAGTCTTTGCAAAACTGTTCTGTTGCCTTTTGATCGCCACTCAATTTTTCTTCACGAATTTCCAACTCTTATGCTGTGACGTTGTTTGAAACATGTCACCCAGCCAGATGATGCATCAAAATTTCTTTCTAGGCCTAAAGCTTCAAAAAAAACTTTGCTTTTTCGGCGCATATTCGTCCACTTACAGGATTACCTTGTGCTCGTTGATTATTGAACCACTCGAGTAAAACTCGGTCCAAGTTTTCATACGTCGACTTCTTCATAGTTTTCCTTTGTAGACACTGCTACACTCTGTCTGTGCCTAAAGCCAGTTCGCGCTAAGATGAGCCGTACGATTTGATGCAGTACGTTCCGTCTTCTAATCGTGCACGCACGCAGTGTTAAAAAGACATCAAATTGTATCGTAACAGATTAAACAGACTGTCATTTGCTTATAATAATTACAACTAGTGGTTTATTTGCTACAGCACTACACTGAAATAATAGGCTTAAGAATACTATAATAAATTAAAGTCATTATAAGCATACTATGTATCAATATTTTTGCTAAAACTACAATTTTTTTAAATCATATATTTTTCCCGGTTGATCCGCAACCCGGTTGACCCGCGGAAAATCGGGAGTTGACTGTACTTAAGTTTTCTATTTTTCACAGTCAACACTATTTCCTCTTTGTTCCTCAGCATACAAGAATGTGTCGACATTTATAATATGATCTACTTAAAATAGATGTAATAACTATTCAAATCATTTCCCCTTTATGTCAGTCTGTTTTAAAGTCCAGGCTGCAGCCTATAATCACATACAGAAAATATAACAATCAAATAATCTTATTTTGAATAATCCTTATGGGTCATTCCATCTCAAATGAACCAGAAAAATGGCAAAATGCAACCCATCAACTCGGATTTTCATGAAATTTGGTACACAGGTTTGTTTACATATATAATGACTGGTTTAAAATTTCAGACCTCTATCTTAAGCCGTTTCAGAACTAGAGCAGCCTGATTTTCAACCTAAAATACTAAAAAAATTCATCCGCGGCTGTCGCGAATTCAATAAGTAGTTTTAAATTTATTTAATTTCTCCTAAAATTGAAGTAGGAAAGATTTGAAATTTTCCATACTTCTGTAAAATTTTCTGCAGAATTCAAAAATTGTATCAGATTTGTTGTAATCACATTATGAAGGGTCATTTGAGCCTTCAAAATAGAAATATTACTTTCTTTTAAATGTCCACAACTTAAATTACAAATTCCTGTGTACAGACTGTAGTTACAGTGTCCCAATATTATGGCTGGTATCATTGGAAAGAGAAGAAAATTTCCTTTAAAACAGACTTAAAAAATCTTTGGGGAAATGACAACTACACTAGTAGTCATAAAAAACAATATTTAGGGCATATTAACAAATTAATCCACTTTTACACACAGAAACAAAAATTTATTCAAAATAATATCCACATTTACATGTACAGGAATAGAAATTTATTCAACTGATTGTCTAAAAATACAATTTAGGCTACAAAGTATTCTAAAAATATAAATTAGCTACAAATTATTCCATTTCTCATTTATCAATTTTTGGCACTCTACTGAAATTTGATATTGCCTGCCTGTCATTGTTGTTGGTTGTTCTATAGTACATAATATATTGTGAAATGGGATCCAACAAATATCAACCCTATCTGGCCAATAAAAAGATACTGATGGACCTGCTAGATGCATAAATCTAATTCTGGCATCTCCCTGATCTAAATTTATAATTTCAATAAGACCAATATACCATTTAGAATCGTATTTACAGCAAACAAAAGAATTTACTTTTAAGGAGTCTGCAATAGGTGTTTGCACATCAGAAAAGTTAAATTGTAAAGCATAGTTATTGTCACTGCTAACTTTTTTTGCAGCCAGAGTATTGGTTGATAAAGGTATGAATTGGTGGAAACTTCTGGTGCCAGCTACAGTTTTTGATTTTGTAAATCGCTGTTGCAGATTAGTTCTTGTAGAACTTACTTCTTTTTCTTCTGTATAAAAAAAATGGATTTTAGAAAATTTTTCTTTGCAAAACTCGAACATTTTTTAGGATCAGAAATTTGCTCCTTGTATGGTCTCTGTAAATTGGCCTTTGTCACGATCCGTTTCACACTGCCCCCAATGCCATCACAAGGTGATTTTCCATGGCTTGTTGCAAAGAAAGACCATGTGGCAGTTATTCCAAAATCAACCTCGTGATGGCACAAATTTAAAAAAGTTTGCAATTTTTGTATTGAGCACTGCACCCATCTGTAAAATACTCTGTGATGCTTAATTGACTCTACAAGTTTTGACTGAATTTTATAGACAAAAGCAACATCATGATTTAAATCATCAGAAATATAACATAATGATAAATGGCATAGTTCTTCAGTATCAGGATTTTTGTAGTATATAACAGCAGGATGTATAGTGCATGACATGTGAGTCCAATGGTAGCTTTGTGCTGCATCTTGTAGCACAAAACCATAATTTTCAGCAAAATCCATTAATACTAATGCCTCATTTTCATTTATATTATTTTTTCTCTCTTTCAAATACGCAGCTTGACTTTTTGCTATATAACCATGTGAAACTAAAGTTTCTAGTTTAGTTACTAACATATCAGTAAATTCATTAAATGGTAGGGTCATATCAATAAGCTGAGTTCTGTCGACTGATACCCACTGATGGAAATTTATTTCATCATCTTCCTCAAGTTGAAATTTAGTTTCAAAGTAATTTGTTAAATTTGTTGAAGGAGGACATTTATCACAAATTCTTATAAACATGCAATCCCTGTTTTCTTTACTACAAACAATTTTATCTATGAAAGAATTTACATCATCTTTCGTATTTAAATTTAGGCCACGTAAAAGCAAGTCAACATTCTGGTGTATGGTGCATACACAAACAGCATGCGTTCCTGATGAACCAGCAAGTACACACCATTTAGGATGCATTTGACAAAATTTTGAAAATCCCAATTTAATGTTAGGATGAATTTGCTTAAATGTTGCATACAACTCTTCTAAATTACTAAGTATTAAACGTTTCTGAGCATGAACATTCTTTTTTATGCTGACATAATCTTTCGTACCGGGCATCAGTCGACTGTACTCATCATCTTCATAAAAATTCCTTACAAGTAATACAGTTTCATTAGGTAACTTTCTGCCTTGCTTTGGGTCAGGCAGTGAACAGATTCCTTTCGTATTAAGAATCTCACTAGCTTCACGCACCATTCTTTGTGATACACCAAAACTTCGTTGAATATTTTCTCTTGTCCATGATGGAGGAGCAAAAGTAAGAATACGAATCTTTTCCAGCCTACTTACAGTTGGTAATTTTTCTTTCATTAATTCAACCAGTCTATCTAAATCATTAGCCTTTTGTTTTTCCTCACGTTTACTTGCTATACTTTCATCATCGGAACTACTGTCTTTGCGTAATTTTTCTTCTGGAACATGAAGCACACGAGCCACTTTCTTTCGGAGATTTTGCCTAGCTGCCTTTATTTTACATTTCCCATAACTTACTTTTTGGTGTGGAGCTAGAGAATGCATTTTCATTGGTGAGTCATCTATACCTGTTAAACTTGTATTAAGTTTATCCAATTCTTCTGTATCTTCTGCTGCTTCCACTTCCGTACCTTCATCGGACATAGTCTTCACTTCACTGTTGTTTTCATCACTGCTGTCTTTGTTTGCCTCCTTTTGATCTGCACTTGAAATTTCACTTAAGGCATGGTTACGGCATGTTGAACACAACTTCTGCCCTGGAATCACAGTGGGCCTAACATGTAATATCTCACGGAACTGCTTAGCAAGATCAAGTGAAACAACTCACAAATCATGCTTTATTGCTTTTGTGTGTCTTTTAAATGGATCACAACAGCGCAAATGAGCATAACTTTCATACCAATCCAGGTACTCAATTTTATGGTGATTGCAAACATTACTTAAATCACCCTGTTGCTCAATTCCTGTTCGCCAAAGCAACAGTTCTTTCTGTACATCAGTGAATGTGGTAGCCACAATGTTGGTCACAACAGGTGAATAGATAGTCTTATGGCACTCTGCTTGCAGAAAAGTACCAATGCTGCATGGTGGGTAACTTGTGCCATCTACAGGTCTACTTGCCATACTCCTGCAAAAGTTAATTTTTTACAACAGGGGTTTACTTCTCCTATAAAATGAACAACAGTAAATTAATCATGCTGCTTTATAAGTATTCAATTGTAACTTACCAATGTAATGAAAATATAATGTTCAAATTGTGCACTAACTACACTAGCTGCAACTTCTCATGGCAGCCATTTTGAAAGATGCATGATCAGTAATGACACCTGGTGTGGGAGTGAAATTTGAAAAGTCTTCTATGATGAAGTGATATTTTTTTTAACTTACCCTGTTTATTTCTATCACAGGCCTAGTTGTCATTTCCCCAAAGATTTTTTAAGTCTGTTTTAAAGGAAATTTTCTTCTCTTTCCAGTGATAGCAGCCATAATATTGGGACACTGTAACTACAGTCTGTACACGGGAATTTGTAATTTAAGTTGTGGACATTTAAATTGAAAGTAATATTTCTATTTTGAAGGCTCAAATGACCCTTCACAATGTGATTACAACAAATCTGATACAATTTTTGAATTCTGCAGAAAATTTTATATAAGTATGGAAAATTTCAAATCTTTCCTACTTCAATTTTAGGAGAAATTAAATAAATTTAAAACTACTTATTGAATTCGCAACAGCCGCGGATGAATGTTTTTAGTATTTTAGGCTGAAAATCAGGCTGCTCTAGTTCTGAAACGGCTTAAGATAGAGGTCTGAAATTTTAAACCAGTCATTATATATGTAAACAAACCATGTGTACCAAATTTCATGAAAATCCGAGTCGGTGGGTTGCATGCCGTGGTTCAGTTGATACGGAATGACCCTTATTCAGTACTGCAAACTTATTACAAAGTGAACTTGTGTGAGATTAATGATTGAGTGGTACCTATTGGCTGACAGAACATGTTATGTTCCTTGTGTGTGCAGCTGTCACACACATTACCTTTTATCTCCTCTGGAATCCAATAACACAATAACAGTTAGCTAGTCACTCTCCATTATTAATGTGACAACAGATTTTTCTAAACCGTTCTCTTAAATTATTTCCCCTAGATACTTAACGTATGTGGTAACTTTATAATAGAGAATAATCAGATCTTTCATATTTTAATTTAAAAATTGTTAAGAGCACAGTATGATCATGTTGTAATTAATTAAAAGGATAAATTAGTGTTTTCTTAAGTATTTTAACAATAATGATGACTGTTTATTCCAGTGTTCTGGATGGGTGAAGAGAGTCGTTGATGAAGGCTAACATGCATACAACCAAAACATCTGTATAAAGAACTTAAACTTAGAAAAAATATACAATTATCTTTGTATGGGAATTTCAAAACAAAAACAAATATTAAGCTTTAGCCAATAAAGCTGAAAACATGTTGAAGATCTAATGTGTGCACTGTCATAAGATACACACAAAATGGTGTATTTCTCTTTTTAATCAGTTTTTAACCTTGTATGTTATAGTCATTATTATAACATTTCAGGACGAATAGAAATCTTCCAGCAAACAGTGTAAAGGACGACAACAACTGACTGACAGCGATGTTGCAACGAAGAGTCATCAGAAAAGTCTTCACTAAATGTACACACACATGGTATAGCTGTATTTCCATCACACACACAATAAATATATAACTTACACCTAAAGTATATTTAAACTTTATTATAATGTTTTTTATTAAAACAAACTAATTAATATATGAAACATCAATTTTATTGATGATATGATAATTATTGACATAATTTTTTATGTCACCATTTATATTATATATTTTTTTCTTAACAAAAACTAAAAAAAGACATTAGTAGATATATTAATGTACTGTTTATTGTCTCTTTTTTGTGTAAATTTCACACTTTGTATACTGTTGTATGATTCTGATTTTTAAAAACCGAAGTATGTAGTAGAAGATCTGGTATCTTTTATTGTCCATTATATTGTTACTCAGAAACAATAATTTAACTTGTATATAGTTTTTTTTTTTACTAAATTTGGTAATGGTTTTTCTGTGTACATTAATACAGTAATAAGTTGTGTATATTTTTTTGTACAAAATTTTTGTACTGATACACTGCACAATTTAGTAACATTCTCTATAGCATTTGTTGAGCACAGTATGTGAATTTTAAAATTTTTTAATTGACTTTTAAATGAATATTTTTTTTTAGTGTATTAAACATTTTATTGTAGCAAGTTTTTTATGAAGCATAATAGAGAAAAAGTATCAGAAGTGTACCTTTACTAGTGATTCAAAACAGGAAAACATTGTGGATATTAATTGATATCAGCATCTTCAGCCGACTCATCTACTTGAATAATTTTTAAAGCATTGGCTAGAGTGACGTAGTGGCACTGTGGCTATAATTTGCTGTACTTTCTGTGTATATAGTCATAATCTTTGTCATTGTAATCAGTTTTTGAGTACAGCCTTTGTGGATTATAGCTTCACTTATAAGTCTTTCCCAGGCATCAATTTTTAGTTCTCTTTAGTTCCATATCTTCAACTATTTTATCAATGAACTGGACTATTTACCTCCATCTACACTGATAATTGGCTCATTGAGGAGTGTTTTTCTTATTGGTCCTCACAGTGTTCCATTTATATGAGATAATCTCTTATGGTGAACTGCTTTGTAGCTTGTGATTATGATGATTCTGGCCTTCTTTCAATAGTTGGAATTGTGGTTGAGTATATCTAGCAAAGATCTCTGCTCGTGTTTCATACAGGGTGTAAGTATTCCATGTTGTTATTCTCATTTCTGTAAAAATTGGGAGGTTGTTGCGATATATATGTTCCGTCCAATTGTATGGTCATGAATGTACAAACAAATGATTTTTACTGGAGGGAACCATTAATCCTTTTTGGGAGTGAAAAATTGGATAGATGACACTAAAAGGTTAGACCACATTGCATGTGAAAGTTGTATTCATGTCCTAAGTGACAGGACTAGACTTATTATTACAGACTTGTGTATCTTACACATAGATATTATAACAGTAAATAAATAATATTTACACAGAATGATGGTCTACCCATGGGCCCACCCATATCCAGCATTCTAGCAGAAGTCTTCCTCCAACACTTAGAAAAAACAAAAATCCTCACAAACAATGACAGACACTCACATAAAATACTATATTGGCACATATATGTTGATGACATTCTAATACTGTACAGGAGAAACAAAAGACAATGTGAACAGTTACTAACACACGCAAACAAAATACATAAAAACATAACCTTTTCTGCTGAATACAAACACAACAATAGCATAAACTTCTTATACCTCTCCATCAGAAAACTTGAACACAGGCACAAATTCAGTATATACAGAAAACCGACTATAACTGACACACTAATACACAACTCCTCCAATCACCCAATACAAACTAGCTGCCTTCAGAACCATGATACATAGACTTAACAACATCCCCCTAGATGAAAAAGACTACAAAGACGAACTAAACACGATAAAATGTCTAGCAGAATCCAACGGATACGACAGAACAATAGTCAGTAAACTCCTACACAAAACAAACAACAGACAAAGACAGAAAACAACAAATTCATAACACTAACAGACATCAACAAACAAACTGAAAAAATAGCCCACAAATTCAAAAATGCAGGATACAGAATCACTTACAAAACTACTAACAAAACAGAACACACACTATCAAAACACACACACACAAAGCACAAAACAAATTCGATCTACCTGGTGTTTACAAACTAAATTGCTTAGATTGCAACAAATTCTACATAGGCCAGACAGGACATAGCTTCAAACAAAGATACATTGAACACACAAAGGCGCTCCACTCCACTACAGAATCCACCTTTGCAAACCATCTCATTGAAGCAAACCACGCATACAAAAACATCGACAATAACATGAACATTCTACACGTACACAGAAAAGGCCGAAAACTAGACACTCTAGAACAATTGGAAATATACAAACACACGAAAACAAATAAAAACGACATCCTAAACGAACAGACACAAATCACATCCATTATTCGAACATATCACACCTTTACTATTCTACACACAACATCGATCTTTTGAAAATCGATTCCGTCGCCAACAGCATGACGGACAGTGCTACCAGCGACAACCTCTGAAGAAGCTTTTAAAAGTGAAAACCGGTTCAGGTTATAAGGTAAAACCTTTTACGTTTTTACCTATACAAAGTTTTGTGTTCCGAGTCGTAGTGAAATAATTATATTTAACAAATTATATACTATAATTCAACCAACTATATTAGTAACTCTTTAAACATATTAATTGTCCTCCTGACAAATTCTATAATAGGGCAATTAGTTCAGGTTTCCTTATTAATAATCACTCAATTTTATGCACAGATGTTAGCTACAATATTTTGATATGGTTTTCTTTACACTTTACAATATAATATTAATTATTTATGCCTAATGTGACATGAGTCTGACCTATTTTTAAGCCATATATGACCTACAGCATTTAACAGAAATAAGTATTACAATGCTTTGACATTCCCTATATATTTTACTTGACTATGGTATATCATTTTTATAAACTAAAACAAACATTTTACAACATATAACTTTCAACATAAACTTAGTAGTACTTAACTATTGTCTTGTACTTCAATTGATTTTAATAATTAGGTTGGGGAATGCAGTTTGGCATATTTCTACTCTTTAACATATATAAGTTTGATATTTATTTTGGGAGAACCGTCACTTTACAATATATAAGTTTAATATTTATTTGAGGGTTCACCGTCATGTTACAATATTAAACCACACTAATATGGCCACAGTTATTTCACACATAAGTTGATAGAGCTGACCTTTACTAAATATGAATCAGAGCATTTGTTTTTTTTAGCTTCAGTTACTGTTCAAGATTACAGAGGTTTGTGAAAATTTAAAAAAAAATACACACAGGCTGCAGTGGCATAATGTGATGGGATAATGCTGGACAAAAGACATTTGAAAATGATCTGGTAAAAATGAAGACAAAAACCATCTCAGAAATAAAAAAAAATTACAAATAATTTATTAGAAAAAGATGGGAATATTTATATTAGTTGGAAATTATAACCTTTAAAGAGAAAAACTGAAAAAGAGAAATTTGTTAGTTAACATATGATGGTTCAACATGCAACTTTAGGCTGAAGATGACAACTAAACACTTTGACTAAGGATCAGTGATGGTTACAGTCTGATACTTTTAGTAGTAACAAATTATCATTGCTATTAGAGTACATAAGTAACACCAGTTAACTACAGATGTAGCTAATAATTTATTAATTTTTTGTAAATTCAAATCCTTTTTAAGATTTGGGAATTTTAACTTTAATAATTTTATTGTCAGTACATTGAAAAATATAGACAAACACATAGTTTTATACTATTCATAGCTAGGAGAATTTTAATGCTTTATAATAATAATATAAAATAGATTTAGAGACAAGTAATAATAAAAATAATAACACACAGTTAGTGCTATTTATTTGAATCATGGGACAATTGAATCAGTTTATGATATCCCAGTCTGAGTCTAATAAACTGCACTTACTGTGTGTAGATAAGAACACGTTTTTGTATCTGAGCTGTGGGGAGATATTTTGGCCTTATTATATATATATAAGAAGCCACACACATACTGCATTCAGTTATTACTAAATGTGCCAGTGTTGTAAGCAAAATGTGCCATTTTTGTGCGCTACCGTTGTTGACGTATCGAATCTTGCAATATATGTAGATCTGTTGTTGGTTTGCATGGTTTAGCATTGTCATTAATATGTCCATTTATTACACTTTAAATACAGGTAATTGTTATTGTCTGTGATTTATAACATTCTCACGAAAAAAGTAAAAATATATTGCTAAATCTCTAGAATGTTCAATCTTGATGATTTCAGTTTTGAAACCTTTCATAAGTCACTACTGAACCATTGTAAAGTTATGTATAAATAACTCCGTGGAATAAAAGAGAGCTGGGGGCAGAAAGAAAGGGGACTGGGAGACTTCAAAAGTAAAACATTCCAAAAGATTGAACATACCTAGGGGCTTAACAAATTGTTTATAAGTAGCAGTATGTACTTGTTGTTTGATAAGTATCAGGATTATAGTTCATTATTTTCGAAAGATTGTTAAACAGTGTATCTAACTATATTTGTTATTTTTGATTTAGATTGTGGTACTTATTGGTTATGTGGGTATCAGCCTAATTGTTTTGTGGATGACTTTTGGAATTGGATAAAATTAACATTACGCTATTTTTATGTCTCATTTTATTTATTTATTTTTTTTGCTTCTGAACATAAAATGGCAGTGTAGCTAAACATTAAAAAGTCTTATTTTTCCAGTGTTATTCCACTCTAATCATTTTTGCTGAAGACAGTTCTTAATTCTGTTTTACTTTTCCCTTGCTATGAAATATTTTTTCCATAACAATTTATTCTTACTGGTGCTTGGTTTTACCTCCCTAATGAGATGAAGCATCTGGGTGGTAAATAGTCACTCCATTGCGGGATAGAATAGGTTCATCTCAGTCTGGGAACAGCTGGCTTATCATGACTAACAAAGTAAATTCCACCCAACTATGTTGGGTACCTGGCTGCCTGTATGTGCTATGGAAATTAACTGTGTAACTGTGTAAAATACATCACCGTCCAGACATATTATGCAGCTGATGTAATGTGGTCTTACCAATATTATTGTGTATACATTAGTAAGTAAAGGGCACAAAATACGGCTAATAATTTAAATATAAAAACAGTTATTAGTGTAACTGTAAATTTTCAGTTAACAAACAATAAACAATAGATTAACAATAATAAATACAAAAGATGAATAATTGTAGTTTTTTCAGCCGTGTGGCTTTGTAAGCACAAACTTTATTTGCCTTCAGATTTGTTTCAGTTTTTACGTTTTCCATTATACTAGAGCTTGTGTCAAAATCAGCTTTGCCCAGAGATACTGTAAGGTTTATGTGTAAAGCATGTTAAATAGTTTCATAGTTAAATTAGTGCAATTTAGATTAATCTGATAACATCTATTTGAATTGATGACATGTATACATTATTAATTCAAGTAGTCCACGAGTACAATGATGTAACCGTAACTAGGTCTCAGTTTTGGATTCACTGAGGATGTCATTTACAAATTGCTTGAGATGCAGGTCCAATCTTCTTTTTGCTATAGATACTAAACAGTGTTATTACTTCTGTAATCTTTGGTGTATTCAGATCACTGTTGTGGTTTGATTAAGCAGATACCATCATAACAGAGAGTGGTCTGCTGATCACCCTGAGCACTAGAGAAAGCAAAGCAGTCCCAAAGTTAGTAAACAGTTTTTTTATCCGAGTCACACATATTCCAAGTTTCCGTTTAATACATATGTATTTTTCATAGCAAACAGTAACAACCGTGAAGTCATTAAATTTATTAGCCCACAGTCACAAACATTTAATACACTTGAAAATAATTGTAGCACACTAGTATCACTTGTAAAACAATTTGTTAATTATTGCCCACTTCCATTGAGGTGTCAGTTAAGGCCATGACACAATAGCATTGTATCATTGATCCTTTTAGAACACGTGTGTATATTCTGTCAACAGTATTGTTTCATTTATTTACAGTTTATTGTACATTACACTGTATTTGATGTGTCATCACAGTAGTAATACTTATTTGTTTTGTTATATACTCCGCATTGCCGTAAAAATTAAAAAGTGCAAAAATGGTAACTACGTAACCAACAAGTACCTGAAGAATGTAACTGGTGTTTACATTATGCACATGGAGTTTACATGTCGTTTAAAGTCAGTATTAACAGTCTATTTAATGACAAAGTGGGAAACAGAAATGTTAGAGATATTTACAAAATTGATTAATTTCAAAGACTTAGACTTTATATTTACGTTGAACCATGTAAATCAAAGCTTCAGCATATATCTATCATATATACAGTATAGATATAAATGTTTATATAAAAGTAGAACATGAAATTGTATTATATAATTAGACATTGTATGTGTATATTTGCTTTTTGTATGTGGTGTAAAGGGTAGAAAAGGGAATGTTTCAGTATTGGTTTTTTGTTTACCTGTATTTATACAGGTACTGAGTGTTTAACTTTCTGAAACAGCTTAAACAGTCATATTCAACTTATTCAAATCTCATTACTCATATAGTAACAATTTTAATTAAGGCCACTTCAGACTGCACTGTACATTTTGTTCTTTTCTCTTTTCCAGTAGGCCTTTATTCTTTCGCTTTTTCCATGATCACTTCTCTCTTCACCTCACCTCCGTTGGCCTGTTGATCTTTTCTTCAAGCTTGAATTCCTCTGTTATCAAATAGGTTAAAAAAAAAACCCATGTTTTACCTGTTGTGTAATGTGGCATTCTCATTTATAACATATGAAAATATGTGATTTACAAACTAATAAAGTTTAAGGAGTTTAAACAAGTTTATATTTTAAGTGTTTGACATTTTTAAAACTTTGTGTAGATTTATACCGCCCTGTGTGGGGACCCTTCCCCTTCCCCTCCTCGTAGGTACTATGTGCAACGGGGTTAGTGTGTATTTTGACAAACTGCTCTCTGTTCTCTCTCTCTCTCTCTCTCTCTCCCTCTCTCTCTCTCTCTCTCTCTCTCTCTCTCTCTCTCTCTCTCTCTCTCTCTCTCTCTCTCTCTCTCTCTCTCTCTCTCTCTCTGTGTGTGTGTGTGTGTGTGTGTGTGTGTGTGTGTGTGTGTGTGTGTGTGTGTGTGTGTGTGTGTGTGTGTGTGTGTGTGTGTGTGTGTGTGTGTTAAAATTTCACCATCTATGTTGGTCCATACTTTGATGTTCCTCATCTATGATTTTTTATTCCCATGTACCTCATCTTCATCTTACCTACAGTTATTATCTGTATTATATTCTATTTCTCACTCTGCATTGTCGTTTTGGTAAGGTCTTTCAATATGATATTATGTTAATAAATTGTATTTGTTCTTCTGAACATTACATTGCCAGTCGTTCTGTGTGCCCACATAAGTATAATTATGCCCACATTTCAAAAACCCAAAGTTTTGACACGTCCACTTTTTGTGTGTTTGGAACAATGGTGGTCAAACGTCAAACATGACATTTTAATATTTTTTGTCAGAAGAAAGTCAACAGCTGAAGGTTACAATGTGTTTGTTGCACATTTATGAATCCTGATCTTACTATTTCAGTTATACTTTTGGTTGCATGAGAATGATCTGAATCACTGTGTGTCTGCCTGTATAAGGACATTTATATGTTAATATTTATAGGAGTACCACTAGCGGTTTGATTTCCTGCTAATTACAAAGTTTTTTTGTAAGGGGTTAACACTGATAAAGACAGTTGAAAGTTATTGGAACCAGTTAATTTTTTCAAGTTGAAAGCAGTCAAAAGGGGCCCATATTTCAGTATGTTCTCAGCATGTTAATGTAGATTGCCTATCTTTAATGCTGAAAACATTATGCCATTTCAGGAAGCAGTCAAAAAGTTTTGTAAGAAGAAGTAATGATGAATTATTGGTTTCATAAAAATGGAAAAACACCTTTTATAAAGGAATGTTTGGCTGTGAAAACGAGTGCTACCATCATAAGGCACAATGAAAATTTACATGGCCTTTTGTCATTTGTTCTCATTATAACTCTTTCATATGAGGATGACTAAATAGTCATCAAACAAATACTTATGTGACAGATATGGCACTAAACATTTACATGCCACTGTAAAATAAAACATAACATTAATAATGGAATTATGAACTCATGTATTTGAGAAAAAGTGAAATAATTGTATTTGCATCTTTAGTTGCATATGGAGAGAGCATTTTAAAATACTCATCAAAATCGGAAAGATTTATATACAAGTGTATGTGTATATTAAATGAAGTTTAGCAGTAATATTAAATTAACTTATACAGTAATATTACATGTATGAGTTGTTCCCTCTTCTGCCTGTATAATATCATTACTATTATTTGTGTTGTTTTTTTATTATTGTTATTTCAGTTTATTTATGTTTATTATTATTATTTAATGTATTATATATAATAGACTGTATAAGTATTGATGATGATGGAATAGAATTTTATATAAAATTTATTGTGATATAAATATTTATATACATATATATGGTTTGTTTGTAAGATGTACAGATGATAATCATGATGTAAACAAAGATTGAAAGAAAGTATGTTAAAAGAAGTGTGTCAGTCATTATTGGTTTGTGTAATGATACAAGTTGTTTGTATTTCCAATTGTTGCGTCTGTGTAGAATAGAATAGTGGGTGGCTTTTAAATTCTGAGTTTAATCCTCATTAGTTTTTTGTTGTTGTTTTCCAAATGTTTTTAAGGGCACAGTTTATCAGTGAGGGTATTTTTTTCAGCCAGACATTATGATTACATCTGTGGTATCCGTTCCTCAGTATTTCTCTCTCTCTTCCTACCTCCCCCCACTCTATCTTTGTATAGAGCAGCATATACGAGTGTGTGTGTGTGTGTGTGTGTGTGTGTGTGCACGTGCGTGCGTGCGTGCGTGCGTGATGTGCCGTGCATGCACATGCGTGCTGATCGCAGACAAGAGAAAGAATCATGTAAGCTGTCAGCCAATCGGCACTGGTTAGTGATTGTTAGCCAATCATTCCGTCTCTCTCTGTGCCATGCAATGAAACAAGCTCGCCTCTGCAGATGCTTCATAGTGTAGTATCTAACAGGTTCCACCATTGTCACTAGAAATATCAAAAATAGAAGGAATACCACAGATGTTGCTAAACAGACTTAGTACCAATAAATCAAAACAGATTAATTACAATTCTTCTAAAATGAAATGCGTTTTATCACTATCAAATGACACCTTAATAAAGTAAAAATGTTTGCCTTTTATAATTATGTCACAGTTTCTGTTGTAATTTACATAGTGCATGGTTTTTGTTGTTTAATTATAAAGGTATTGAACTGATAATGGTAAATTTATGTAGTAGTGAAAAATATTGTGTTCAAATGTATCAGAGTGTCTACAAAATATCGAATATGATAGTCATCAACTTTTTATGGTAATATGTTAGGCATAAACATCATTAAAACTGTTGTAGTTGGAAAACTTTAAGGAAAATTTCTAAAGTTATAGAAATATTGCTTTAAAATAACATTTGCCAGTACTTCAAAAGGCCAGGAAGTTTGAAAACATTTGTTATAATGAAGTAAACATAGTTTCTTGTTCATGCTAAATTGTTTCTCAGCGGATATGGTCCTCCCTAAATCTGATGCAGCCTTAAGCAGTCAGGCTTCAGTTGTTAATATTGATTGAACTCGTGCAAAATCAAACTTCGGATTTTGTGTGTGGAAAAAATTTGTCAGCAAATTTGTCTGTTTACTGCTGAGCGAAATGTTCCTGAATCATTCTCTAGTGATTTCTTTTCTGAGAAAATGTAATAATCTATAAACTTACATAGATTATAGTACAGAGCTACTGTATATATATGCTATTATGAATATATTATATACATGCTACATTATGTCTTATACATATATAATATTATGCTACATTATATATTATATAAAATCGTGATTTAAGAATTGAACTTTGTTTGCAGTTCCACTAGAAAGGATATAAATATGTTAGCGGTTCTATTTAGAAGCTATTACACCGGATATTAACATTTGAATGAAGTTATGAAGTCAGGACAAGAAAAAGAAAAATTGTGCCAAAATAGGATTTAATTGCATGCCTAAGAATAGCCTGAAAAATATGTATGGTGAGAGGAAGACATTTGAGAAGAAGGTACAATCCATTTGTTCAAGACAGAAAAATACTAAAAGAGAATGCAAGAATAGATATACTGCTAACACTTATACCCGAAAGCATAGAAAAAGTCTGATGATTGAATGAGATCATTTGATAGAAATCTAAATCAATGTTAATTTAAAAAAAAAATTCTTTACTTCCAAGGCTTAGGCAGAACTGCCTATTCCATCTTCAAAAGGTTTGGACATTATTGTTCTATTCATCTCTTCCTAGGCTTCCATAAAGAAAAAAGTGTATAGATCTGGGTCTTTTAAAAAAATGCATAAGTTTAAAAAACGTTCAGTAGATAATACAATGGTTACAGGGAGCTGGAGGTGATAATACAGTGGTTACAATTGCAAATATAGGAGAGAATGTGAAAACTATATATGTATTTTGTAAGAAATTGATTCAGAATTTGTATACATTTCAGAGAACATTCCATCCTTGTAGATATTATCATGTTTGTGCCAGTTACATTACCAATGAGCTTAATCAGCTCAGTAAGTAATGATGACAAATTCTGTTTAGTTGGTAAAATATTGTATTTTGATATTATTGACCACAATGGTTATACGAATGAGAGACTGACTCCAACATGGGTATGCTTCTTTGTTAGCTTCTTTGTTACCACATCTGTCAGACATTCAGATTTGTATCTGTACTTGTGTAGTAATACATCACTGCATTTTGTGATGATTATTATAAGACTTTAAATGTACTCAAAATTCAAAACAGCAGGCTGCCAGGATTATTGTGTTCATGACTTTTTGGTCTGTAAATACATGTAGCACATTTGTTGATACAGTATTCCTGTTGATTTTCATAGTGAACATACCAAGAAATTTATTAAATTTTTTTTGATGAGTTGTTTGAGAAGGCTGTTTCATTGATACAGCCAGTTAAAATGAGTAACTATATTTGGAACTTAATGATTCGGGAATAGCTACTATAAAATATTCTCAGCATTTTGAGAATATACCTTACAAGATTGAATGTATATTGAGTGTGACTGAAATGTATGTTAGGCCAATTACAGCTTACCCACCAAAGAAGAACAAGCACATATGGCCATTAGTGCTATAAAGCTGCACATTCCTGTTTGAAATTATAGCCACTTGAGTTCTTGTCACCCACATTTTATGGTATGTGACTTCACTGTCTTCCTTTCCATCCTCTATAGGTCTTTCTGTCTAGGTACTAATTTTTTGTATTACTTCATTCCATCTTTTCGGACCTGTTATTCCTATATTTTTCTCATGATCTTAATTAGCAGATCTTGTAATGGTATCTGGTTTATTTCTTGGCCTGTCATCAATATAGTTGGCTCTTTGTCATTCTTCTTAGCGATAGTATATTGTTTTCCTGTTTATGTGTTCATATCACATAATTTTTTGCGATTTTATGACTTTCACTATATCTTCCTATTGTAAGATATAATTTATTCATTTTAAATTATTTATCATTATTGGGGCAGTAATCTTCATATATTCTTTTTATAAATCTTTTTATTTGCTTGGAATGTAAATTCTACAATTGCTACTGGTCTTATTGGTGCTTAGTATATCTCATTTTGCTGCCAAACTTGTCTCACATAAAAGTTCTATCACTTAGCATATAGTGAGCCTACCCTATGCACTGGAATTTTTCATATTCCTTAGCTTTCTGATTGTGATTAACGTCTTTAGATTCTGAAAAAGTCTCAACTTCCAGGAGTCTGAATTCACAATCTCTTCTCTCCTGTGGCGTTCTTTCCTCTTTTTTTGTCCTGCTGTCATAGATTTGGTTTTCTTTTGATTTGTCTTAGTCCCTCATTCTTCATTGCTTCCAAAATCAATTTCAGTAGTAATACACATAAATTATTCAAATATATAATATATATACAAATTTTGTAGACACTTTGTTTTTCTAGTCTGATATATACATAACATTATATTTTGTGTGTGTATGTATATAGAGATATAATGTGAATTGTGTAAAATTCCTTTGAATGTATATTTATAAAAAATAATGTAATATGCTTATTTTGTGTATAGGTCATACATATTTATGGTTTATATGCAACATACATAATTACATTTTATGCTTTGGCATTGTCATTGTTTCTTTTTTGTATATACTTTTGTATCTTATTTTACATTATGGATATTTTTTTATGTGAGAGAGAATGTAATAATTGAAAAAGTGGTAGCAAGTGTTTGTATAAAAGACAGTTTTACGAATGCATGTTGTAGTGATGGAATGCAATTGTTAGAAGCATATGTAGATATTAATTAAAAAAAAAAAGATTACATGAGATTAATATAATTAAGTTAAATATTTTTAATTCAAGAACAACACTGTTTTTGGGTTTAACAGACATTTATTTTTGTAAACACCGTATATTTTGGTCATTCTACAATGAAGTATCCTCAGTGGCTAGATTGAAACTCAATCAAATATCCAACTCCCTGCCCATAACTTTACAGAAGAGATGTACTTATTAATGGTATAAAACAGTAAATACACTGGTTTTATCCTAATTAAAAATTATAAATAATATTACAGTACCCTTATTTTATAACTTTATTTACAACTAAGTAGTTTTTGATCACCTAATAAACTAGCAATTTGTAATCATTTCTATTGTAGTTATTCTTTATTTATTTCTAATTCAAATTTCATTGCCCGTTGTCTTTTTTTTTTTTTATTGTCCCAGCCAAATAGAGTGTGCTGATTTTTCAGCTATAGTTCAAACACTACTGTTGCTTGAATAATTGTGATAGCTTTAACTTTTGAGATATCTAACTAACTGGTACTGTGTTTTGTTACATGCATAATACATATCATTGAACCTTCATAAAAATTGTGCTAGTTAATATTACCACCATTTTGTAGATTGAGTATTCTCATTTGGATTATTGCACAGGTCTGCCATCTGTGGAAAAAAAAACATGTTTACACTGTTGTTATATTGGGGTAGGATAACCTTTGTATGGATGAACATTCAAATCATTAAGACAGTGACAAGTTTACTGAAGTCATTATCATACATCACTTTGACCCAAGTAACTATTTATACAACAGTTGTCATTGTCAATTGGCAAATCACTAGTTACTAAGCTGTGGTGTCCCCATAATTTTTATATTATCTATTTAGTGGGTTGGCAATTAACAGCAACAGGGGTTGCTAACAAACAGTAGTTTATCGAGTAATTCGACACTTCTTCACAAAAACAATATTTCAATACAGACACAAAAGTATTGAACAAAAGTTTTGAACTTACCACCAAAGTAACCAAATCTCAGTTATATCAATTTTTGATCATTTAAGTTCTTTTATGGTGCATATAGACCATGTCTTTACCAGTTACAAGGACACTTGCATTCCTACTCCTCAATGCATACTAAACTAGGTATGTGAAGCCATATGCTGTGTAGAGCTGCCAGTCCTGTTAGTAAGACGCAGTTTAACAGTGTATAGGTTGTAAGCATTTTTCATTTGTTCAGCATCTTCAACAGACAATAACTTTTACATTCCAACAACTTTAATACATCCAACCGTCTTTGAAGAACTAAGTCACTAGATGTACTATGGAATGCATAACTTACCTTAGGACAACTTGCCCATCTGCATCACAGCAAGCTTTCTACATGATATGAACAAATTCTTTCCTTCTGATGTGTTGGTTTACTTTGCTGTCTTCATTTCCCTGACACTTTCAGAACATTGTTGCTTTCACAGTTGAATTACAATTACAATTTGTGTAGCTATAGAGCCATGGTCTAAAGGTAATATGCAACACCAGTTAATGTCTTTGTTGTTGTACTAATCCAGGTTCAAACTTGACAAGTGCTCTTGGGACTGATGGTTCTGTACATCAGTCTTAATTATCATTATGCTGATAACCCTGGTGATGTCTTGGCCTGTAAAAGTAGCCAGTTTCTGCTCATGTAGTCACTTTCCAATTTAATAATCCATCATCTCACTCAACGTTTAACTCATCTCAGTCTCTTAACTGTTTGCTGGCCATATGGATTCTGCAGAGACCGTTGTTCATGTTGTGAACATGACCTGCTGATATAAGCAGTAACTTTGTCTTTTTTAATTATAACAATGCATTTCTCTGATCTGCTGGATTTATTGGGTATAGTGTATAATTTGTTGACAAGCAGTTCCTTTCTGGTTCAGTTAATGCTTCAATTGATATCTTTGCTTTAAATGAATAATATTGTAACAGATTGTTGAACAAAGCTGTAAGCTGGTCGGGGTGTACATTTCATATGTAGTAATAATCATATTAATCTGTAGTGTCAAATTTATTTCTAACAGTATAGAATAATAAATGGTATTAGCAAATGTGAAGACACAGCGTGTTTGTAGTGTTGTATGTTTTTTAGCATAATGTAAACAAGTTCAATAGTACACTTTCATTATTTTATATTCTTAACCAACTATGTGTAATAAAACAAAACTTTATCTGTATAAAAAGAATAGAATTGAATTGTATCTTTAAAATTGACTTTATGAGAAACACAAGGCAATTAAAAAAAATAATGTCCAGATTTAAAAAATTGAGTTCTTTAAAAGTGTTAATGATTAAATATTGGAAGCTTAAAAGTGTTGAGAAGGTTGAAAATTTATTTAACGCTGTTTGTAGATATCAGTTATTTATAACTCTCACAAAAAATTAAAATGTAAAATGAATTAAAAATACAAAATGGATTAAGGATTAGAAACTATAATAAAGAATTAAATGTAAAAAAAATATATAACGGTGAAAAGTTAGATAATATTAAAACACGTTTTGACAATGAAGACAGTATTTTGTAGTACATTAAGAATTTGTAAGAGTGTGGTGATATTGTTTGTAATAGTTCTGAGAATTTTAATTGGACTTAGAAAAAGTTCCACTGGAGTTAGGAGCAGAGGGTTAGGTGAATTGAGTAGAGACCGGACTAATGGTGGTGTTGATGAAGGCTACTGTATAGTAGAATGGTTTTAGAGATGGGCTGTGTTTCAGGATTAAATATTTAGTAGCACTTCAATGTAAATTTTGTAATAAATGAAATTTTTCCTTGTATGTGAAAAAAATGCCACATGGGCAGACATGCTTTCTACCATACCAGACTCCTTACATACCGTAACTGTTTTTCAGTGTCATGTGGGGAGATTGTGCATTTGCACACACAAGAGTGTATTACAAAGTATGCAAAGATGAAATCATTTATGTCCATTAATGTAATTTTTGACAGATTTATTATGTCAAGGTGTACCTGATGGTAAGTCTATCTTTGGTTTATTGGTTTCCTGTAAAGACGAGTATGTCTTTCTATCAACAAACTCATAGTGTCTAAGATGAAGCCTCAGAGAAGGTATAGAATTAGGTTCGTGAGAATAAGGAAAGGGTTTTCCATCTACTCCCACATCATTGTCGTAAGTTCATCTTGATGAGTGTAAACCCATTCTGACCCATGCATGCTTGAATAACTTCTCATTACATATACATAGAAACCACTTTGCCATCTTTAAAGTGGCAACTTAGAAGACGTTTGAGCTTACAATATAAAAGATTATCCTATAAAAAAGTAATTGTATCCAAAATAATATTGGATAATTAACTTTGTTTTTAATCTGGCATTATTTTTCAATTGCCGTATAATGTTCAGTTTCAAAGGTTGCAGTTGATGAACGAATGATTGTGAAGCATTCCTTTTAATTCTGGTGCTAAGATGACAGTGTTGTTATATATATATATTTTGTTTAGGGTATTATTATATATTGTTTACACATGCCAACAATGATCTATGTTTTGTTTTATTTTAGTAAGT
Organism: Magicicada septendecula; assembly: GCA_034769895.1. Classification (NCBI taxonomy): domain Eukaryota; kingdom Metazoa; phylum Arthropoda; class Insecta; order Hemiptera; family Cicadidae; genus Magicicada; species Magicicada septendecula. The sequence goes on along the minus strand of CM068370.1, from coordinate 238,677,317 downwards.
GATGAGACTTATTTTCAATAGCCTTAGTTTTTCTATGTTTGTGTGGTTGTTATGTATGACATGTATGTGGATGTCAATATTTGGTTTTGAAATAAAAAAAAGAAATTGTCTCAATTTTTATCGTGATATTGTAATTTTCATATTTTACAAAATATTTATACAGTAAATAAATAAAGTAAAATAAAACAACAGTTTTTAAAAAGTGTTTTTATTTATGTTTCCTGTATGTGGTTTCATATATGCTACAATATATTGGAGCATTTTCAATGTTTAGTACTTTAAAAACTGTGTTGTGTTTTGCAGTGGTCTTGAAAAATGTGTGTTGCAGCAAAGGTACTCTGTTTGTGGTTAGGGCAACCATGTTTGTGACTCAGCAGAAGGTTTATATTTTTTAGTATGGGCTTTCAAATGGCTTATGACTAAAAACCAGATTTTGCCCATTTGTCTTCATCTACAAAAAAAAAATGTCAGAAACAAAATAGAGCAGGGTACCCATTCATTTTCTGCATACCATTCAGTTGTGAACACCCTTCAAAATTATCTTTTACTTACTGTCACATTTTGAATGATATTTTCATCAGATAGTAGTCAAGCAAGATTTTACAATTAACTGTTCTTAAAATGCAAATTCATTAAAGGGATTCATGATCAAATTAGAAATACACTTAAAAAACAAACAACAAATAAAATTTCAGTTAATATTTTATAATAATTTATTATAATATAATGGTCATAACATAAATGAGTAGTGTAACACAAAGTGAACAAGTAATGTGAAAAAAAGTAAAGTTATGATCAATTATAACTAAACAATCAATGTTAAACATTAAATGTATAACCTAAGCCAACTTGTGTGAATATGTGACACAGTTGGAAACAAATTATCACACTAATGTTATAGATAAATACAGCATGCCAACGGCAGAAAGAAGTATGCAAACTGATCATTGCTTTGTTACTGCAACACTCTAGTGCCTATTCTGTTGGCAATGAGAAAACTGATAGACACATTTTGAACATTACAGTGTGTTTTGTAAATGTGGCTGTTGCGGTTCATGACAACACCTATGCCTGAACAAGAAACTTGAATAAGCATCCAATGCTGCCAACAGTTGGCTGACATTGTGCTATTTAATTTAAATGATAATAATTATTGCTTATTATATAAATTAACAATTTTTTATGATTTCAGTTTATTAATACACTACGTATTTCTTTTGTGTTTTAGCGTATATATTTTTTGTATTTGTATGTTTTCAAAAATGTCTCCATGAACACAGGTGATATTAGTGTCTGGGAATTCTTGTCTTTATTTTGATGTATGTTGCAAAGTAAATTTGTAAATGTCTGGTTTTTGTGCACATTTAAATGTTCAAAATAGCATTTGTTTGTATGTAAAATTTATGTTAACAGTTTCAAACAAACTGTGTGTAACTTAACACACAAAATTCTGGCTCCTTTTATGACAGGAACTGTAGACCACATTTTGCTACTAATGTTTCACACCATGCTATTTTTGTCAAATTATCTGATGCAAAAGTATGGATTTCCCAGTTTTTCTAATTCTTGCACTATCAATTGCTAATTTTGTTTATCGCGGACTGTACACATGCAACATTTCTGGGTATCCTCCATGAAGAAGACATTTGAGAATGTGGATCACTTTGTAGGGATTCTTGGATATCTTTGAAGCCCAGTATCATAGTTTTACCACAGTATCATGTATTGATTCATCCATGAAAGTTCCCGTAAATTTTTGATTAGTTTCTGTGAAAGAGTGTCCTAGTTTTAAGAAAGATTTGTCACTGGTCTGCATTTTGATTAAGAATGTCACACATGACTCAAATTGTATTAAGCCCATCTTACTATTGTCTCTATAGCCATACAGAATTGTAGTTTGACACATATGTGCAAGAAGGCCCCCTCCGACTGGTTGCTAGTTTACATCAAGGCTGCTAACCATTCTCTAGAAAAAGTGACGTCATACTTTTTACACAGCTCTTGTAAACATAAAGGAAAGGTAAGGCAAATAAAATCTGAAACAGTTGTTTACAAAAGACGTCACAAACTATGTTTCTTTATTAATAATGTTTCATACAATAAATAGATATAACTTACTGTACTTATGAAGTATACTTGTAATTGTTTTATTAAATACATTGAATAATAGACATTTAGTTATTAGTAAACTTAAGCAACTTAGGTTATTTTACTTATTTACAGTATACAGTCTTTTCAATAGTTTGTTATTGTTTTTTTTATTTTTTAATATAATTTCAACTTATTTTGCATAAAAGAATGGTGGAAACATAGTTTATCATATCACAAATTCACATAATAATTAATAATTACTTTAAGTTTTCCACATGGCCTTAACGGACAACAGACAATCTATAATTACTTTAATATTTTACATAGTGCCTTAACTAAGAATATAATAATAATTATTATTTTAATTTTTAATATACTGCAATAACTAATAATGTACAGCATACATAATTCTAGTACATTTTGTGAAATTAATTAATATTATACTAATAAGAATAGAACAAATAATAATAGTACTGTTTCCATGACATACTAGGGGGTGTCAAACGTATGGTTTACATTAACTATATGATGTTTAAACATGGGCAACCTGATATTAATACTGTGAATAAGTATGAATAAAATGAAACAGGTAAATATTATTAGTGGTACAGAAACCCACAGTAATAGAGGCTCAAAAGTGAATAACAGTAAAACCACAAAACGAAAATGAATTAAGAACCATCAGAAACAAGAACTGAGTAGTCCAGCATGAGTGGGTCACATTACTGTAGTCCCATGGTTGGTGAAGAGCAGTCTGTTGTGCACTAACCCAAAGAGTCATTACTTTTCATACATTGTTTATTATATTCTTCAAATATCAAATAAAAATATTTGAAAAATCTCGTCTTTTTTATGTTAAGTAAGATCTTTTTTTGAAACATAAATAAGATGTATCTAGCATTGAATATGGAATTTATAAAATTACTGTAACTGCAACTACTGGTATCGTAAAAAACAAATTTTACAATGAATTCTGTATGTGTGTTTGTCTGTGAGAATGTGTATCCTATTTCACTTCATAAGAATAACATCTTGCCTCAGACTGTGATATAATAAAGTACAGGTAATTAACATCAATGTAATGGTAAATAAATAAATAAACCCATGTGTGATGGTAACTTAGAACATATCAGTAATCAAACAGAATTTTGTTAAATCTGGCTATGCTTAACTGCTCCACTGATTTTACCAAGCTGTTCATCATAGTCATGTGTGTTCTGTATTGTGTTATATTGTATGTTTTATTAACATGTGTACATGCTACTATATATTCCTGAATACCTGTCAAAAGATATTTGGGTGGTGGAGGAATATCTGACTATCGTCTGAGTGGTGGAGGATCTTTTGCATGTGTACAGTTAAGCAATCTTTGCTGTGCTTGTACATTGAGCAAAAGTATTTAAGCACATTATTTTGTAATTTATTTTTAAAGAATTATAGTGAGAATTTTTTTTTAATGAAGGTGGATATTTTCATTATCATAGTTTTATTTATTTTTCTATTTTCAGATCATGTGGATAAAAATTGTCAGTGTTTACAATAATAGAAAAGTTAAAAACTGTTTTTCTTTTTGTTACTTCAGAATGCACAAAATGTATTACTTGCAAGGATTTAGTATATATTTTTTGTGATGTGAATATACAGATAAAAATGTGTTTTCAAATCAGTGTTTCGCAATTCAGTTTTGTAACCTGAATATATGTTTTTGTCAATGGGTACTTCATAATCTGATCAAAACACAAGGGTGATACAGTATAGTGTAACAGCTCAGACAGTGTGTGATAAATTTATTTTTATATGGTATTTGAAGAGTGACCACCTCCCTGAAATATACAAGAATTTGAAAGTAACTTTTACAGTGAAGTTATGTAGATTCATTGCATACATCGTCTAAGGAGGAACATAAAATCTTGACTTTAAGAATATGTGAATTGGCATGGCGGCCACCTTCAGAGGTAGTGTTCAGGTGAATTCCTATTGGCATAATCTACACGTACAATTAAAAGCTGTTCAGTCACTTTCAACTTAGGATAAGTGATTTTAAATTAATAAATGATTAAGTTATACAGTTTTCATCTCCTTATTTCATTGGCTCACTCTGTGCAGTAAATTATTTCAGTCAGTAAACGAAAGGTTTGGAAGATATGTTGTTAACAATGCCTCATGTCAATGCTTTTTTTATGATTAACATTTAAAATATACTCTCAGAAAGGGGATAGTAAATAGGGTATAAGGAATAGATTAAGTTCTTATCAGCTCTGTAAGGCAAAGATAATTTGTATTGGAAAGTCTTTGCAAGTACAATGTGAACCAGCCTTTCTGTAATATCGATTATTATTATTGAGTTGAGAAGAAAATCATGTCAGCTGATGTTACTACTGGATTCATTTTGTGAGCCATATATTTATTCAGAATTAGTTTATTATAATTCATTTTATTTCAAACCAAGTACTCAGTGATCAGGCTTCATTAAAATTGTGATTGACCATTCGAGTAGGCAATTCCAGAAACAATGTCTGACCAGAAATGATCTACATAGTACTTTTTTTTAATGTAAGTACTTCCTGCAGGTCATTGTTTTCCATACATATTACCTATGCTAGGTAAACTGTAATAATAATTAAACTCAATCAAAAAAAGTGAGTTTCTTGGATTTGTGTTATTAGATCTCATAATAAATACACAGAAAACTTATGTTTGTGAAGACAAGACTATTATCATTTTATAAATGTTAACTCTCATTAAAGTGGTAATGTTTTCATAGTTCAAATGTAATAATATTAAAGTTACAATCATTTATTTTTTAAAAATATTTATATAAAAACAGTTAATTATGTTGGAAACCAGTTTCAACATATTGCAAGTTTTATTGTCTATAATTTAGTTTATATTTTCATGATACACTAAGTTTTGTTGTCACTAGTAGAGCCACCACTACCATCAATGCCACTAGCGTTATACAACAGTTGAACCCATGACGTCCAGAATTGTCCAAAATTTCATTTTGTGCAGGATCGTAAGCATTCGTCTTCAGTTCTGTAGACAGTATTTAGAAAACACAAATTATTATTAGTTGTTAATGGTAATTTAATATTATTTAATTTTTAATAGGGCACAGGTTTATTTATTCAACCACTTAGGTTTTAGAAAGAATTTGGATAATTGCAGAGATTTCATGATACTATAGGTTTTTACAACAGATGCTGCCTATAGAAATTACATGAGAATAAAACAAAAACAATCATGTGTTTAACTAAAAAAATTTGGAACTGTTCCAGTATCTATAGCCAAATTACATTTTCGAAGTTTTGAGTTTGCGATTGTGTTGATATATTACGATGTGAAGAAGAAGTGTACTAATTGTAAATTGTTCTATTTCTAAAGCAAAACTCCATGTTGTTTTCATTTATGAGGTTACATAATAATGGTTTTTGTTTTTTAGCTTACTGTTTAAAGAAGTAAAAGCCATGGTTAGGAAATATGTGACGTTTAATGTGTCTACACAATACTTGAAAGAGAGAAATATTACAAACAAAGAACATAACATATTTTTAACAAAACCAACAACAGACAATGCAAAATGAAAGATGCAATGCATAAATGAAAGTTTTAATCTTTCTGAATAGTAAAATTGAAACAAAAAAACAACATACTAACAAATGAAATAAGATTTGTTATTTGTTAGGTGGTTGCTCTTTTGTGTTATTCAGTAAAATCTCCGAAAACTTCACTGGAAGCAAATCTTGTGTGAAACACAAAAATATTGGAGACATGTGTAGCATCCTGCCTTCGAGTTGGATGCTTTTCCAGTGATCTGCACAAAAGCCGAGTATTAGTGAAAAACAAGTATTAGTGGAAAATGAGTTCTGCCATAAAAAGGGAGACATGTATAGTAACAAGCAAGGTGTGGTCCTTGGGCCAGCCTGCCTTACTTTGAGTTGGTTATTTACATGGATTTCACAAAAAGCGAGTATTATTTTTATAGGCATATTGATTTCCATGTGTAATTTTAGTTTGCATGTTCACCTAACAACGTCAACTTTTGGCATCACAGGTACACATTGGAGATATAATATTATTGTTAGAAACATTTTTCTTAAAAAATATGACAATGTAACACAATTGCAATTGTCACCACACTATTTTATAACACACAAATTTTCACAATTTCTATTTACTAACTAAAATTATATGCGATATTCACTACACATCGATGCCAATAATCACTTAATTGAAAATGAGTGCGGGTATGATTATTGGGACAGTACCAAAAATTTATAGCATCAGCAATTTGTCTAAAACCCACATTGCTGCTGTTGCAATGTACAGAACGTCACCATAGGAGTTATCTCAAATAAGTGATTGTAATTTTAAAACTTTTCTGTAGTGTTAGCCAGTAGTATGATGTATGTACACTATGTCCAGTCCTGGAAGGCGGCTAGAGGATTAGGAGACCCTCACTCACACACACACACACTGACAGGCCGCCTAACAATAGACAGGGACAGGCCTTTGACCTGCGCTGCTGTCTTTTTAGTTACAGTCCACTACAATAAATTAAATTTTATTGTCGTGCTTAAACTTTTAATTTTGAAATCCGTGATACTCGTATCCAAGTCACACTTTGAATAAATTAATATTTTACCATCGGCTATTTTAAGCAAGACAATAAAATTTAATTTAATGTAGTGGACTGTAACTAAAAAGACAGCAGCGCAGGTCAAAGGCCTGTCCCTGTCTATTGTTAGGTGGCCTGTCTGTGTGAGTGAGGGTCTCCTAATCCTCTAGCCGTTTACCATTTACATCTTCCCAAAAAAGACTTTGAAAAAACTAAATCCAATTTTGGACGACATTTGATTGACAATAATCATAATTGTACAGATTTTAGTACAAACTTTAAACCGATACACATATGCAATAAAGGTAGGAATATGAATGCTAAGGAAGAATTTGAAATATATAAGGCCTTTAAAACCAGTCCAGATTATTTATTAAATGACCAGTTAAATTTTCACTCTAACTCTTTGTATGACACTGCGATGCAAATCTCAGAACAACATCACACATCATGCGCGAGGAGCGATAGCGGTGAATTGATAGCGTTAGTTCAGTCTCGTCAAGGTGCGTACCAAAAACGTATCGCGCGCGTTAGGTACTGAATACGTACTTATGTTTAGTGTTTTATGTGTTTATGATATTTCTTAATGTTTCAACGACCTCGCAAGAGTAATTACACCTGATGATGGAACATACATTCTGAAACGCGTAGTGTTGTTTAGAAAAAGGGAAGTCACAAGACGGATAATAAGGTAAAATTTTAATTTTGATTGTTCCATTGAATTCAGACTGTAATTTCATTTAAAATAAGTCCAAACACGAAGTTTTTATGGCGATATTCAAATGTTTTACATTTATTTGTTTATTTTGAACTATTGTTATTGTTAAACTTTAGGACACCATCTAAGCGACTATTATTAAAAATGATGATTATTAAAAACTAAGTTCCTGACCATCTTATTTATTTTTCAACTATTTTTCTGTGACACTCCCTTTAATATGTAATATTTTTACAAATTGATTTTTGATTTTACAACTTGACCTCAAAATTACAAGAATCTTAAAATTTATGGCGTCAGCATTTTTTTTTTTTTTACTGTTCCGATTCACCGATTGTGATACTCGATAAAGAGCAGATTGACGACCCACCTCTTTATTGTTATAATACTGAAAAAATTGATCAACATATGTAACAGATTTTAATATATAGATATAAAGATTATTTTCAAATCTCATATTTTTATTTCAAATAAACAATATATGAAATAATAGTTGTTATACGTAATCGAAATAATTGTTTGTCTTTTTACTAGCACGAACTTTTATAAATGTTATTTATTATAAAAATATTATATATTATTGTTTTACAGACACAAAATGAAATGTGATATGTATCTATGTAAATATATTAAAAGTTTACTGTCCATGTTATTAAACTTTAACTATAACTTGAGAGGACGAGGTAGCACGTCAGGAATTAAATGTGTATTATTGTATCACGTAATTTGGAAAATAATTACCGGTATTACAGATTTCAGTAACATGCAAGAGAGACGTCCCTTCCTTACTTGGTTTACACTTGGTCGCTATAGTCATTTTTCCAGGTAGAGAGGGTGATTCACCCTCAAACCAACAAACAGTAGAGGTCATTGCTCGTGTACCGGGTACCCCGAGTGAGTCACTGATCTGATTACCCGCTGATTAGTCGTTAAATAGCTTGCACGGGGTAGTGAGACCAGCCAGTCTTGTCAGAGAGCAGAGCTGTAGCGTATATTGTGAGTGAATCAGTTCATTTGTGGTTAGTGTATAGTTGATTTGTGATTATGAGTTCTTGTAAAAAACGCCAAGTTTTACATACTCAATGCAGAACAATGATTGTTTCTGTTCCGTTCTATTTTGAGAAAGAGAAGAATAACGGAGGTCCTTTACATGATACTAAGAAAGTAATGCAGAGAACACCAGATGCTTGTGGCATTTCGTTGAGAACAATACAACGTATCAACGCAGAGATTAAAAAAAAGTTTGAAAAATCAAGAAGATCCCTGTGTAGTTGAAGATATTGATTTAATCACAGCTGAGGACGATCAACAAGATAACACCTTAAACAGCACCAAGAGGGAAAATATTATTCATACTCCTCGGAAGAAACGTTTGAAGAGAAAGCGGCCAGTAACAGACATGGATGACTTCGACAAAGGAGCTATTCGACGTCACATATTGAGCTACTATGCTCGAAAAGAAGCGCCTACCCTCAGACAACTTTGTGTGTCACTTCAAGTAGCTGGATTGTATATGGGAGGAAAATCTTCACTGAGCTCGCTATTATCAGACATGGGATTTCAGTACAAGAAATTTAGCAGCAGAAAAATCCTCATGGAAAAGCCGTCAGTGGCCCTGTTAAGGTGTCGTTTCTTAAGAAAGATGCGTGAAGTAAATATTAAAAACACTATATTTTTGGACGAGACCTGGATCAATGAAAACATGAGAAAGGACACTGGTTGGACTGATGGCACTATCCAAGGAACTCGCGGCGGCCCTCTGGGTAAAGGCAAACGATTGATCATCTGTCATGCTGGTGGCTCCAACGGATGGATTAGCGCTCCGCCTTTTGTGTTCCAATATAAGAAGACAGGAGATTACCATGAAGACATGAATGTGACTGTTTTTGAATCATGGTTCTTCGATACATTACTGCCATCTATTCCTCAAGGAGCAACTATTGTTATGGACAATGCTCCGTATCATTTCAGGATTCTAAACAAACCACCGACATCGTCATCAACAAAAGCGGAAATGATCAGCTGGTTGAAAGCTCGAGGCGTCCCTTTCCCAGATAACCTTCTTAAGGTGGAACTATATGCGTTAGTTCGGTTACATAAGCCACCAACGCCTACCTATGTGATCGATAAAAAAGCATCTGAGTTGGGTTTCAAAGTAATTCGTCTACCGCCCTATCACTGTCATTACAACCCTATTGAAATGGTTTGGGCGAATCTAACAAATTACATAAAGGTTAGGAATACAACCTTTAAACTGGCAGATATTGAAAACCTATTTAGAGAATCTGTTGTCAACTTTACTTCCGACATGTGGACTAAATAGGTCGAGCATGTAGAGAAGTTGATTGAAGAAGACTGGAGGAACGAGGGGTTAAATGAACCAAGTGTTCAGGAACTGATTGTAAACTTAGCACCTGATGACTCCGATGAGGATGAATATGATGACACCACTGACGAAGACGATTTTGCTTGTGCACCTATAGTGTAAAGTTGCACTCAACCCAAGCTACATTTAGCAAAACAACAAAATTCCTACATTTTGTAAATATTTTATAAGAATTTTGATTTTTAATTGTTGTAAATTTGTAAATATTGAAAAACTTGTATATAACTTTTAATGCGGCCATCGGCAGTCTCAAGCCTGCAAAATAAGCATCAGAGCTTTGAACGCAGAGAGAAAGTTAATTTTAAAATTCCGAGTGTATACTTAGTTGAATTTTCAGCTCGAGTTTAAAGCCTTGTATAAAAAAAGTAAAGTAGCCTAACTATTTAGCATTAATTTGACGTGTAGTATAAAAAGATACTACAAGTAATGCATCCGCTACGATGAATATACAAAAAGCCAGAGAGATCGGCCGCTGGCAGTTCTCAGTGTCATTTGACGGGCCGATTTAATTGGCCGCTAGCAGTTCCAACAATGAACCATAGGGCCATTTAACCGGCTTCTGGCATCCAAAGGGAGTGTCTCAGAAAAATAGTTGAAAAGTAAATTAAATGATCAGAATCTTAGTTTTTAATAATAATATTTTTTTAATAACAGTCGCGTAAATAATTCTCAGAAGTTTAGCAATCACAGTATTTCAAAATAAACAAATAAGAGTAAAACATTTGAAAATCGTCGTATAAACTTCGTGTTTGGACTTATTTTAAATGAAATCACAGTCTGAATTAAATGGAACGACCAAAACTATAAGATCAAGCAGAATAACGAAATTTAATTTATTATAGTAAACTGTATTTAAAAAGACAGACGGGCAGGTCAAGTGCCGGCCCCTGTCTATTGTTAGGCGGCCTGCCAGTGTGCTTGCATGAGCCAAGGGTCTCCTAATCCTCTAGCCCCCTTCCGGGACTGGACATAGTTTAAGTACTAATAATACAATATACTGTAAGTTCTTACTTTCTTCCTCTATGAATAAAGATAATGTACCTATATTCACAATTCACATAGTATTAAACATAGGTAAAATAAATATTATATATATAATATTAATATATTTATTAATATATTTTATAAATATATTTATCTTACATAAATAAAGTAAAAAAGTTTTTTCAAAAAAATTGTACAGTTTCACTTTATTTACAAACTACAAACAATATACGACTGGTGGGGTCGCTCTTGGTTACTATATTGGACTTCCATTGTGTGACAGAACTTATTTTTCAAATAATTTATTTTTGACAACACACTCACTGTTTCAGGCATAAATTATAATGTACTAAGTATAATTAAATCACTACTGACTCGGAACACAAAGTGAGTCGGTAGTGATTTAATTATATTTAGTTAATCAATGGACACATCATGGACAATGAAATCCAAGAATATAATGTACAGTTCAAAAAACAAATTGTGTACAGTGAAAAGTAAAAAAAGTAAAAGTAAAGGAAAATGTGCATTTTGTACTCAGTGGAATATAGCATAGTAACACAAAGACCATTCTACCTTTATTTTAGAACTGTACTTTGTTTATGGATTATAATCTAAAAGAGATCTTTTTATTCATTCTTTTTGTGTGTTGGCTCCTGTTAACCAAACTGCATCCTACTTTATTGTCAATAATGCTGGCAGTGGTGGCTGGTGGTTCCACATTTTGGTGGTTGCAGTAGTGGGTTGAGTTTGGGGGGGGGGGTAAAAGAACACATTTAACAAAATGCAGACTTACTGCATATGTGCATCATACATAGTGCTGTCTATGGGAAAATTAGAAAGTTACTGTTTTTCAATTATTTGAGTAGTTAATTTGTGGGAAATTCCAAGTAAATTGTGTTGGACAGTTCATCTAACAAGCATGATGCAAGCGACTGAGCATCATGTTTAGGGGGAGCAATAAAACCCCAGAATCTTTCAAGCTGTTTACCTTTTAGTAGGCCTATATAACGATACACTATGACTATTTGAAAAACATTAGCAATCAACATCAGTGGTCTCATCAACAGTTACAGCCAAATAATCCGCTTCTTGTATCTTATTTCTTCATGGCATATTTCTAATATTATATTTAAAAGTTCACTTCGAATGGTTTTTGAGGTCCCCTTAAATACAGTTGCTTTCTCTAAATGATTTTTCATTGCTGTGTGAAGCTCAGACCTGAAACCAATTACCCCTCGAAATACACCAGGATTTGATGAAGATTCAGTCTCATCATGACCCCACAAAGCTAATTCAAAAGTTCCACAGAAGGGGATACAGTTTATTATTATATTTAAGACGTAGTGACTACTGCTAACTCTTTCATTGTGTAAAACAATATTTCATCTATATTCACTGCCCAGCTGCTGTGCTATATTAACTGTACCCCCCCCCCCCAAAAAAAAAAAGAGCACAAAATCATTTTTATATGTACACTTGACACCTGATAATTTCTTATTTTGTTCAGCTAGACAATTAATATCTTTCTTTACGAATTTTGTCCAGGGTCCTCTCCTCCAAACAATAAACATGGAAAACGAAATAAAGAATTTCTCTCATCACAACCACATGACTGTCAGTATTTCATTATATTCTAGTTTAAATGATCGATTAAATTGTTGACCACCTGATTTTACAATTTGATTTATTGTTAAAGGGGCATTTGGCATCCTAGTCTATTGGTTCTTAACACTATTCATTTTAAACTAAAAAAGAAACACGTTTAAATGCACGCAGAATCACTAACTCCAAAAAAGCACAAACACAGATGCACACAGCGGTACTAAACAAAGAAAATATCGGTATGGAGAACCATACATGACTTCCATGTTCTAAGATTTATATTTAAAATCATTTACGAAATGAAATGTTTCCATAGAAACTACTTCTTTCCACTTATTGCTTCAGCCTTAACCACAGTACTGTGGTCACTAACATATACCGCCACACGTTATCACACTCGATTTTCACTGATGATGGCAGTCGACGGCACTGCGGAAACGTCTGGTTTTGCAGAAAACATTGGACTACGGCCAAACAGCCCAGGAAAGAATTTTAACAACAAACTATTACTTTGTTGCCGATAACGTAGTACACATATAAAAATTATCCCCTCCCCCTTCAACTATAATTTTCATTTATAGAAAAGTACCCCCCACCCCGTTCAACTAGCCTCTTCATTTATAGATATTTCATCTATGTTTCTACAGTGGATTATGAAGATCTTATCAGGATACTTTATTTATCAAAATTAAGTACTTTGCTCTTGTTACAACAAAAAATGTTTCTGGTAAACTGCCCTTTCCCCGTAACCGATCTTCACCAAAATCAATAGGCCTTGAGTCTTCTACAACTCAGGCACATATGTAAAAAATTATTTGATTTTGTTTGAATGTGCGGCAGTTATCGTTCGTCATAGAAACAATTTCTCTTGTTAAAACATTAAAGGTGGCAGGTAAACTACCCCTTTCCCTTAACCGATCTTCACCAAAATCGACAGGCCTTCACTTCTTTACAATTCAGGAAGGTAAGCAAAAAATTATTTGATTCTCTTTGAATTTACGGCAGTTATCGTTCGTCATATAAAATATTTCTCTTGTTACAACATAAAATGTTGCTGGTAAACTACCGCTTTCCCTTAACCGATCATCACCAAAATCAACAGACCTTGAGTACTTAAAACTTCAGGAGTGTATGCAAAAAATTATTTGATTGTATTTGAATATGCGGCAGTTATCATTCGTCATAAAAATAAAATTACCCTTTTAAAACATAAAACGTTGCAGGTAAACTACCCTTTTCTCTTAACAGATCTTCACCAAAATCAACAGACCTTGAGTACTCTATAATTCAGGAAGGTTTGCAACAAAGTATTTGATTCTGTTTGAATTTACGGCAGTTATCGTTCGTCATAGAAAAAATTACCCTTGTTAAAACATAAAACATTGCAGGTAAACTACCCCTTTCCCGTAACCGATCTTCACCAAAAACAATAGGTCTTGAGAACTCTACAATTCAGGGCTGTATGCGAAACATTATTTGATTCTGTTTGAAGTTGCGGCTGTTATCGTTTGCCATAGAAAAAAATTACCCTTGGTAAAACATAAAACGTTGCAGGTAAACTACCCCTTTCCCTTAACTGATCTTCACCAAAAACAGTAGGTCTTGAGTACTCTACAATTCAGGGTTGTATGCAAAAAATTATTTTATTATGTTTGAATTTGCGGCTGTTATCGTTTGCCATAGGAAAAAATCTACAGACACACAGATAGACAGACAGACACACACACAGACACTTTTCGAAAAATTACTTTTTTTCATGTTTTGAGGGTAGTACAATCAGAATCTGCAATTATCTCAAAAACGATTTTTTTGCCATCACCATACTTCCATTTCTTTATGGAAAATGGAAGTAAATATCGGTATGGAGAACCATACATGACTTCCATATTCTAAGATTTATTTTTAAAATCATTTTCGAAATGAAATATTACCATAGAAACTACTTCTTTCTACTTACTGCTTCAGCCTTAACCACAGTACTGTGGTCACTAACATATACCACCTCATGTTATCACACTCGATTTTCACTGATGATGGAAGTCAATGGCATTGCCGAAACGTCTGGTTTTGTAGAAAACATTGGACTACGGCCAAATATCCAGAGAAGGAATTTTAACAAAAACTACTTCTTTGTTGCCGATAACGTTGTACATATATATATATATATATAAAATATGCATAAAATTAATGGCTTGTATAAGTTAATGATTGATCTCCATTAAATAGTGCTCAAGTTTCCAAAGTTTTAATATTATGATGTCCGTAATTAAAACATCAGAGCAGGTTTAGTGTGTATGAGGGTTCACCGTGGACAAAAATTTTCAACAATTCCTATTGAGCGTTGCTTAGAATAAATCTGCGAATCTACAGTGTACGTTTCACAGAACAAACACGCGGAAAAGAAGGAGCGCTCCGAAGTCACTCATGGACCCTCAGCATCTTGCAGAGGGTTCATTCCCTAAAGACGAAAAGTCTGTCTATGAATCGTTCCTCTGTAAACACGTGCAGTTACACTGCCCAGCGATCCACAGGAAGCAAATCGCTATCCACGCTGGACACTTTTTCGGCTTGCATGCGTTATGTTGGTGTGGGTTCGGCACTTTCCATTTAAAAACCGTGCAAATGTAAGAAAATAAACATGAATGAGGCCAGAAATAACGCGAATTGTGTGTGTGTGTGTGTGTGTGTGTGTGTGTGTGTGTGTGTGTGTGTGTGTGTGTGTGTGTGTGTGTGTGTGTGTGTGTGTGTGTGTGTGTGTGTGTGTGTGTGTGTGTGTCTTCCCTGCCTTTTTATTGCGGTAGTGATAATAATAAAATGGAAACGTAAACAGTACATAACTGAGATATGCTTGCCTCCCACGCACGATATATTTTCTCTTATACATGACTAGCAGAATACCCGTGCTTCGCTACGGAGTTTCACGTTGTACGTAATGAAAATGTTAGTTTAATTAATAAAGTTTAATTAAAGTAGGCTTCTTAAAAATAAATAAAAATAAACAGAATCTATTCTATTGGGTTGCCATAGTAACCAGATCTAATAGTTTTTTAAGACCGCAAAGGACCCCCCAGAGGATCGTATCGAAAAAAACACCTGTCCTATGTTGGTTCTCCCGTTGCGTAAAATATTTGTGCCAAGTTTGGTTGAAATCGGTCCAATGGTTTAGGTGGAGACGTGGAAGACCCCAAAGGATCGTATCGAAAAAAACACTTGTCCTATGTTGGTTCTCCCTTTGCGTAAAATATTTGTGCCAAGTTTGGTTGAAATCGGTCCAGTGGTTTAGGAGGCGAAGTGGAAGACCCCAAAGAACCCCCAAAAGGACCCCATCGAAAAAACACCTATCCTATGTTGGTTCTCCCGTTGCGTAAAATATTTGTGCCAAGTTTGGTTGAAATCGGTACAGTGGTTTAGGAGGAGATGTGGAAGAAACCTTCGCGGACGTGCGCACAACAACTCACCGAAGTTTCATCGCAATCGGATGAATGGTATAGGAACGCATACGGGACAAACAAAGAAACATTCATTTTTATATATAAGATGTAAACTAATACCACTTACTTGACATAAACCGTGATAACTAAGCTAATGTACAACATATATGTATTAATTATACACATAAATCTTCCTCGATAGACACTCTATCTATTGGCGAAAACTTGAATAAAATCCGTTCAGTACTTCCTGAGATTAGCGATTTCAAACACAGAGAGAAAACGCACCGACTTTACTTTATACTATGTACAGATTTACATTAAAATGAAAAAATTAGAATTTTATTGCCTGGCAACAAAATTATTTTATTTTAACAATTACCATTGTTTGAAAAAGTTTAAATGAATTTTCATGTACTTTACTCTTGTTAAAACGTAAAAGGTTGCAGGTAAACTACCCCTTCCCCTTAACCGATCTTCACCAAAATCAAAAGGCCTTGAGTCCTCTACAATTCAGTGACGTATGCAAAAAATTATTTGATTCTGTTTGAATATGCGGCAGTTACCGTTCGTCATAGAAAATACGCTTGATAAAAAAACGTTGCAGGTAAACTACCCCTTCCCCTTAACCGATCTTCACCAAAACAATAGGTCTTGAGTACTCTACAAATCACGGCTGAATGCAAAAAATTATTTGATTCTGTTTGAATTTGCGGCTGTTATCGTTTGCCATAGAAAATACCCTTGATAAAAAAACGCTGCTGGTAAACTACCCCTTTCCCTTAACCGATCTTCACCAAAAACAATAGGTCTTGAGAACTCTGCAATTTAGGGCTGTATACAAATAATCTTTTGATTCTGTTTGAATTTGCGTCTGTTATCGTTTGCCATAGAAAATACCCTTGTTAAAACATAAAACGGTGCTGGTAAACTACCCCTTTCCCTTACCCGATCTTTACAAAAATCAACAGATCGTGAGAACTCTACAATTCAGGGCTATATACGAAACATTATTTAATTTTGTTTGAATTTGCGGCTGTTATCGTTTGCCAAAAAAAAAATTACCCTTGATAAAAAAAAACCGTTGCCGGTAAACTACCCCTTTCCCTCAACCGATCTTCACCAAAAACAATAGGTCGCGAGTACTCTACAAATCAGGGCTGTATGCAAAAAATTATTTGATTCTGTTTGAATTTGCGGCTGTTATCGTTTGCCATAGAAAAAAATCTACAGACACACACACACAGACACTTTTCGGAAAACGACTTTTTTTCATGTTTTGAGTGTAGTAGAATCAGAATCTGCAAAATCTCGAACACTTTTTTTTTTTGCCATCACCATACTTCCATTCCTTAAGGAATATGGAAGTAAAAATAATACTTAACACATAGTTTAATTAACATAAAGTTTATTGAAACTTTATTATCACAATCGCAATTATACAAAATTATTACTATAATTTTATAAATTCAAACATTCGGTAACGTCTACTGGTATCTCAGGTACACGTACTGTACTGCGCAGCAGCGCTTGCAGTGGCGGTTTACAGTACTCAAATGCACCAGCTGAACCTATTTCCAACTGTCGTGTATTTCATCCCTACCACAGTTTTTGTCACTGTGCTATGTTTAAGTCGGTATCAAAACGATCGCGTTTACTAGTTTGCAGACCTCAAACAACCAGCCGAGTGCAGAGCAACTACCGGAAGCACGCTTAACTTAGTCGTCTGTGATGTGCTGCATTAAACATTATACTTCAACATTATATATATATATATATATATTATAACGTTACCAAATCTCATAGATTTGGAGTTATATGTAAAAGGTTTTCAAAATCAAATGTAAAATAAATTTAAATCGTTAGAATCATGTCTGGTGCAGTAGCGAGCATTCAAATGAATTGTACAGCGACCAACGGCAATGTCCGGTGGCGTTACGTAAGCACACACCGTTATAACAATTAGGGACACGCCCTAATTTTAAATTATTAATATTTCGGAAACCGATAAATATAGGCAAAAACCAAAATAGCCAAAATGTTTGCCGAAATATTAGTAATAGGTTGTGCCAATTTCAATGCATATAATTAAAGATTAAAAGAGATAATTAATTTTATTTAAATAACTCCCATAATGAGTGAGCTACGGGGTAGAGCTTTGAATATGTTATAGTTATAAAAATTATCAATCAGATGTATATTTTCGAATAAGCATAACTTGGCTTGCAGCCAAGATAATCGCAATACAAATTGCATCCGGACATCCGGACCGACAAATTGAATCCGGTGTTTTTCAGAATATTAAGAATAATAACAATTCTCAAACTGTGGGAATTATTTTTCGTTCTCACGAAGTGAGGTGATTAAATTACTAGTAGAAGGGGGAGTGTTTCAGCCAATCAGATCATTCTAAAAATTTGGACGAACCGTTAGATTCGGGCTGAACACAGGCACTCATCTAAAAAGACTCGACGTATGAAGACGTCTACCTACGATCGTCTTATTTCACTCATCTAAAAAGACTCGACGTATGAAGACGTATACTCACGACAGTCTTATTTAACTCGACTGTAACGACTCGAACTGTGAAGACGTCTACTTACGATACTCTTATTTGTCAACAAATAAGCGTACAGCTTAATACATTAACCTGTTTGCGTACGCATGTAAGAGATCAAGTATATACTGCGTGAAGTCACATCAAGAGTACAACAGAACGAGGCCGTCTAGTACGTGGTACGAGCTGAAGAACTGACGTAGCAGAGCGACACCCGAGACGAGATACACACACCAGGAGTGCAGTGTGTACGGACCGTGGGCCTGAAGCAGTTGCAGCCGTTAAAACCACAGACGTTAAACCATCAACAGTTGCAGAAGGAGGAGTGTTGCTGATTCCCGAACTCTTTGCTGGGAACCCAAGACGCAGAGGAAATCATCGCCACTAGCCGATTGGACCAGGACACCGAGGGATTCCAGGAGGACCTCATCACGATCTTCAGTACCAGGAAAGTCAAAAACAATTTATACACTTCTCAAAAGATTATTTTTCTTTTTCTTTTTAACTCATTGTAAAGTTAAATTAATTCAGATGCCGATAAAACAGAGACTCTAAATTAATAAGAAACATTCATATTGTGATAATCTGTATAACACGTATAAGCTTAAGTAATAATCAATAGATAAGAATTAGACGTAGATAACAAGCGCTATATAAATATTAACATTGAATTACTTAGAGACTTATACCGCAGTATACGTGAAACAAATCACAAGTAAATAAAAAGCACGTTGAACTAGATTCACGGCTAATTTATTTCAAAGTATTTTAAAAGCATCTTAAAGTAATAAAATCAGTACAAAAGCATTGCAAATTCATAAATTAAATTATTTTAAAATTAACTTTTTTGAAATCAATAAAAATATAAATTCGTATAAATTCAAAAAAAGAAATAAGCTCGTTTTCTGAATGCTAATACCCATTCAGAAAACATTATACAAGATACTAATTACTGTTTTAGTACGTAAGGATTGCTCTAGCTATACGTTTTTCATTCATATGTGCTATTAGAGTAATAAACCCCAATTTTATACCCAACACTGTATTTTTATTGCTGTACTACAAGCCTACCAACATCACAAAACTATCCAAAATAATTATAACGATATTATTGTTTTTTTTGTACACGTGAATTAACCTACTTGCGAATTCAAAACATAAATTCCTACGCCCTTAGTCGGAAGAAGTCGCAAGAACGCACAGCAGGTAGGTCATCTCACACTACAATCATTTATATGCTTATATTGATAAAAATAAATAAAGCGTACGTACAAAAGCAAAGTAAAATAGAGTTATAAATGGCGCTCAACGTGGGGGCCGAGTATTCATAAAATTTGATAAAAAATTAAATCACAATGTAAATTTAATTAAAGAAAATAATTTAAAACAAATTTTGCTGTTTTGATTAGTAAAACAGCTGGCGTCCAACTCCAACAATCCCAAAAGAAGTTTTGTGAATTGGTATAAGTACAGCAATAAAGTGTCTAAAAGTATTGTGTAAAAATGGAGACAGACAAAATGTTGAAACAATTGTTACAAGAAATGAAATAAAACGCGGCAGAGATGAAACAAACAAACGCGGACTTAACAGCTAAAATAGACGCGAAATTTGAACAAAGTGCAGCCAAAGCTGAACTAAACAACACGGAATTAACAGCTAAAATAGACGCACAAAAAACAAGTTTAACCGAGACACTAGAACAGAGTAACGCGGATATAAACGCGGAGATAAGACAAACCGATGCAAAAATCAATGAAAAATTCGAACAAGTAAATAAAGAAATAACTGCTAAAATCGATGAAAGCGTGAAAGGCTTAGATTCTAAAATCACCGAAGTCGGCGAGAAAGTTCATACGGTCGAGACAAGGATAAACGAACGGTTTAAGATTTTTGAGACCACGATGCATAAATCGTTTATTGAACAGGTTTCGCGCATGGAGGGGCGATTTAAAGAACACATCGGCAGATGCGAAAAACAAACCGCTGATGTAGCTAAAAAGTTGATACGCTCGAAGTACGAATACAAGCTGACGCAACGGAAACACAACGCCAAGTCGCTAGGCTAGACGCGTCGATTGTAGAAACGCGTTCTGATATTGACACAAATAGAGAAAATGTATTACAAACACTTAACGATGAGATTTCTAAAGTACGACAGGTAGTACGTAGGAAGTCGGCTCCAAATATTTTAGTACAAGGGCAAGCAGACGAAAAGAACCGAGTGTATTTCACTGGCGAAAATAACGAAAACCCGATCGAGTTCTTGCTAACTTGTGAAAACGAAATGGCAAGAGTAGGTTCGCGATTAGAGGACCAAGACCGGATGCAATGGGTCGTTAACGCGATGCGGGATTCAGCGAGGAGATGGTATAATATAGTACGTGATAAAATTACCACATACGCGGAATTCAGACAAATGTTCGAAAACCGTTATTGGAATTCGCACACGCAGAGGCTTTTGCGAAACGAACTTGAATACGGACGTTATGACCGGAAGCAGGGTATAACGCCTGAAAATTATATTATACAACAAGTTGAACGCGCTAAACATTTAACACCAGCGTTTTCCGAAGTCGACATAGTCACTAAATTGGCGTACCACTTTAACCATAATATTCGTGTAGCCGCATTTACGCAAGGAATACGCGCGGTTGATGAATTATTAATATTAGTATCTCAAAGCGAAACTGTTTTTGATTTCGGCGGGTGGAGGTATAACCCGAATTATAATCAAAATAATGATGGCCAAAATAGACGTGGACAATATCATACCCAAACCGATCCGAGGCCCAGTACCAGTTCGGCTTCACAACAAACACCGCCAAAACCGCCAAATAAACCCTTTGAGTATAAGGGTAAGCAAAATTTCGGCAGGCAGAAACCACAAAAGAGAGGCAACGATGGGACTCCAACGAGAACCATTCAAACAGTCGCTATATCAAACACCGGTACGACCGCACAAACGAGCGAAGCAGAAATCGTTAGAGACACTGTCGCAAACGTAAAACACTATCACCCTACAAAAAACGTGCAACCAGGCGCATCCAAAAAGGATGTGCAATAAGCCCTGCAAAAATGTTTAGAAATAAGAGTGTTAGATATAAGAATAATATTATATGTGGAAAATGTGATTTTTGTAATGTAACTTCTGTGCCTGTTAACAATGTGTTCCCGCCGGATGTAAGAGAGCCGTTGTTAGAGTCCAATACAACACAACAAAGCCCGCCTAGCACAGCGTGTCCGGTATTAGAGGCGCATGTAAACGGTGTTCCCACGCAGGTACTTCTGGATACCGGTAGCGTCGTATCCGGTATTAGCGAAAGGTTTTTACGTGCGAACAAAAAATATTTTCGTACAGCCCCATCGCTTCCAATCAACCAATTCTACATACGCACAGCTACAGACACTAGAGAAACAATTGACACGCAACGTTATTTAACAATCGCGGTACAAAATGTGCATTTTGAAGTGTGTGTAGTAGAGATAAAAAAATTTAATATGTGACGTATTATTGGGAGTTGATGTATTGCAGCAATTACACGCGGAAATCGACATTAGAGAACGCCTGTTAAAATGCAACATTAACGACACTAGTTACATTTTCAATTTAAACACAGCACACACACCAACACAAGAGTACGGTGACCCAATTGAAATTACGCGCCCGCCAAAACACGTAATTGAATACAAAGGGGATGAAGAGTGGGAACCGACCTTAGATTCCCAAACTGAACGAAGGTTGACATTACTTCAAGAAGAGTATAGCGATATCTTCAGAGACCGACATTCAATCACGACAGTTTATCAAAACAATATAAATATTGTAGAACCAGAGAAGTTCGTAAGAAGACTCTACCAAGTACCCATGAAGTACCAAGCCGAGGTCCAGCAAGAGATACAGCGGATGTTGGATGAAGACATCATAGAGAGATGCAATAGTAACTTCCTCAACCCACTGCTCGTAGTCCGTAAGAAGTCAGGAGAAATACGACTCTGTCTGGACATGCGAAATCTAAACAACCTGGTAGAGAAGGAATTCGACTGCGCGCCAACAGCGGAAGATCTTTTCATAAAATGCGAAGGAGCTAGATACCTCACGAAGTTGGATCTGACAGCGAGCTTCTGGCAAATTCCGTTAAGCGAACAGGATCGAAAGTATACAGCATTCATCTTTAATAATAAATGCTACCAGCACAAGGTAGTACCCATCGGCCTAAGTACGAGTCTCGCCGCGATTGTAAGATGCCTCGAGAGAGCTCTAGGACCGGAAGTAAACCCTTACACGGTAATATTCGTGGATGACATCCTAGTGATATCCCGCACATTGGAGGAACACTTTGAGCATTTGAGGAGCGTCTTCCAGAAACTGAGACTAGCCAACATCACACTCAAACTACACAAGTGTGAGTTCATAAAATCTCAAATGAAGTTTCTGGGACACATAATCTCAGCCACAGGCATCAGCACGGACCCAGAGAAGCTCAGGAGTATCGTGGAGTTCCCTGTGCCCAAGAACCTCGAAGCACTACGAGCATTCCTAGGACTCACGGGATACTACAGGAAATTCACCAGCAAATACGCCGAATACACAGTCCCCTTGCTACAGCTGGTACGCAAAAACATAAAGTGGAAATGGGGTTCTGAACAGAACGATGCGTTTGAGAGGGTTAAGGGTTTATTCACAACCAACCTACAGTTGTTTCATCCACAAAAGGGGAGGAGGTATGTAATGTATACTGACGCCAGCGAGTATGCTATTGGCGCCGTGTTGCATCAGGAGGACGGGCGAGGAGGTCTTCATGTTGTTGCATACACAAATAGAACGCTCAAAGGCGCCGAGTTGCATTATTGTACATCAGAAAAAGAAATACTACCATTATAAACGCTCTCAGGAAATTCAGACATTACCTATACGGTACCCATTTTGAAATCCATACAGATAATCAGGCATTATCTTTCATATTGAAATGCCGGCTAGCAAACTCCAGACTAACATGATGGGTGTTAGCCATTCAAGAATACTCGTTTAGAATTAAATACTGTAAAGGATCGGAGAATACCACAGCCGACGCCTTGAGTAGATATCCACCTGTAGAAAGAGAAGAGGTCTACGAAGCAGCTGACGACGAGTTGAAGATATTGGACATTCAATACACTGTCGCGCCGGAAGTAATTGACGTGCTACGGAACATAGGACGCGAGCAGGATAACGGCCCAAGACTCCTTGCTAAAAAGCAAATGATCGCAGCGCAGGAAAGTCCACACTATCAGATACAGGATAACATAATGTATAAATTACTACAGGGCGAATGGAAGGTGGTATTATCTCCACCTATGCTAGCTTGTATAACACAACAATTACACTTAAAAATGGCACACGCTTCACCATTAAAATGCGTAAAAATATTGAAAGAAGATTTTACGATCACCAATATGTATCGAAGAGTGCGGAGGTTATTAAAAACGTGTCTTCCATGCCAAACCGCAAAAGCACCGAATTTACACACTTACGTTCCCATGGCCAATGTGATAACGGAAGGAAAGGGACAGATGATCGCAATCGACTTCCTGGGACCTCTACCTAAGGTAACCAGAATGTTAAAACATATGGTAGTATGTGTAGATGTCTTTACCAAGAAAGTCAGCCTATACGCGATACCTAGACCCACCACGAAGTCCGTATTAAACATAATACTCAATAGGTATATTCCGGAACATGGAGAAATCAAGAGTGTGCTTAGCGACCAGGGAAAACAATTCCAGAATAAGTACTGGGCGGCAACCTTGGAACGACATGGCATTAAGGCAATCCTCACTTCTATAAGAAGACCGCAGGGGAACCTTGCCGAATGAGTGAATAGAGAGATAGGAAAAATGCTCCGAATTTATTGTCATAAAGATCAGAGCAAGTGGCCCGCATTCTTACCATTTTTCGAAGCAGCAATAAATGAGAATTATCACGACACAACAGAATACACACCAGCGGAGTTAGACTCTGGACTAAAACCGGAAAGATTTTGGCATGAATATTTGCACACGCCAAAAACAAGTAATCTACCTCTGCCGGTTCAGTGTAAGAATCAACTAGTAAGAGAGAGAATAGCGGCAAAAGGATGAAGGAGAGCGGAAAGGTTCAACACCAGTCATAAACTGACGAACTTTGCGTTAGGTGAGAAAGTACTTCTAAAGGCAAACCCGGTTGGACGCCGAGACTTGAACGTAGCAACGAAGTTTTTCCGGTTGTACAACGGGCCCTACCTATTAGCCGAACAGCTTGCGCCTCACACGTTCATCGTCACGACGCTAGACAGAAAAAAGACCATAGGAAAATATCACGCAGCCTCATTAAGAAAATATTATGAGTAATATAAAAGTCTTAGGCGCGTTGATACAAAACGATAGAAACAATGTAAATATAAATCGTATAGGGCTAAAAATGATTTAAATACTAATAATAATTGTTAAAATAAAATTAAATGTATTGGAAATAAATAATAATAATTGTAGATAAGTTTTAAATGAATAACAATCAGTTCGTAGCACTGGAACAAACACACACACAAACGCGTACGCTCTTACAACATACAGGCGTGAGAAAGCGGGCCGTTGCAGGAAATGCACTTACAATGCGACGAAACGCGCACTAGTAAACACAGCTGGTTTTTAAACGCACAGGCTATTAACGGCGTCAGCACCGTGATTAAAGTGTAGGCAAACGGAAGCGCATTCCTGAGCACACGTGCCCGCAATTGTCTGTCACTATCTGTGAAATTCTTTCTTAAACGGTGCTATAAACTACTACCCATGCTGCAAACATAGTTACACAGTATTTTTAGCACATGATGTTAATTTATTAGAATTAAGTTGTATATGAATCTTGTATGATGAAGGGTATTTATATCAGTGTATGTTTTAGTAAATAAATAGAACAATGTATGATTTGTAAAGCATAACGAATGTACATGTAGAAAAAAAAATAACTGTATAGTCTACATTCATTTTTTTTTTAAAAGGGTGAGGGTGTATATAACGTTACCAAACCTCATAGATTTGGAGTTATATGCAAAAGGTTTTCAAAATCAAATGTAAAATAAATTTAAATCGTTAGAATCATGTCTCGTGCTGTAGCGAGTATTCAAATGAATTGTACAGCGATCAACGGCAATGTCCGGTGGCGTTACGTAATCACACACCGTTATAACAATTAGGGACACGCCCTAATTTTAAATTATTAATATTTCGGAAACCGATAAATATAGGCAAAAACCAAAATAGCCAAAATGTTTGCTATATTTAGGGTGTGCAAATTTCAATGCATATAATTAAAGATTAAAAGAAATAATTAATTTTATTTAAATAACTCCCATAGTGAGTGAGCTACGGGGTAGAGCTTTGAATATGTTATAGTTATAAAAATTATCAATCAGATGTATATTTGCGAATAAGCATAACTTGGCTTGCAGCCAAGATAATCGCAATACAAATTGCATCCGGACATCCGGACCGACAAATTGAATCCGGTGTTTTCCAGAATATTAAGAATAATAACAATTCTCAAACTGTGGGAATTATTTTTCGTTCTCACGAAGTGAGGTGATTAAATTACAAGTAGAAGGGGGAGTGTTTCAGCCAATCAGATCATTCTAAAAATTTGGACGAACCGTTAGATTCGGGCTGAACACAGGTACTCGTCTAAAAAGACTCGACGTATGAAGACGTCTACCTACGATCGTCTTATTTCACTCATCTAAAAAGACTCGACGTATGAAGACGTATACTCACGACAGTCTTATTTAACTCGACTGTAACGACTCGAACTGTGAAGACGTCTACTTACGATACTTTTATTTGTCAACAAATAAGCGTACAGCTTAATACATTAACCGGCTGACGTACGCATGTAAGAGATCAAGTATATACTACGTGAAGTCACATCAAGAGTACAACAGAACGAGGCCGTCTAGTACGTGGTACGAGCTGAAGAACTGACGTAGCAGAGCGAAAACCCGAGACGAGATACACACACCAGGAGTGCAGCGTGTACGGACCGAGGGCCTGAAGCAGTTGCAGCCGTTAAAACCACAGACGTTAAACCATCAACAGTTGCAGAAGGAGGAGTGTTGCTGATTCCCGAACTCTTTGCTGGGAACCCAAGACGCAGAGGAAATCATCGCCACTAGCCGATTGGACCAGGACACCGAGGGATTCCAGGAGGACCTCATCACGATCTTCAGTACCAGGAAAGTCAAAAACAATTTATACACTTCTCAAAAGATTATTTTTCTTTTTCTTTTTAACTCATTGTAAAGTTAAATTAATTCAGATGCCGATAAAACAGAGACTCTAAATTAATAAGAAACATTCATATTGTGATAATCTGTATAACACGTATAAGCTTAAGTAATAATCAATAGATAAGAATTAGACGTAGATAACAAGCGCTATATAAATATTAACATTGAATTACTTAGAGACTTATACCGCAGTATACGTGAAACAAATCACAAGTAAATAAAAAGCACGTTGAACTAGATTCACGGCTAATTTATTTCAAAGTATTTTAAAAGCATCTTAAAGTAATAAAATCAGTACAAAAGCATTGCAAATTCATAAATTAAATTATTTTAAAATTAACTTTTTTGAAATCAATAAAAATATAAATTCGTATAAATTCAAAAAAAGAAATAAGCTCGTTTTCTGAATGCTAATACCCATTCAGAAAACATTATACAAGATACTAATTACTGTTTTAGTACGTAAGGATTGCTCTAGCTATACGTTTTTCATTCATATGTGCTATTAGAGTAATAAACCCCAATTTTATACCCAACACTGTATTTTTATTGCTGTACTACAAGCCTACCAACATCACAAAACTATCCAAAATAATTATAACGATATTATTGTTTTTTTTTGTACACGTGAATTAACCTACTTGTGAATTCAAAACACAAATTCCTACGCCCTTAGTCGGAAGAAGTCGCAAGAACGCACAGCAGGTAGGTCATCTCACACTACAATCATTTATATGCTTATATTGATAAAAATAAATAAAGCGTACGTACAAAAGCAAAGTAAAATAGAGTTGTAATATATATATATATATATATATATATATATATATATTGCGACAGATTAGTTTTGCTAAATATTTATGTAATGCTAAATTGGGATGACCCACACTTTGTAGCGATAACTTATCTGCAACAACTAAGGTGACAGTTTAAAGGGGATATCAGGTGTATCTGTAATAATAACTCTATGTAACTTGTAACGGTATTTCAAATTTATTTAGTAATAATAAAATTGTGCGCAAGGCACTTGATTCGACTTAAAAACATTCATTATTGCTTTGTTACTATGCCGTAAGGCTTACGCTGTATACATTCTTACTGACTAAATATTCTATTCTAATAATTACTTTATTGAAAATATCATTTCCTGACTAGTCAGTCAATTAGTGTGCTTCTAAATATCAATGCTTAAATATCTTTTTAGATATTGTAACGAAATTCAAAATATTAATAGCTACTGAATTTATCTTTCTTTTTCAGTACTGATTTATAAAACTCTAATTTTTACTTAAATGCTTTGCATTCTTTTCATTTCAAAACTAATTGGAGCTCTTGTTTACGTTAATCTTACTTAAATAATATCTACAATTTTAACTCTATATTTACAAGAAACATTGGCTCTTAACTTTAAAGTAAAACAAGAATGTCTTTAATTGTCTTTGAGTTAATTATTCGATTAAGAGATAAATAAGTTGTTTATCACCTTATTGTTGTCAATCATACTCAATCGCAATCGATCCATTTGTAATCGTCCTCGTCTCGAACTCTAGCATCAATTCCTCTTGTCCAGCGTCGCTTCTCTTGTCCAGTGTCGCTTCCAGACTTCAGTAACGTTCCTCTTGTCCAGCACAGCCGCTCTAGACTCCAGTACCATTCCTCTTGTCCAGAGTAGTCGCCTCTAGACTCCAGCGTCGTCTCGCTCTCTGGAACTAAGTCGTTAGCTCTCTCGCTCTCCGGAACTTCATGTTACTTCTTCTCGTGCTGTTTCGGACGTCAGTTGATCATCTTATATGGATTTTCTTCTCGTGTAATTCTGTTACTATTTAAAAGTGATTGTATTTACAACTTTGTTACATAGTTGTATGTAACTGGAAGAATGAAACTATTTACAAAAAAGTAAATACGCCGTGCGGACGGATAGAAGCTCCCGCCGGAACTGTGGGAGATCAAAAGAGATACAACTGTAGCGTGTGTGTCCTATTTATACCCACGCCTTGGTTAACACCTGCAGTTGTACGAAATCGACATGTCTGAAATTCTCTCTGGGTTTTGTTCCCCCACTCCTCGTCAATTTCGCTATTTCTTATATTTCTGCGAATTGCAGAGTCCTGTGAGTATATTCTTATACCCATCTTATAACTATTTTCACTACACATGTTCACTGTACTTTTGGACATTGTACTTAACCCTTGCGATCTGTACACAGTTTATTTCGCACTACACTCGTACGGTGTGTCCCTTTCACGTGGTTTTCGTACACAGTATGTAGTTAATTTTATTACATTTTATTGTGTCTTTGGATTTTACTCCTTATTTATAGTTTATGAATAATTACGGAAAAACAGTAATTACGTAATTATTCATACTGGGGTGGCAAACTCGCCTGTATAGACCTGCGTCACACACACATTCAAAATACTATTGTACACACTCTCAGTTACATCTGTGTGTGTGTGTGTGGACAAGTCGATTCAGGTCGAAACACCTGTCCATATTTTTGTCTGAGCCAAGCTTGCAATCCCTGACATGCTTATTTCTAATACATTATTAATTATTTTACAAATTATTATGTATATTTAAATTTTTATATTCAATGCTCAGTACAGCACTTATCTGTACTGTCGCAATATATATATATATATATATATATATATACATGGTTATGTTAGACCTATAAATACTGGTGGTTGTGCAACCTTACAACCTTAACACCAGCCGGCCCTGATATAGCCTACTATTGCATATATACACTATACTATATACTGTTACTACATTTTACATAATAATTGAATGACAATAAAGTCCTATTCAAATTGGAAAACAAAACTTTTATTAGGTAAAACAACTTGAGGATTATATAGAATTTTTTCATATGGTTACAAAACAACAATGAAACTTCAATTTCACAACAAAGAATCGACCTGACTGTCCAAAATCCCTTGAAAATCTGGCTCTCTTGTATAAGTGACAAATAGTGATAAATGTTTTGAGCATGTTTTATTCTCATTTAATTGTTACTTGAAAAACGTTTTTATTAATATTATATATTGCAGATGCACTGTATTGTTGTGAATTCTCAGTAACGTTTGAAGTCCTTGGAAAAACATTCAAACACTAGGTGGTTTACTTAACAGACAGATATGTATAGTAGTAGCAAGTTATAATAGTAATTTATTATAATGGGTTTTAGTAAGAAAACCGAAACCAGTTTTATGGACTAACATGGGATAGGTATATAAAATATACGCAGCAGTCTGTTTTTGTGCAGAATACTGATGAACATACAAAGTAAATTCTACACGTCTTTTACATTGTATACAGTTATTTGTTATGTTTATTGTTACACAGCGTTTTCTCAACAGAACTGATAGGTCCACCAGTAAAACAATAGGTTGGCTCCCTATGGCAGTCAATAAACACAAACTCAGGAAATAGAGGTACCCAACAAAAGTTAAAGAACGGTTTTTACTGTCTTCAGTTCAAGACCGTTTTAACATTATAATACAGAAAAATTTTAGTTGCACTTTCCATAATGCGGTCAATGTCTGTGGAAGTTGATATGGAATATAATGATGTTTTTAGAATGTATAGTAGTATAAGTACGCAGTGCTGCAAAAAGAGGAGGAGCGGTATCTGTAAGGTCAGGAAGAAAGGAAGGTGTTTCCATAAACTGACTCTAGCAATACAATCCTTGCTTATAAGTCTCTCTCCACCCAATGATGGCTATAACTATATTTTACAAAAATTCATGTACCGGTATTGCATTCGTAACACGATATGTAGCTTATGTGTTCTGTAATGTGTTGTGTTCAATTTACTTAGTTCTGTACGTTATTATTACCCTATTATTTCTGCAAGCTAATTTTATGTTTGTGAAAAATGAAGTCCAGTCATGACCTTTTAAAAACTTCCCTTAATTTTTCAAATTAATTAAAAATTTGATGGAGCTAGGACCAGAACTCAAAACATGTCAAAAGCAGAAAGAATGCAAAAACAAAAGTAGCTTTACTAGAAAATTTATTAAGGTATGAATGTTGCTGCTGACTATTGATGTGGTTGCGAAGTTAAAATATCGGTATGGAGAACCATATACGACTTCCATGTTCTAATATTTATATTTAAAATCATTTACGAAAT
Organism: Magicicada septendecula; assembly: GCA_034769895.1. Lineage (NCBI taxonomy): Eukaryota > Metazoa > Arthropoda > Insecta > Hemiptera > Cicadidae > Magicicada > Magicicada septendecula. The sequence goes on along the minus strand of CM068370.1, from coordinate 238,646,495 downwards.
GAAATGTTTCCACAGAAACTACTTCTTTCCACTTATTGCTTCAGCCTTAACCACAGTACTGTGGTCACTAACGTATACCACCACACGTTATCGCACTCGAATTTCACTGATGATGGCAGTCGACGGCACTGCCGAAACGTCTGGTTTTGCAGAAAACATTGGACTACGGCCAAACAGCCCGGGAAGGAATTTAAACAACAAACTATTACTTTGTTGCCGATAACGTAGTACACATATAAAAATTATCCCCTCCCCCTTCAACTATAATTTTCATTTATAGAAAATTACCCCCACCCCGTTCAACTAGCCTCTTCATTTATAGATATTTCATCTACGTTTGTACAGTGGATTATTAAGATCTTCTTATCAGGATACTTTATTTATCAAAATTAAGTACATTACTCTTGTTACAACAAAAAATGTTTCAGGTTAACTGCCCTTTCCCCGTAATCGATCTTCACCAAAATAAATAGGCCTCGAGTCTTCTACAACTCAGGCACATATGTAAAAATTATTTGATACTGTTTGAATTTACGGCAGTTATCGTTCGTCATGAAAAAATTTCTCTTGTTACAACATAAAATGTTGCAGGAAAACTACCCCTTTCCCTTAACCGATCGTCACCAAAATCGATAGGCCTTGAGTTCTCTACAATTTAGGGTAGAATAGCAAAAACTTGTTTGGTTATGTTTGAATTTACGGCAGTTATCGTTCGTCATAGAAAAAATTAACCTTGTTATCACATAAAACGTTGCGGGTAAACTACCCCTTTCTTTTAACTAATCTTCACCAAAATCAACAGGTCTTGAGTCCTCTACAATTCAGGGATGCATGCACAAAACATTATTTGATTCTGTTTGAATGTGCGGCAGTTATCGTTCGTCATAGAAATAATTACTCTTGTTAAAACATTAAAGGTGGCACGTAAACTATCCCTTTCCCTTAACCAATCTTCACCAAAATCAACAGGCCTTCAGTCTTTTATAATTGAGGAACGCATGCAAAAAAATATTTGATTCTGTTTGAATGTGCGGCAGTTATCGTTCGTCATAGAAAAAATTACCGTTGTTAAAACATAATATGTTGCAGGTAAACTACCCCTTTCCCTTAACCGATCTTCACCAAAAACAATTGGTCTTGGGTACTCTACAATTCAGGGCTGTATGCAAAAAATTATTTGATTCTGTTTGAATTTGCGGCTGTTATCTTTTGCCATAGAAAAAAAATCTACAGACACACAGATTGACAGACAGACACACAGACAGAAACTTTTCGAAAAATGACTTTATTTCATGTTTTGAGCGTAGTACAATCAGAATCTGCAATTATCTCGGACACGATTTTTTTTTTCAAAAAACAAATGGTACTTCATAACCTGCAGAAAATGTTACTGAATTGAAAAATGTCTACACGAAGGTTAAAAAAAGGAGTAAAACACACATAAATAGAGACATACATTTTTCTATAGTAGGGAGATAGATATTTGGTGCCAGGTAGTGCTTACTGTTTAAAAATTAAATTACATAATGAAAACTGTTTAAAAATTGGTACATTCTGATCAGACTTATAGACCTATATTATTTGTTTACTTGAAGAGTAAAGAACATATGTGGATAATATTTATTATCAGATTTATGGCAAACGTTATCATCCTGATGGATAAGTGTAGATAGTATTGTGTAGTAGTGTAGTATAGAAGAACAACAGTAAACTGTGAATAGGTCGCAGGTAGTGTACCGTGTCAGTTCCGTTCTGAATTGTGGACACTTAGTTACTAACATGGCTGCTAGATCGCACACGAATCTGCAAATTGATGTTTAATTTGTACTTCAATGAAAGTAATTTTATAAATTTTATTACAAACCATGCGATAGGGATTTTGGTGCTGGTCTCCTAAATACGTATGTATTCGGAGTTTTTCCAGCAACTATGGCCATTTTAGGGCGTTGGGAGACCATCTTGATAGATGGAAATTAAAATAATTATGAAACTAAAAACAAGTATTTTGCAATAACACATAATAAGACGCGTTACATGTTTACATGCAGTAGTCCTACATAGTTGAAAATTTCATAAGGAAATCTTTAGAACCTATGATCGGGGGGGGGATTGGAACTGGGGAAGAATCCTACGTTCTTGTATGTACGCGTGTAATGAGAGAGAGAGAGAGAGAGAGAGAGAGATTTTGTAAATATAATTAAACAAAAGACAGATTCTCCGAAAAAAAAACACGTATTTAAAAAACGTAGGCTTCTGAAATAATAATTTCATTGTGAAGGAACGTAGGTTGAGGGGTAGTCTTATAAGTGATGACGTCAAGACACTTAAAGTCTGATAATTTCAGGTACTGATAGACTAAAGAAAATAGAGTTGGAAATGTCGTGCGGGAGCGGGGGGAATGGCGGACGCACATGCTGTTAAACAGCAAGTTACAAGCTGTTTCCAAACAGTTGGTAAAACAGATCGTGGCAAATACGTACGATGGACCGATACTATGTGAAGTCGAAATTAACAGAATCCCAGTTCATGAAGTAAATGTATAGACTGTTTAAATTACATATTATTAAAATTTATTAAGTATAAATTTCAACTTTTGGTCAATCGTGAGTGTCTCTGTTTCCAGTAACTAACGGCTTTGTCAGCACAGAATCGTTTCTTTTGCAGAATTTCACTTTTATCATGATGAATTTATTCTATGATAAAATTTAAGTTTTGAGTTTCGTCATATTTTGACGGTAACCAAGCAACCCGGGAGTGCTTTCTTAGACAGAAATTTGTCTCATACTGTGTTGAGGTATGCTACCATATTTCACATCCAGCCACTGGTAAATGGGCTATCCATACCCTCTTTGCATTTAATTAGCACAGATTATTACAGTTGCAAAGAAACGTAAAATACTGTTACTGTAGAATGCAGAATGAATGTTTGCATATTACGAGAACTGTGGATACTAAATGAGATTAATAAGATACATCTCACCAAGTTTTGACGTATAGTTAGAAGAAGAGTCGAAATGGCATATCTTGTTATGGAAGATAAAATAGATGAATGGTATAAATGTATAGGTAGATCTTGAATGAAGTGGGTGGATAGACTTAAGGAAGCAGCATTATGCACCAGTAATTCTCTATCTGCAGCATTATGCTTAGCCCAGGATAGAGAGTTCAGGACATAAGAAGTCAGTACTGTGAATATAGGAAGATTTACCAGACGTGAATAAAATATTTTGGCCGACCGCGAATGTTATTTAATGAGCATGCGTCAGGAAACCTTCACACTTGAGTTTTGTCCGAGAAGCCGTGGACGTTGTTGTGTTTGCACTTAAAAAAGAATATCAGTTTACATCAAAAGCCTAACGTTGAGTTTCCATTTAGTGTATTACTATATTTTCCGGTTTTCCAAGCGGAATAAATCAGGCTGGAGCGTGCTCGTTTACGACTGCTGTAGTAGGGTAAATCATACCTCCTGAATGTCGAAAAAAATTTATAATATGTGTAAGTTTTTGAAATCAGAAAATGAAGAATATCGAAAAGAAAGTTACAAGAAAGAAAATATCAGAAAGAAAGTTGCTCAGACAGACTTGCTCCTACCACACGGTTTCAGAGTCCGCGGTTCTTGTCGTCGCGGGAATAATTACAATCGATTTGCTGGCACAGGAGCGGAAACAGGTTTACAAGAGGAAGGCCAAAGTACATAAAGCACAAGTTCGCAGGGAGGTCAGTGACAAGAAAGATGGATCAGAGAACGAAGGGAAGATGGACCGGTGTGATCATAAAGCAGTTATCTGAGTGGAGTGGTCGCAAACATGAAGAGATTAGTTATTTAATAACGCAATTCTAACTGGTCACGGCCCGTTCCGGATTTACCAATGTAGGATGAGGACAGATGTTGTCCGAAAATATCATCGGACTAATGCTAGCGAACACAACCGGGATCATAGATAAAGAAGGCTACTAAGGCAAAAGAAGGAAGCAGAAAATAATCTTGCTAGGGCCGGTGACAGAATAGGAGAAAACTGGTATCGTTGACCGCTGAAGGGTTGAAACAGATGAACGTTCACATGGAAGAAGAACAAATGGCACCACCTTGAAGTATTGCGAAATTTGAGTCCCGAGGTGGATCCATGTCATGGAAAAAAGGCTTTGTGGTTTTGGTGGCTACGAGTCCCACACACCGTAGGAGTGCAGACCTTCATGCGGAGAAACATTGTTTCCCTCTTTAAAAACGTATTAGTAGTAGTAATAATTGTATCATTAATAATTTATGTCGTTTGGGAAAAAAATCGAAGATTTCTCAAACAAAGGCACTGGAGTTAGTTGGTACTAAGCAAACTAATAGAAAATGTTGGAGGCCCGGCAGCAAGTAAACTAATGTCAGTCAGACTCGGACACTCCATCTTTCATTATTGATGTTAGATCTGAACAGACGCTCTGAAACAGGAAAAGTATAAGAAACTGATGTCTTCAGACCAGAGAAGGGGAGGTCTACGGGTGGCAAGCTCCTATCGTATGGACTCCGAGCCAGCTGTATTATTAGTGACTGGAGTCACCTCCTGTTGACCTGATGACCCGAGAGAGAAGACTTTGCGAAAGAAAGACGTAAATACTAAGTTTGTTTTCGAACAAAAAAACGAAGCACAACCGAACACAATTCACTTTAAAATTATATTTTCTTGTAACTTTTAACCTTAGAGTCGATCGTATATAACGGTAACCGGAACGGATGTTGAACAACTTGCATCATCGGAATATTATCGTCCCTACGTTTTCGCTTCTGTAGTCTGTAGCCGTCTTCAGGCACACGGTATTAAAAACAATATTACTTCGTCACTAATCCCTGGGCGTAGTGGCGAGATGTGACGTTAGAATATAATTGTGTATAGTATATAGTCAGTAATATAAAGTATTACATTACAATTAAGCAATACAAAATAAGCTAAACGTACCAATTGAACGGACGAAGCCTAAAGAAACCTTAAAAAGAAGAAACAAAAATTTAGACGAATCGGCATTGTTTTTTTTTTTTTTTTTTACTGTGGCAAAATGGAGGAGAGAACCATAATATTCTTAAAAAAGGAAGCTACACAGGCCCGCAAAACACACACACACAAAAGACTTTTAGGATTGCAATGCAGTGGACTATGATATTGCCTGTCGCACTGTAGTACAAAAGTCATTCTATTATTATTATCAGCCGGTCTGTTAGGCCGTGGTCCGCAGTTGTCGTTATTGATAAACGTTTCGGCCCCACCGCCAGAGGCCATGATCAGCGTCTAGATTTGGACAGTGTCCGCCAATTGACCTCAGAGATAGGGTAGAGGCTATGACCGTGCCGATCTAGACACTGATGATGGCCTCCGATGTTGGGGCCGAAACGCCTGTCAATAACGACAACTGTGGACCACGGCCTAACAGCACGGCTGATAATAATAATTTGAACAATGTTGAAACCGATCGTGAAAGCTTAAGAAAGTAATCCTAGCTTAGGTGTCAACACGTGGAAGACACATGAGATTCTAAAAATGGTGATGGCTATCCATGCATGGATTTTTGGTAGACTACACTTGTTTGTGCGCTCGCTCGCACGTTCGCGAGTCGTGTGTATGTAGGGAGAGAGTGAGTGAGTGATTGAGTGACGGGGGGGGGGGTATATTCCCTTGCAAGTATGAGACTTACAGTTTATCGTCGGTGCTTAACCAATATTTACTAGGCTTGACTACTAGTTTCTGGTTTCCATCACCTTGGGAATGGCATAAGTCACGATGCAACTCACTAAACATCTATCATTCCCATTATAATGCGGACGCGGTAACCGCTGTCAATATTCATGCTACCTCAAGCGCATCCGTCCAGCACATTCAATCATTGAAGTAGTGTTCGACAAAAGAACAAAAACAACACAAATTGTTATTTCAATTATTCACTGTGTTTGCGCACTTACCTTTGTGCCGTGGCTTCTGTGTTGAGTGCTTGTCCGACGGTTGTATCGCTAAAACACAACAAACTCGGTCAGTCCAGTAATAACATACATGTACACACAGACGTTCTAACTAGATATGCAATGTAACTATCTGAATGATTATAATTAAGTTTCCGTTAATAATTTTCTGTTACATGTACATAATTTTATTATTACAACTTCGATTTTGCTTTAATCCACCATTTGATTTCAAAACTGTGTATATGTATAAAACGTTAATAAAGTTACATTAGCTTAGGAGACGAAAACTGATGGTAAGGTCTGTCTGTTTTGAATAAACTAGCAACAGTTACTGGAGATGCAGAGTCACGAATTGTCACTTGATTTACTTTCGAACAAATGAGAGATATTACGAAATTACCATTGTGTCGTGTAAGTCTTAGCTCAGCAGATAAGTTGTAGTATACTGATGACGCGTAAGGTGTGTGTGTGTGTGTGTGTGTGTGTGAGTGTGAGAGAGAGAGAGAGAGAGTGCGAGAGAGTGCGAGAGAGAGAGTGCGCGCGCGCATTAAAATAGGAAATCCTATTCCATATGTTTTACTGGATATGAACATGCACACAATAATCCCAAGGATCTGCTTTCTGCTTCTTTTGGTAAGAAGAAATATGAGACATGTGTACAGCTCAGCTGCATATCAAAACATAGTAAAATAGTTGACCAATAACTCTGTAAAACTGTTAATTTTAAAAATTTCTATTTATAAGTAGATGTTAAATAGATATCTAAAGAGTGTATTTCAAGTGTGTAATATAGTGCGTAATATGTGTAATATGACGATAACAGTTGGCATATATATACAGGGCGCGTCAGTGAAAGTGACGTGAGTTTTTTTATAAAAAATGAAAAAAGTAGCATTAATGGGAGTAACTCTCTTTATGTAGGGGATTTTAAAACAGGATTTTTTATAAATGTGAGGAATTTCAAAGACCATTAATATGATCATATTTTTTGGAGATGCAATAACTGATAATGCGAGTTTTTTTATATAAATGTTTTTATGGGGTATAAAATCAGTCATACAATTTTTTTAGTTTTTTCCAGCATGAAAACTTTGTTCACATACCGTTTCTGTTCTGTAAAGAACACGTCAAAGAACATCCAAGGACGGGTGTATCCGTGACCGATCAGACGGTTGGAATGCCAGACCGCGTTTGTTAAGAATTTAACTAAATAACTGTAAGAGCGGTGATTTATGAACTTTATGCAAGTGGTTATATAGTTAACGTACGCCGCGCGAAACTACCTAAGTAAGCTCATTTATAGTCCCGGCGATAGATTTTAAACAGTCGCTGAGGCTAGATATTGCACAATGCAAACACCTCATTGCGAGGCTAACAAAATTTTCATTCATTTCGCACACACACACAATCTTGTACAGTGTTTCATAGTGCAATACGGCTGGCGAAAACATTGGAAGCAGTGGCGTGGCGTGGGTACATAACAGCTGTTGCTGTTATTTACTATCATGATATTTTCTATCATTCGCTGGCAGAAGAAGAAGATCCCAGTTCGGCGGGATCTGACTCCGTTATACTTACACAGAATAAACCAGGACACAAATAATCGAAGTAAAAGTAATAAAGACAAACAGAGAAACACATGACTAAACGAACAAAACACAAACAGGTACGAAAACGAACATAGCTGCTAACTGAACGTTTTACCGGTTTATACAGCGGCAACACATTGGATGGACGAATGTGTTCCCCCTCCAGAGTCAGTACAGTGACAACTACTACGAGGTCAATGACCGTACGGAGTAAAGCATTGCCGATGTCCGAGCCGGCAACACAAGACGGTGCAAGTGCCCATCAGTTCTAAAGCAATGGTATGCTTTTCTTCAAGTTTCCCTACTAATATTGTTCGGATTTCAAATTATTCTATAACCAAAGTATTAATTCTGTGATATGATTAATATTATTTTCTCTTATTTCCAGTACTGTCCGGCAACAGCGGTTACATGGACGCCACGCTACTGATTGGAAGCATCCTAGTGCTGCTGTGAAGCAACAGTATGCGACAGAGAGAGAATTAGTTGTAAATGAGACAGCGAACTATTATTGCGTTGTCCCCCCTCTCCTTTTTAAACACTTAACACTATACTTTCAAGTGGGGGGTAATTCATTCGCATGGTCGGCGCGTCTCACCGATCAAGTGGCTGTCAAATTTCCAACATTCTACTACTGAAGAAGTAGTAAGATTCATCATAAGAATTACTCTTGTGATGTTCACGGCCTGGGGAGTTTACAAGGAAGGAGTAAAATTATTAATTTAGTCTATATCGTACACATATATATATTCTCTATTGATGTAAGTGTAAAATATACGAGGTGTGACAACTGCACTGAGTTTAAAACTAATTGAATATGTGTCATGAATTACTCGTATATTTAAACTAACTGATACTAGATAATGTTATGAGTGAGTTTGTTTTTACAATTGTTGTTGAATTGTTATGCGGAACGTATAAACTGTAAAATGCAACACTCTTTAGTCGCAGGCGACAATTCGCCAATCTTTAGGCCAGCAAAGTTGATATTTAATCCATTAATTTATAAACACTTAAATATAGTCAACATTTAAAAGTAATAGCAATTTGAAAGAACTATTTGAAAAATTATAAATCAAATTTAAAGACATTTAGTACTTAGTTAAGTTACTTGTTATATAAATTATTAAAAGAGGACAGTTTTAATTAGTTTTTATGGGTCAACAGACCAATTTTTAATGTTAGGAGAACGTTATAAAGTACGTAGATGGTCTGGCAATAATTGTATGATAATTAAAATCAGCACCATCGTTCCACGTTGGACAGTATTAATTTATCCATGCTAACCTGTAACATTACAACACACACACACACACACACACACACACACACACACACACACACACACACACACACACACACACACACACACACACACACACACACACAGTGTTTTTTATTTGAAGTTTTGAGTTTAAGATGAGCTATCTTCACAAATTGTATTTTGTATCTTACTACTTACAATAGATAAATTCTTTTCAAGTGTACATTTATTAATTAAGTATAGATTTACGTAACTGGAAAAATTGTTTGAATGTAGTACATAAATATTTGCAAACAGATACAGATAAACAAACGGAGATGATAACACAATTTAGTATACTTTTCACTTTACCGTTACAAGCCATAAACACCATTTAAGCGAAACTATATTACAATTTTCTGTGTGACTTCCCCTCCCGTCTACTCACACAGTAAACACAAATTTAGTTTATGTGTAGTCGTCCGCCCGTGAGTGGGACGGGGAGCGCGTGTGTTAAGGTATATTTATTATCGCGTTATTAGTGTTACTTTTATTTCGCCCTGTATATTATCATTTATACTATAAGCTATGAAAAAGTAAATGACGGAATAAAAAAATAAAACAAGAAAAATATAAAGCGAGAGACGGTTGTTTTTATTATGGTCGTAACTAGGGATCTGGTCGTAAACTGCACAATGCCAAAGGGCGCCCTAGTCGGGTCGGGTCAACAGTGCCATATACTGGCGTACAGTAGTCTACGCACACGCCTTCCTTACAAAACATTTTTACAATAAATTGCCTCAACTTTGCTTATTGTACATACATGCACGCACACTCATAAGTATGTCCGTACATGCTGTTAAATTGTAACTTCCAAATTTCTTCCCTTTATAATACAATTATCAAAAATATAATAATGTCCGTACCATAACTATGAAGTCAGTTACAGTGAAGTTTTAAGTAAATGCAAGGTGTGCACTGAAAGTAACGCCTCTTAGCTCATAATTTATTTATTAACAGAACAAACTGAGAGTTGAAGTTATACACATAATGTACACTAAACCCTTGCGCACAGAATGTCACTATTCAAAATAATCCCTCTTGCACTCAATATATTTGCGGCACCTTTGTATCCGCTTCTGGAAAAGTGTGTGGATCACCCTAATGGTATCTCTCACCTTTTCGGTGTCACTGAATTTTGTACCTCGATGGGCATCATTCAATGCACCAAATAGGTGAAAGTATGATGGTATAAGATCAGGGCTGTAGGGAAGCTGGACCTATGAGTGCCTACTCTATGTGTGAAAGAGACAGATTTGTAGCTACAGACATGTGAGACCTAGCATTATCAAGATGTAGTTTAATGGCGTGAAGGTTTTCTAAGGTCTTTTTCTTCTGACGGCTTTTTGGAGTTCTTTTTTTTAATGAGGCAATGCAGCGATCTCTGTTCACTGTGTTGGCTCCTGTTCATGAACACTTTCTCACCCCAGAAAAACAAGAACCATCACGTTGACTGCGGACTTCTGAGGCTTTGATGAGATACTGTGTTGCCATTGCATCGACTGCCTCTTAGTCACAGGGTCGTAATACTTCACCAAGTCTCAACTTCAGTCACAAAATTTGAAAAACATTATGTTTATTGGTTTCAAACATGGACAGCAGTTCTCGACGCACTCCCGCCCTTGTTATTTTCAAATTAGGTGAGTTCAAAGAAAACATTTATCAGTCATGCGTAAAGTTGTGTTCTCTCAGTGGTGTGAATTTCAGACACACAACATCAATACTGCACGTTTGAGAGACACGCTTTCAGTACAAACCTCGTCTAATACTGAGTTCATGTATGTAACTTACGGTATACTTTGATGGTGCCATCTGTGTCTCCCAGTGAATTTTTGGAGACACACTTGTAGGTTCCGTAGTCGGAGGTGGATACTGCCCGTATCGTCAGCTTCATGTGTACCTTATAAACGTTGTCCAACAGTGTCTGCTCGTATCTGGACCCTAGAAGCAGACAAACATACTTAAATTATCATATTCGTAATCAATGGAGAAAATTTAAACAACGAGTTTTCTGGAATGGGAAATAGCCAGAACAGATTTTACTCCTCTTTCGCGCATAGACTAAAGTGGTTCTCTTTCTCTATTCATTTTGGATTCGTATCATCCTATGTTAGTAACTGATTGAGAATTGGTCACTAACTTAGAAGCTGAAGGCTATTTGTGATATTTAGAGACTTGTTGCTGTATCATTTGAGCCATCGAATAGGAAGTTTAAGGAATCGATTAATGTAGATTTTCTACTAACAATTTTATATACCATTAACATAAACTACGAATGCTATTTGTGTTCTGCGAATGAATCGCGACGACAACTTACCACTGGCTATAATTTCCCCCTTGCCTTTGGTCCAGTAGTTGATGGACTTTGGAAACGCTTCTGAATGACACTCCAAGGTCAGTGGCTGACCTTCACGCGCTCCTACCAGTTGATTTTGGATCCATATCATTGGCGGAACTGTAAACAATGTACAGTCAGACACATACATTAGTTTTAAGTCTTTGTTCAAATTACTAACTGTTTAGAATTTGTTAGTAACACTAAAATTCTGTATATACCTCTTTATTCTTATTTTTGTCTTCTCACTACTCTTGTTATTATTTATATGAATACATACAAACACTCACAAACACACAAGTACACATTCACACACACCCGAAAGTGTTATGATATGGATAATTTTGTAACAACAAGAACTCACAGTGGACAATGAGCATGATTCTCTTGCTGACCGACGGAGGCACCCCGTTGGAGGCTATACAGAGGTAGGCACCCATGTGCAGTCTCGTCACCCTTGATATGTTGAACATGGACCCGTCTACACTGAAAGCTTAACAAACAACACGAGATTAAACTTGTTTATCCCTTAAGTAGTAAATTTACAGTGTTTAGTTATTTTACTATTACTCTGCGCAGACTTTTTTGTGCTAGAAAATAGACGTTTGTGGAAGGCATAATTCAGTGCCTTCTTAATCTCTGATCACAGCGATTTAGCTAGTAACTCCCTTTCCAAGAAGGCCCAGTAAATACTACTAATTATTATCTGAACTATTGCCAAAACTGTTTAAACTATTTAATAAACTATTGTTAAAACTATCCGGCTATTCGGACGTGGTCTGTATCTTTGCTACAGCCTGCCGTTTCCGGACTGTTTGGGACATTTGCCATCATGCTAACAGTTTCGATTCTGATAGTGACTCCGCGAGCCGTCAGAACGTGAGGAAGTAGTAGAGATATGAACCACTTATTGAATAGCCCGATAGTCTATTGACATGGGCCGTGGAAGCCTTCGACACCCTGTACATTCGTGTATTCTACTTGGCCCTGCAACACCTAGCTCTTAAATTTTCAATAACTTGTTGCATAGATCCCTTCACTGAACTTCGCCTATGATTTCTCGTAAAAGTTCTCTGTATTCTGAGTTAATACCACATATTAAAAGGCCTTTATTTACATTTTTCTGCCCTTAAGCATTGTTAAACTCAACTCATAACTGTTTACAAAATTTGTAAGCTTTCAAAAAGAAGTTCAAACATTCACTGAGGTGATCACTCTCTTTCTTTCGTTAAAAACATATTTTTTGCGTCCTGTATTTGTCATCTTATAGCCTATTATCTGTTCTACTTCTCGCTGTTATGTTAGTGAATGTTAGTTAACATTAATGGGTTCACCCTAATGAAGAATGATAGGGCATTGATAAAGACAGTGATCTTGTTGATCAGACAATAATTGTCAAGTAATAATAACATGAAAATGTAAGTAAGCTTGGAGCCTCTAAAATGAACGTTTGGGAGGCGTAACGAAATGTCCTATCGAGAGGACGTGTAGTATTCTATTGATATATTGAATAATGTATCATGTGTCATGCATATTGAATAATACGAGAATCAGTAGTATGACGGATGCCATAGCGACATACAGGAGGAAATGCAAACAACATATTATGGAGAAAATGGTCATGGGACGAATTCAGAATGCAGTATTGAAGTAGTAGCCTATAGGCCGAAAAAGTTTAGGAAGACTTCAGAATAATTAGGGATGTACCCTTTGAAGTCTAAACGGGGAAAATCCCTTACCTCTGAATTCGTAGAAGAAGAAGAAACAAAAGAAGAAGAAGAAGAAGAAGAAGAAGAGGAGGAGGAAGAAGGAGAATAAGAGTAGGGAAAAACTTATAAGATAAGAAGGACGCTCAGAAACACGTATCCTCTGTCTGTGGCAAACATGAGTGATTGCAGAAAACTAGTTGAATACATGAACAGGCGTACATGTGTTGAGTACAAGTTCGCCAGAAGAAAATAATTTATAGACTGTGTCCAATATGGTAGACGGAATGCTAGAAAGAATGTTAAGATATTCATTTTTTATGATTAAGTTATATTGATTTATAATTAAACAAAATAATCACCTCCACACACGAACACACACTTCACAAAATGTTTATTGTTATTATTGAAAAAACATATTGAAATTATTGAAATAAACATTGTGCCGTTCTAATGTAGAGCGGCAAATCTTCAGTAATTAGAAGTCAGGAAAATGTTATAGGCGTTTAATTCATAATGTGTAGAAATTAATGGGGTAGGTAGGTGCATTTTCCACAAGTTTCAACCAGAAGGAATGCATGTTGATACAGTTTTGAACTTGTTTGTTGAGACAAGTTGAAAGATGAATCAACTGGCTATTAACATGTCGGTCTCTGGGCCAAGAGTATTTTTCATAGGGTTATAATATTATGCAATATTTCTATTTTTATTACTTGGCAATGTTTCAGTATATATAAAGTCTTTAAATTATTTAGGATAACTGGGGGGTGTTCATTGTTTTAAATATTTTTTATTTCTCACAGTAATAGAGCCCAGTGGGGCAGAATTAGATAACAGCATTAGGCACTTAGCCAAAATTTTGAAAGTTATTATGTCCTGGGGACTACTGAATGCTTAAGCATTATCTAATACACGTGATGTGTAATCCACCAACACCATGGGGGTAATATAAAAGTAAATTGTAATCCTGACAGGGATAATTATAAAAGAAGTAAGAATTTATATACACCATGGGGGTAATATAAAAAGGGGCGTGGCAAGAGATCCTTATGTATATTGTATTGTATACTATTGTATAATGTACTTGTATTGTGGAACATGTTATGTTTGTATATTTGTGTGTGCATTTTGGGGGTGTTAAGTATTATGCATTTAGTGTATTTTTGGTGGGGACTTTAGATATAGGGTTTGTTGGTTTGGTTGTCTTTTTTATAAAAGAAAGTTAATACATGGAATTATGTAGGTATATCCTTTTCATTTTTTATAACAGGTATTCTATCTCAATTAATCATTGCTGATCATTTCTTTAAGAAAATAATTTATTTTATTTAACTTTATAACAAGTATATGAATTGTCACCCTTTAAAATTTATTTAATTTGTTTGAGTAATTATTATTATAATTAATATTAGCAAGGCATCTATACCATTTATCTTCATTAATTTCAATAGAGCATTCTAAAAGGAACATATAAAATAAATTTTATATTTTATTAATATTTTAATGGAAACCTTATTTCAAGGTTAGTAATGGTTTTAAATTTCAATTCATTTGTAAAGATAGATAGCATATTTATTTTCTTGGTGTTAATAAATTTTCAGGTGGCCTTGTTGAGAAAGTATACTTTATTTAATTGACTATTTAAGGGAATTATAGATTATGACTGTTGGGTTTATTTATTTTATTATTAATTTGTTTACTGAGATAGAATAATAAAAGGGATTTGTTAATTGTTTAATTCATGAGTTTTTATTGCAAGTCCCGTCTCACTGGATCCAGAGCATTTTTGGCTTCTCTAGGCTTTAGCCTAGTTATAATTAACTTGTGGCCCCTCTTTACAAAAAAAAAAATTTGCAAAAAATAAAAAAAAAAAATCTTTTTTTTACTGCTTAAGTTAAAGAGGGGTTACAACATAAATTTTATGCTAATGAAAATTATTGTTGCTGTTATTATTACTTTTACTAATAATATTACTGTTATCACTTAACTAAAGTGTATAATGAAAACAATATTGTAATTCTAACGTTTCGTCTACCTTGGCAACCAGGTGACATACATATTGGTCCCATTTGGGTAACTTGTATTTTGTTTGCTTTGTCTGTTTGGTAAATGAATTTACCGGATTTCACAGTTTCGTCGCGTAACATGTCAAGCGTTAATCAGTAATTTAGTGAGAATTATCTTTTACCCCTATGCGTATGGAAGACGGTAATACTGCTGTTTTATGAAGTGGCTGGATTACAACAATGTCACACGTCTCAAAGACTGAGACTTGAGACTTGTACGAATGTCTGTACAGTTAGTATATTGTAACTGAAACGTTATGGCGCGACAACGTTCCACTTTAACACACACACACACACACACACACACACACACACACACACACACACACACACACACACACACACACACACACACACACACACACACACACACACACACACACACACACACACACACACACACACACACACACACACACACACACACACACACACACACACACACACACACACACACACACACACACACACACACACACACACACACACACACACACACACACACGCGCGCGCACACACACACACACACACACACACACACACACACACGCACATTGAAAATTGGTCTGACGTGTACGTACAGCTAGACATGGAACCGCGTGTAGGTAAGAGAGAGGGAAGTACAATTGTTTTATGGGACACTGGGCTTAAGCAGACAACAACTTCTCATTTTATTAGTAGGCTACTTAAAACTGTTTTCTAATATTGTATTTGCTCTTATTTCTATCTAGTGTAGCCTGTAAATGTTATCAAAAGGAGTAACCATAACAATTGGCCTACTAAGAGATAGCTACAGTTCGAATCAATTATGGTACTCAAACAAGAGAGTAGTAGTAATCAACGTTTCTCAAGCGTAACGCTCATGCATCCTCTAGTCGGCCCATACCACCGCCACAGAGAAACCACTCTGTATTTAACCTCTTGTAAGGACGATCTACACCTTGGGTCAGACGTTGTGTGCGTTTACGTGTACACTAAAATTTTCCGGTGATGTCCGTTTATGACTAACTTAATGCGGAAACTTATGGCTGTAGACTGATGTCCGCTTATATCAGCCTGACAGTTGAATTGCCTCAACAGGTGGTGGACGGGGTCGAATTGATTCGACCTTGACCTGAACCCATAGTACGACGAACTTATGGTACCAGTAACAGTAATAATACTAGATCAATACCATTACTAAGGTGTACTGACACGTTGAAAAACTATTCGCAGTGGGATAATGGAACAGGAGCATGTTAAACGACAACATATGACTTATTTCTAAACGTATACATAAAACATTGCTATCAGACTAGCATAAAACATAGACCACAAGCTTAGGACTTTCAGAATATATTGGTAAGATACAATCTACGTACAAGAATATTACAAATGTATAAAATATGTTCCTCAATATACAGTATTTGTAAAGTGTATTTTACGACGGTTATACGGATGGTTTTCTTTGAACAGTGGAAATAAAATAATTCGACACTAGAGAAATCGTTACTACTCTGTAGTTATACTTCCGAAAAATAAAACAACAATAAACACTCGCAGTTTTGTTAATTTTATTAACAGCCATCTTAACACCAACTTTGCACTACTTATTGCCACACTGCTAATTACTTCGTTCTTGACGAAGCCTTTCGGTGTCTCCACCATCTTCGGGTCTTCTATCTTCAGGTCGTTTGAGACCTGAAGATGGTGGAGACACCGAAAGGCCTCGTCAAGAACGAAGTATTTAGCAGTGTGGCAATAAGTAGTGCAAAGTTGGAATAAACACTCGTATACAATAATTCTTGAAGCTTACGATTAGTAAGAAGCGAAAAACAATTAGTAACATTAATTAACTATATCAAAATTAATAATGACAATCATACAGTAATTCACAATAATTACTAAACACACACACACACACACACACACACACACACACACACACACACACACACACACACACACACACACACACACACACACACACACACACACACACACACACACACACACACACACACACACACAGCTCTTATAAAAAGCGCACTGAATCGAAAATACACAACTGACAGGCCGTTCGGAAACACGTATTTGTAGCGGCAACGCCGCTGGCAAGGTAGCTAGATTGTTCCACGACATTGTCCTTAATACTGTTATAATTAATTGTCAAATGTACAGTATGTAACGTTATTATTATTGCTTAGAAGTGAGGGTACAGAAATTGTGAATCGTATTGTCGTCATTTGTCAATAGACACAGATGTAAGACTGTAAATCAGACGAACAGATGTTTTGTACTTAAATATAGTTTTAGGAGTTTTCCAGGGTATGATAGAGAGTCCACACTGATTCTCAAGAAGGGTGACTGTTAAGGAAGCAATAATTGTAGTAATCTGTAGTTTATGTTCTACCAAAGGTTACTCAAGTCCTTTATCTGAACAGGCAGCTGTGGAGAGGTCAAAAGACAATCTGTTAAGATAACAGGAGATATATTTATAACAATCATGGGAAGTCTTACCAGATACATACAATAAGAATCAATAATGACAAGGTCTGGACAGAATACAGCAAATGCCAGCAGAAGGCAAATCTGGTTGTGAGTGTTCTTAGAGAGCTCACATCTGTCTTACTTGAATTGTTCTTTGATCTGAGTTAGAAGATATTCTAAGAAAGCCTTTCTAGCCAGTGATAGTCAGTCATAGTTTTTGTTCTTTGTCAATTTCTATAAAGAGTGACTACAATAGTTACAATATTACAATATACAAGTTGTTGAGAATAAGTACTAGTCACCGAATGTACTTTTAGTTGAGTAAAAGTAATTGAAGTAATTGAATTAAGTAAATTTAAATAATTATTATAAAACAAGAAGATTTTAAAAAGTGTTGTATTAGGTAAACTGTCTTCAGAGAAGAACGGTTTATTTTAGTGATTTAACTTCACCTCTGAAACCACAACAATGGCCATGGCCACGGCTATAGTTGTGACCTAGCAGCCACTCAATAGGTTACAACGATCCGTAGGTAATAGTCGACCAGCTTCTGGAAGACGTAGAAAAGTCCTAGAGCTTCCGGAATTGCGTTGTTAGCCTATCTCGTAAACGTGGCTGCTAGACTATGCCGTACATGCTATCGCATAGGCGTATTACTTCCCGCAAGTAGCGATATAGTAATAATTTTCTGCCAGTACCGCCGCAGTCAGTCACGTACACCACATTTTTGAACAAGTTAATAATGTTTTTCACCGGCGTAGTGTTTACTTTAGGACGAAAAACTCTAAATGTAACGTATATTCTATGAATTTTTATCAATATTTTAAATTATGTCGTTCGTGCTGTTGTTTAGATAATTAATTGAAGTGGGTTGCTGCTGGCCAATAATGGTGGAAACACACAGAGCACAGCTAACCTTTTTTTATTCATTAATGTGTAATTAAAAGTATCCAATGTTACTGCTTCGCGCGTCGCTGTGGGAAGATAAATGTTTATATTTTGTTTTTACCCAAACAACAAAAACAGTCTAACAAACAATTAGCCACTGAAAATAGAGATGACGTATTTTCACTGTGTTTGGCAGATTTTAATTAATTTATAATAAAATTAAGTTGATATTTTGGTGGGCTCACAAGATGTTAAACAATTCTGAGAATAAGGGTAAACTGTGGTTTGTTAACGGACGAAATATTCCCCACTGCGGACCACACAATTATACAATCCTCGTGGTGGGGAACTCGATACAATAATACGCCGGCGGCGAGAAACTGAATTCTGTGGTATCAGGTAACGGAATTGATAAGTTGATAACATACTTTACCTATTGTAGACGGTTAGTTGAAAAATATATTTTAATAGTATTGCTTGAAAAAAATAATTATATTTTTTCAAAATTTTAAATAATTTATAATTACTAATTAATTTTCCTAATAATATCCCTACGAGGGAGACACGTCATTATTTTGGTAGTTTTGTTTCACCTATCCTGCGGCTTTGAAAAACTGAGGTTATGTCTAAAACTACTTCATATAATTTATTTAGTGGAATCCAGAGGACGAAACACAACCTACTGAGGCCAGTATTTACAGTATAAGCCTAAATGTGAAGACAGCGTAAGGTTTCAAGTGCCGAACCCAAGTACAATTATAATTCCTGAAAGTAATGTGTAAGAGACAAGATATATTGAAACAATGGGGCCGCTATATGACATTTAAGGGAATTAGTGTTTGGGCGACTTTCCGACTAGTTCGAGTGGTACAGCAGTCGCTGGCTGCGACTATATATTGCTTTTGGCTCGATATAGATTTCATTTAAACTCTACCTACCTACAGACAATACAATACTCCAGGCAATCGTCCGCGTTAGTAACTAGGCGCCACCTACACTAAACGCTCCAAACAACGCTTTCTGCGTTATTCGTTCTGCTTATGATAATGTGATGAATAATTGTAAAAATTGTATTGCAAATCGTATGTATGGTACCTTTAGGATATGAACAATAAATACAATACAATAGAAAATTGAAATTATTGGTACCATTAGTAAACAATAAGTGTGTTGGTTTTCATTTTGCCGCAACATTCAGTAATCAGCTGATATAATATATAGAACGGAATGTAAACATAAACACTCTGTAACAAAATCAGTTCTCGGGAAACTTTGGATAACGACGTACGTATCACGTTCAATGTCTACGAATTCGTTTTTGTAAATAGTGGCTGTTTTACTATATTGTGACCGAAAGTGTGCTGTATATGACCTGACGATGGTCTGTGACCGAAATCGATCGTTTTTAAGAATGTGAGTAATAAAAGTTTTATTGCAAATCGTATGTATGGTACCTTTAGGCTATGAACAATAAATACAATACAATACAAAATCGTTCTGCTTGTTCATGGACAAGTTAATTTAAGGTAGTTTTGCTTGAAGGAATGTAATGGGAATTACAGATTCCTACGTGACAAGGATCCTAGCCTAAATGCTTGAAAGGAGAATTCATCACAAGAAAATTAAATAGGCCTATTTAAAATTCGTGAGGAAGTCATTTTACGCAGCAGCGCAAAACCGAAATGGATAGGAAATATTTTTCTGTAACCAACTAGTTTTTCTCTGACGTAGACGAGAGGGTTGATGCGAAGGACTGTCCGAAGAATATCGGGTGTGCTGAACAAAAGTTACTGGCCATCAGATGTGACAAAAAGAATGACGGATGCATAAGCTCTCATGATATATGATGCTTATTTGATAAGGTTAGTAGAACCACGTATAAAGCACTCTGGCAGTCATCGGGTACAACTCGGAAGCTGAAGTCAAGCCACGGGCGCAAAGACGCCCCGCCAGAACAACGAAATGCATCATATAAGGGTACTGATTAGAGCCTATCAGTGCCTGCCAGCGCAATCGTGCAATGGTAGTAGTGGTTCCAGGGTAGTAGTGGCGTTGCTAAATGTTTACAGTGATTGACTGATAGTAACCTCTACTTATTAATTTAGCTGTATGTGCGTTATTACACGAGACTGCTGAATTTTGAATTTGAATCTGATTATTGTTGAAAGAGGATTATTCAGAGATAGTTTTAAATGGTTCAGAAGTGATTAATATAAACTGAATGTGCTTTACTACACGTGGTGCCAAATTTTGGATCCGCAGAAGAATCGACACACTCGCACATATTCCCACGTATCATTATCATTTTTAACTCAAAAGTATACTAAACTACTGAAATTCAAGATTCAGCTGAATTGTACTTTTGTGACGGTAGAAACGTGCTTCCGAAAATATTAAAGACATTGATTAATTTCTTTGATTTCGAAAATTAAAAAAATAATCTAACTGGTAGTCGAAATGTCTCACACAACCCAGAAGCTGAAAATCTCGACAGCAAGGATACGTAAATAAATATTAGAGTAGTGGTGTTGGTAACACTGTATTTTTTTTTAGCGTGGAATGCATTTTCAAGAGTTCGTTGTATACGTTAATAATAGTTATATGCAGTCATATACGTATATTATGTTATTTTGTTTATTTAATTTGTTTTTTTACATTTTTTTGTTGCGTGACTTGTCCACCGCTTCGAACAGTATTAGGCTATTCTTATTTAATTAAAGAGTATAATGAAAATGATAATCACAGTTATATAATTTTTTTACTTATCTACCAACTGCCTCTGCTCACCCTGCAGACATTATGAGCGGGTGTAGCCTTAGTATTAGCCACATTATATAACAAGCACATTGGTATAATTCATTTCCGTCTCGTCTATTTGTACACCTGTACATAGCCTACATGTAGGCTACAAGACGATTACGCGGAAACCATAGCTAGGCCTATAATTCTTCTTCTTCCGTATGCAGTCCCAGTCTGGGTAATGTTCATGGTTTAAATCATCAGCTTGACTTGTTAATTAATCAGTGTGTAATATTTCTGTATTCTGTAAAATCTTCTGAATCCATATTATCGAGCATCCTTTTCCACTTAATGTTCTTCCAGTACGACAGTCATATAGCTATTTCGCTTAATTAAGTATTTCTTAATGTGATAGACCAACTGATTACATATATCGACCAACAATAATGTAAATTAAATGTAAACAAAAGTGTTTAGAGTTATAAGTGGAAGTGCACCCATAAAAGTTATTTTATAAAGAATAAAAAACAAATCGTAACAGTCCTTCATAAATAATATCTTGATAATATAAAACTATAAAACTGATTAGTGATAGTATCAAGAATTAACAGGGGACAAGTGTAAGTTATTATATTATAGTAAATAAACTTCAAGAAGGTGCATTGAATGCTTAAACTTAATAAAAGTGTACCTTTAAACAACTTTAAAGTTTCAATTTAACTTCAGGAATACTATTTAATAAAATAGTATGATGAAAGGCAAAATCTAATGTTCCTAATAAAGTGCCACTCTTTATGTAAGAACATTCATTGAAATGAGTAAGATAAATAGAGAGTAGGGAATTAGTAAGTAAAGTGACAAGGGATACATCCCTGAATTAAAATAAAAAACAGAAAGAACCGTACCCCAGTAATTGTAAGAAAGGTAAAGATGAAGAAACAAATGTGTTATGTTTCTAGAAACCAATGAACTCTATACATCAATGTTGAAAATAGAGAGTCGTGTTCTATAATTTTAAAATGTTTATTATGTTTAATAATTTTAATCAAGGATCCAATGTCTGAGGGTGGATACCATTCTTTGATTATAAAATGTTTATTATGAGTTACTAAAAATAATCAGGACTAGAATGTCTGAGATTAATTACCATGTTTTGATGTCAAATAAATATTATGTATTATTAGTTAGAATTCAATACTAAATGTTCTTGTAGTAAAGTAAGGAATTGTTAATTAACATTGTGTTAGTATAGAAGGTCAGAAAGGGTATAAACAAGCTATATTATTAAAAAACTTTGAATGTAAAACCAGTTAAAATCTAGGCCAAATGGTAAATCTAAACTACTTTATAATTGATAAATCAAGTACAGTAAACTAATTAAACTGATGAGATTTATGTAAGGTAAATCAGTAACAGAATAATATAAGGTAAATTGTACTTTAAAAGAATATTGTAAAGAGATAGGAAGAATTAGGAGAAAAAATGCAAATATAATAACTGAGATTTCAAGGTAGGGAGTCATAAATTATTGGATAATATTTAAAAGAATAACCAATTAACAAAATTAAGAGAAATTAAGGGAAGATAAACATATTATGTCAATCTTAGATTCAGTACCATCATAAATATAAAATGGCAACATTTTGGGGAAGAACAGGAAGTGAAAATTAAGCCTACTTTTTCAAAATGAAAGAAATATAGCATTTTTGATAAAAAACTTTGTAAAACTATCTTATTTGGTATCAGATCAAACAGACTGAACTAAAGAAAAAGATTATGTATGTAATATTTCATAAAATTATGTGACGATTTTAAAAGAGGAAAAAATGAAATAAAAGAAATTTAAAATAATTTAAAATCTCACATTAAAACAGAACATAAACCCCTAATGAAAATGATAATGTAACCCCGCCTTAATACCCAAAATAAATAGTTTTAAAACCTAAAAGAATTCTATAATAAAATTGCGATAACACCCCTTAATATTTAACCCTTCCCTGTGTACTTATATGCCTGTATCAACTTGTAAAATCTAGTACGGACATGAAAATTACTCTGTATTGAAGCGAAAATTAATAATTATGATAATTAAATAAAAAGACGTAATAATAAAAATAAAAATACCTAACTCAATAAAGAAAATGTAGTATTATTAATAGTAGTTAATTAGTATAATAATAATAATAAAGTACGAACTATTTTTCTCTCTCCGCGCGAACAAATCCCTCTCCCTACTAACCGCCGCAAAACCAACCCCAGTCGAGCGAGAATCAGCGACAAGGTA
The DNA here is from genome assembly GCA_034769895.1 of Magicicada septendecula. Taxonomy (NCBI): domain Eukaryota; kingdom Metazoa; phylum Arthropoda; class Insecta; order Hemiptera; family Cicadidae; genus Magicicada; species Magicicada septendecula. Next base: position 238,623,175 of record CM068370.1, on the reverse strand, counting down.
ACAGCTTTACCATGTGTCGTAAAATAAAGTGTAAATATAAAAAATTAATGGCGATGTAACTGAACGTAATATTTCATGGTGACAGACTCCACAAGTAATTGAAATGTGGTGAAATAACTAAAAGTAACTAACTTAGCCGACACATCTTTTAAAAACGGAAACGAAATGTTTAAGTTGTAAAGTATGTTTTATCCAAACATTATAGAGTAACATTAGTGCAGTTAAAAGCAAAATGTAAAGTGTAAAAAAAGTGAACACCGTACATCAGGAGTGAAGTAACAACGACAAATTCACGAGCTTCAGGTAACAGCATCCTTTCGTCATGTTCGCAACTAAGAATCTACAAAATAAATGGAGACACCCGAACGACATCGTAGAACTTCTAGGAAACGCAACTGTAGAGTAACAACAAGAGAACCCGCCGCTGATCACATTGTATCAAGGTGAAACCAAACCATTATATTTTTAACAATGGCAACAAAAGCAGTATAATTTTTGCAAAGACTTATTCTAATAATGTAAATGTTAACATAGTAGTGTCTGTAATTACAATAATGAAATAGTAATCTGATAATAGTTAAAGGTAAAAGGTAATTCGAAATTTGAGCAAACTAGTATTCAAATAGTTTGCATAATGTTGACTTATTGTAGAGCATTCTTAAGTTAAAACCCGGATCCAGGTATTTGATGTAGTTAATAAATATATAATTTTATTTTGATCACTAGAGTAACATGTTAAAAGACGTAAGAGCATTTAATGCACAACTTTTGAGTAATTTATTTGTTTAATGTAATCAAACAAAATAACAATCATATTTAAAGTATTATTCCAGAAAATATAATAAAGAGATGTTATGGTTATCCTATAGGTGAGTGAATATATCTACCAAATCCCTTGTCAATACTCCTCAATTCACGGGAGCCTATTTAACCTTTGTGTACTTATTAGGTATTTATGATTTTGTAAAGATTATGGCAGCCTGTTTAATTGACCTGAGCCAATTAACCAGGTTCCCGAATTGTAACGTTATGTGAAACGTCACAATTAAATAATAACAAAAGTATGTTCAGTAGCATAATGCAAGTTTTCCGAATGTAGCGGAAGCCCAAAGAATTTAAAACAATGTATTGCAAATATTAAATTGGCTAAGACTTTGTCAGGAGACGAAGGAAATGAGTTAGTTAATTATGGGACCTTGTCGAGTACACTTGAACGCGATTTGTGCTAGTATCATCCTATATAGCAAACTAATATGGCGATTGGTATGTAAGCCTAGCCTACAGAAAAAATAGTCAAGTGCGAATTTTTGAACTTAAAACGTACAATCAGTGAGAACTATTAACACCACGATTAAAATCAAGTAATAAGAAACCGTAATTGATTGATATAATAACTTAAACCGATAAACTAAATAATTTACAATAACGAGACGAGAAGTGCGAAGTTCGACCTTATTGAACAAAGTGAAATTAAACCTAAGCACACATTTAATCGAAGTGAATCACCAAACACTGAACCAGAACCACTCTATCAATTCCAGAAGGGATAATCACTATTGCGGAGACGAGGAAACACTGAAAAGGCATCATTTATTGGAAGAATTTTTCGTCGAGCTGAATACGTTTAACACATGCAGTCCATGAGCCGCCATCTTTGACTCCCAGCATTCAACGCGAGCAATTACCAACATAATTATAAAGACTTCAATGGTTCGCATTTTTCTTTAATAAACATTATAATAAATAATATATATTATAATATATAAATTATAATATATATTATAATAACTTTGTCATTTTTAATTATTAAGCTTTTTATTTATTAAGTGTTATACTTTCCTGACCTTACCCATCTCTGACTATATAAAATAACCGTTCAAAGAACCGAATAATTATTATAAAATTAACAGATGTAAAAATTAATCGATGCCCTGAGACAAGAGTCGATACCAACTGTTGAAATATCGATTTAATATCGATCTATTTAAAAATTGTTAAATAAATACTGGAATTTCATAATTTTGACTTATATTTATTTCAAAAATTATTATTAGCGTAACATAAGAGAATATTTAACCAACGGACTACACGAAAGGCGGCAGATACCAAAAAGAAAGGAGAATACTGTCAAAAGAAGAAGAACCGCTAATCGATCAGTGCCGTAGACAATCCTGTTAACGCGGAACTTAATTCTAGTTACCAAAAGGTGATATAATTGACAAAACAGTAAGAACAGAGTTAAAATTTTTACACCAATACATCACGAAAATTAATTATTAAATAATCATAACAACCAAAACAAAAACAATATTTTCCAAAAATTTTAAAAACACCAAAATTTTTATTTTTGGTAACAAACAAAATTTTTATTTTGTAAACAGATTTTATTAGTTCGTTACAACAGTTGGAGAGATAAATTAGCAAGAAGAGGAATTCAGAAGCGAAAAGTGCGTATTAGTAGATTGGACTGAGGAAAGATCTGGCAATGCTAAACTCAGCAGCAGACAATGGAAAGGAACAAGAAAAAGAGAAATATGGGTGTAAACATTCTGTTCTATTATAGCAACAATGTAATCGCGGCACTGTTTTAACAATTTTCATTTAATTATATTTGTAACATACGTTCACAAACATAGATAATTATGTGTATTGCTAATACTTGTAATATTTACAAGTAACTTTTAGGGCATATGTATTGTTTTTTCAAAATTCACACTTTTATAAACGAATATTGTCCGCCTTTCACAAATAAAATTAGGGAAGATGGGAATGGAGAGGGGCAGAGAGAGAGAGAGAGAGAGAGAGAGAGAGAAAGAGACGTTCGTATTGATACATTATTTTACAAACATATCTTAATATACAACTTATGTTTCCCCGCGTCCACTTCAAGTTAACACGTTTTTTTAGGTTAGAAGTACAATAACTTTGTTAAATAACTAATAAATGCATAAAAGTTAAAAACAAAACTTGTAAAGAATTTAATTCTGAGAAAAATGGTGTAAATAAAGTAAATAAAAATCAACAAAAAATTCTTATTGTTTCCAATTTTCCAAAATTTGTTTTTAGGCAAAGATTTTTCTGTTTTACGTCGGATATCATGAAACGTATAGGAGATACAGTTCTGCGACCTGTTTTATTCGATTTTTCAGGTCAAAAACCATAAGAAACAACAGAATTCGCCCCTTCCCAGAATTTCAGAAAGTCTTCATTTACCCGGGGGAACCGAAACCCGGGCGAAATCTTTCGCTAGCCGTAACTCGCTAATGAAGCATTTCCGGACCTATGTTTATATGAACTTTTTTTCTTATTTTTCGATGTAGATTCATCTCCCGAAGTATTTCCGTTTCTTCGTGAATCACCCTGTATAATGAGAAGAATGCAGAAAATTTAAGTCACTTAATAGTTTTTGTAAAAAAATTTCCAAATGTAAACAATTTTTACATCAACATGTGGATTCTAAACTACAATGTATTATGAAAAAAGATAGTAAGCCGACAAATTTAGTTGCAACTGTCGCCTTTAACCACAAGAAACCGGACGTACTCCTTTATATATTATTATACATTATTTCACTGACTTATTTTTCTGAAATCATGTTTGTATTATTTGTTTTAGACTTATCCGTGATATGACAAGACACGAAACTCTCGGATGTGGTGACACACGAAACTCTGGATGTGACGACACAATAAACCCGAGCTTCGACAAATACCCGGTTGGAAGAGGGACATTTGAACCCAGGCGCCCCCAGAGTGTTCTTGCAGAAAAGTCTGGTGACCTCTACTGCCTCTATTCTAGAGGCCTACGAAGAGCTCCCGGGCGGAATCCAATCTCCGAAATCCAGCGATGTACGACGTACGGGAGAGGATTGCACCAACGGACGTGACACTTCGCCGGCTGTATATGGCACAACAACCGTTGCCTGCGAGCAACCCCCGGCTATGTCAACTCCGACCGGAAGAGGGACGTTTGAACCCAGGCGCCCCCAGAGGGTTCTTGTAAAGAAGTATGGGGGCCGCTAAGACGGGGTCCCTGGGCGCCTAAGAAGGGCTCCCAGACGGAATCCAATCCCCGAAATCCAGCGATGTACAATGTACGGGAGAGGATTACAGCAACGGACAGGAGACTTCACGCCGGAGTAATAGCATCGACATAGACTTCATGTAATACAGGCAAGACTGAAGATATTGAGGTTTTGTCTATTCTCCGACAGAAATGTTTGTCGTGTTTGAGTAGTGTGTGATTATACGAATGTGTATGTGAAATACCCATTCTACGTACGGCACACGCCAAAATCTACATACTACGCACGCACACGCCACGCAGCCTGGCGTAAGAATACATGCTCTCTCTCTCTCTCTCACACACACACACACACACACACACACACACACACACACACACACACACACACACACGTATATTGTAATACGACAGACTGACCATACTTCCATACTGTTGGCGTGAAAGATGCCGGTGTTGTTTAGAGTCTCTATAACTAAAAGAACGTATACCTGGATAGAACGGTATAGCCGACGAACAAGATTTTAGCAAATTACATGGCTTAGGAGACCTTACTAGAAGACGAGAATAAACTATTCTATACGTTCCAGAACAATGTAAATAAAAGTAACTAACAGAAATACGTTGATGGTACTGTTATTGCGAATGGACCATCACGCGAGCCTTGCTTGGGGACGGACAGTTTCGTTGGGTCGTTTACAGGAAACAGATCTATGACATCACACGCTTGGTGTTGCCGACGAATAGACTTCAGGTACCCGCCTAAGAACACGTAGACGGTACAAGCGGTGTAGCTACTGTAAGTTCAAACAGTGAAAACAATCTAGTTTTTCAACGGGGAACCGTGCGACATGGGATCTCAGCACCACATCCTCGAGAAAGAATAAGTAACTTTATTTGAATTTGATAAGAATAATTAATTTTTAAATGACCGAAGGAACAGTAATTCTATTTACAAACTGATTGTTTTCATATGCCTGAAGATCATAAATTATTTGGTTTATTCATTTATAGATTCCTAATCGGTACAAAGCATTTTATGTTCGTTTTTTTTTGTAGCAGACAGATTTGTATTGTTAAATTTCAAGTTGATTTAAAGAAAAATAATTTTAAAGTTTATTTGTGTACAGAGAACTATTAAATTTATTTAAATGTAATCATTTAATCAATAAAAGTATCAATCGTGGTGTTGAAGTGTGTGCTGCAATTTAGACAAGCGGTATGAGAATGTGCAGTCCTACATTCTGTCTAACAGGCAAGCGAGAAGAGAATTGACGGGCAGCAGCAGTGGTAGCAACAACAAAATAAAAACAATATAGAGCGTATTTGTATCTTATGTATAGAAGTAATTGTTAGCGAATAATTTTTCTAAAACTTTAATATTTCAAGTTGTTTTTAATATATAAAATGAACTTAAACATTTATAGTTTCTGTTTTGGAATTATACCGGGAGGTTGAAAACGTTTCCAAATATTGTATTTCATTTGAACCGAGTGGTATGGATGCAGCGAATAAATAAATATTGTAGCATAACAAAATTATCACGCTAAACATTTATCTTAATGCAACCTAAATAAGGAAGAAAAGTTCCATAGTGAGTGAGAAGAATGAATTGTTTTAAGAATTACACTAGAAACTGTATATTAAGTCAATAAAATGTTAATAAGAATGAAAAATAACAAAGAAAATCATTGATCAAAATAACTTACTATGTAAAAACCCAATAAACCAGCAGTATACCCAGTAGATTGGGGAAGCAGTACAAAAGGAAATACAAGAAAAAGGAAATAAAAGGATGGAACCATATTAATAAGGGAAATGTATAAGGTCAAGATGCAGAGAAACCACAAGACCAGAAATTACTAATATAATAACGAAGAAGGGACAAAATATGTCAAGATTCCCACACAGAGACTAGAACCAAGAAAAGTTATCCCAAAAAATGGTAATCATGGAATACATACCATTAAACAAAATTAAAACTAATATATGTAGACCCAATAACAAGTTACAAGATACAATCCCAAAGAAAACCGAATTGTATACTAGTTGTAAGCATAATATGTGGAAAAAAAATTATTAAAAGGACTACCATTAGTGTAGCCAAAATAAATGACACATTATAATAAAGTGTAGTATAAAAAATCTATTAAAAAAAGACTACCATCAGTGTAGGGAAATACTAAATAAAAACTAAAGAGACAGTCTAATGACTGAGTGCAATTTGGATAATAAAAGTGTTTTAGTGATTAGGCATAATAACAATATATTAGGAATAAGATGTTTTTATTTTATTGTATTAGCAAATTAGGTATAGGGAACACAAGAGACAGTTAGTAACTGAAAGTGTCATTAGTTATAAGATGTTTTTATGTTAATGTGTTATCAAATTAGTTATAGTAATTAAAAGAGACAGTTAATAACTGAAGGTGTTATTAGGAATAAGATGTTTTAATAGGATAAGGTTTGTGATAAAAGGAAACATAAAAACAAAGGACAGCCAACGACTGATAATAGTGCTGATAATAATATGTTCCCATTATAATACTAAATATGTAGAAAATAATAGGCATAAGATGTTTATGTTATGGTTAAATGATATTATAAAAAAAAAAAGTTTAGTAGGTATAAGATATTCCATTGTATTTTAAAATCATGTTATTTAATTTTCCAGTGTGTGAGGCAGAGAGGCAAGTAGGGTATAGAAATATAATAATTTTATTAAAAACAGTAAACCATATATAAAGTACAAGCAGATTAGCTAAGACACCATTTTAGAAAACACAGACTAGCAATTAAACCAAAAGTATCTATCAGATAATCAAGCTAGATAATAGGAATAGAATTCAATATACACAATAAAGAAATTGAAAATATAATTAATACTGATACAATTAATAGCGAATAGAATGACAAAGGAAAGAAAATTAACTTCTTTTGGAAACAAATAATACTAGGCCTATAATGGTAATCAAATCAGACTAAACAGTAAATTAATCAATATTGAAGTGTTTTAACAACAAAATTATTAACAACAAAGATAATCACGGAGTTATTAAGTATATTCCATGGAAATATTATCAGAAATAACAATTAAAAACCATTTAAACAATAAATTTGTACAAAGTATGAGGCACACAATCATTATAAAAAATTGTAATTTTTGGGCTTAAATGAGCTTGAAACAAACCCAGCTATATATCCAAAGATGTAAAATTAATTAATCAATATTACTGAGTAGTTAGATTTATGTAAAATTAAGAAATATTTGAATTACAGTAAAAAATAAGAAAACTTATTATGTATATTTAGATGGTGAACCAAGTCTTAGACAGATATTTTTATAGTTAAACAATATAAAGAGGAAAAAGACATAGCACAAATTACCCTAAAACGACGACGTTGAGTCTATTAGTCTATTGTTAATCGTGAAGACGACTAGTTGGAAATGTGTTAGCAGAATACCGAAAAAAGATTAATTTTGTGTAAAACCGAGTGTGGTTATGCGGCGTGTAACAGAGATGATCTAAAAGTGAAAATAACATTAACTATCAATTTATAACACTTCACAAGTTCCAAACAACAGTAATAACACCATCAAACTCAAACACAAGAAATCAACAGCCATTTTGAGACAATTTTGGACCATATTCGCAGAACACAATTACACATATTTGAACACCGGACACTTCACAAGAAACCCATCACGAAAACGACATCGCAGGAGACGAGAGGACACTCTACACTATATTCCTGGACCAACACTACTTCGCAGAGAAGGGAATATCATTTTATTTCTGCGGGAGAATCTCAGCCAGTTCCAGCCGTATAGCAGCTAAAATCGAGAAGACGTCGGCCATACTGGATTTACTCACCAGCACGAGTTGCACTGCCAGCTTGAAAGGAGTGACGTCATTTCGTCGAATTGGTTCGCTATTCAATTTTCTAATTGACAATTTAAATAATAATCTTGTTTTATTTCAGCCATAATAATTTAGTTTGAGAATACCTGTAAGAATGTATCTTGTTCCTTGCCCTCTGACCATTTCGACTCGTTAAAAGAACCATAATTTCTAACCTTGTAAAAAATATATTTTGTTGATTTTGTTCGCTACCGACTGGAGCACATATTAGCCAATGCCTTGGTCATGCGCAGTTTGAATGGCGCATAATTTTGAATGTTAATAAATGAACATCATTACTCAGTTACAAGAGTTGTCTTTATTTATATAATTAATGTTAACTATTTTTTTTCTAAACAAAATTAATTTACAGTGATAGAATAAATATCTAAGAAAATTACACACTCAATTAATTAATTAATTATTAATTAATTAAATTAAATAATTAAACCAAAACTCAATATCAGTAAAAATTTCACAACCTACAACATTTTATTCTTGTTTATCAATCAATCACACTTAATTATAAAACATATTTATATTTAATTTATTCTTTTTAATTGGTGAATCCAAAGTGGAGCTGTATCATCGGCGAGTTCAACACCGAGATCCAGACAACATACACAATTCTTATTATCACTTATTATCATACATCAATATATATTTTATTTAAATTTGTAATAAATTATTTTACAAATTGGCGTCCAACTAAAGGGCTTTAAATAGGAGGTAATAGTGTTATAAAATAAGGACGAGTGTCCAATTTCCTATTTTTAGCTCGGCAGCGGTCAATAGGTCGGAAGAGGGAGCGAGATGCACAGGAGAGCTACATCAAGAAAAAGGGCTATGGAGGCCGAGCAGGAGGTAGACATGGAGTATAAAGAGGCGACACCAGTGGAAGATGTGGAGTCAATGTTACCGCCAGCAGAACCAAACAAGCCTGCATCACAGAAGGAACAGCCAGAGAAATCCACCACAAAGGAAGAGACAAAATTGGATAGAATGATGGAGATGTTACTAAAAGAATTTAAAACGACAAAGGAAGAGTTGGGTAATAAAATGGAAGAAAATAGTAAGAAGATGGAGGAGAAAATGGAAGAAAATAGTAAGGAAATGAAAAGTGATAACCAACGATTGAAGGAGGAATTAAGAGAAAGCAGTAAGAAGATGGAGGAGAAAATGGAAGAAAATGGTAAGAAGATGGAGGAGAAAATGGAAGAAAATAGTAAGAAGATGGAGGAGAAAGTGGACGAAATAAAAAACGAAAATAAATTATTAATGGAGGAAAATATTAAGAAGATCGAGGAGAAGATGGAGGAAAATATTCAGAAGATTGAGGAGAAAATGGAGGAAATAAAAACTGACAATAAACAATCGAAGGAGGAATTGACCCAGATAAGCCAAAAACTGGAAGAAACCAATAAAAAGATGGAGAATAATAGTCAACAATTAAGAGAAGAATTAAGAGAGACGAACCAAGAAAATATGAACCGATTAGATGGAAAGATGGAAGCATTGAAGGAAGAACTGGGGCAAAAGATAGCTGAAAATAATGAAACAATCAGCAAGAAGGTAGAAGAGGAAATAACGGTAATCGAACAAAGGGTTACAAGAGCTGACGAAAGATGGAGTCAAACCGAACGAGAAGTACAGAGTATCAAGACAGAAATAAACACTAAAGTTAACAACATTGAAGAAACGACTAGGAAGACGTTGGAGGAAAGACTAAAAGAAACACGTGAAGACTGGGAGCGAGTGCAGGACCGATTCACAGAAAAATGTGACGGCATTGAAGCTACTGTGACCAGTATCAACAGTCAGGTGCGACAGAACCAAACAGATATAGACCTGTTCCACAGTCGACCGACAAACATTACCAGTTGTCCTAACAGCGAGAATCGTGAAGGAATTAACTTCAGGTTTTATAAAAACAAACCAATGGAGTTCCTAGCCAGAATCGAAGAGTACTTCACCAAACACAGAGGTAATCGCTGGAGGGAGAATAAAGAAGTGCTTGACGAATCGTTCAAGGAGATAGCAGATAATTGGTGGATGGCGATAAGAGACGAAGTGACCGACTACCAACAATTCAGAAGGCTATTCAAAGCCAAATATTGGTCTGAATCAACACAAAATATCGCCAGAGACGGGACCTGTCATGGAAAATACAACCCGTATGGAAACCAGACTCTAACAGCGTACTTTTTGGGAAAGGTGTGCGTGGCCAAACATCTAGAGCCCAGAATACCGGAAGAATGCCTGGTCAGCAAGCTCTCATACCATTATGAGGAAGATATAATAAGGGCCAGAAGAAACAGTCAAATAAAGACTGTGCAAGCAATGACCGAGCTCTTAGAAATGTATGAGCATGAAGACTATTACCGCCAAAGTCGCAGGAGATATGAAAAGCCGGAACCAAGAAGTAACACCAATAATTTGAATAATAATAATCGGCAGAATGTGGGCAACAACAATAATTATAATTCCGCAAATCGGAATAATGCCGAATACAATTATAACACCCGTAATAACAATAATTTACCTAGATTTAACAACAATAATAATAATAATCATGTTCCTCGCATTAATAATAATGACAACAATAATAATAATAATAATAATAATAATAATAATAACCGTCCACAAAACAACAACGGTTATTATTATAATAATCGTAACTATGTTCCAAATGGTCAGAGGAACCCCAACCTTTCTAATAACAATTATCATGGTAACTATAACCGGAATTACCCGAATGGAGGTAATAACAATAATTACAGGACATATCGACCCCATATTAACTACATCAGAGCGGAAGGCGGAGGACAGAGGAGGTACCAGCCTCAACGAAGGAGCCGATACTACGAGTACGAGACCTTTCAAGGAAGTCAGGGAAGTAATCGTTACAGAGAGTACGAGCCCAGACGTAGTTCCAGCCTGGACAATCAGCGAAGACTACCTGTAACAGAAGCCCAACAGGACGATCGTGCTGAACCAAACGAAGCAGTCTCAGGACTCCAAGCCGATGCTTCCAACGGCCTAATCCGTAATGATGCGGAACATTTAAACGAACGGAGGCAGTAATAAACTCCAATAACCCTTTACTGCTCCAATCTGCTGGGTTTAACCAAGAAAGAAATTCGAAGAAAAACAGAAAAAATTTTACTATAATATACAGTAATTATTTGAAAGATATCCGTAAGGACCTGCTAGAAGAAAGCGAAATTAATATTAATAATGATAACAGTGAAATAATATATATAATTGCAGAAATTGAGGGTATTTCTGTTCCTATAATGATAGACACTGGAGCCAATGTCTCTATAATAAATCGAAATGAGTTGGACCGGATACAGCAGGAATGCCACAAAAACTTACCGGTACTACCTATTAATAATATTGTACTTGTAGGAGCTACCGGCCGACAGAACAAGACCATAAGAAAACAGGTATCCCTAAGTGTCAACAGTCAGGGCATTAGTGTGGATATGATATTTCTTGTTGCAGCCGGATTACCTTTCAACATCATGATAGGATGTGACATATTGCGCAGAAACTCAGCAGTTATCGACCTGTGCCGAGGAAAGGTATCAATCTTTGCTGAAGGTTCGACCTGGGTAGCCAATTTAACTAATAACAAGATGTTAGACTCCAGATAACTTCTCGACCACCAAAATAAGGTGAATTACTTGTCCAACTACTCAACAAACAACAAGCCAGTACATCAGGATTCGGAGGATGACCTATGGCAACAAAAGATCCAGGAGATACGTAACTTCCAGTGCCACAATACCACCGAGCAATTAAAGGAAAACCAGCTGAATCAATTGGTCAAAATATATGAAAAATATCGAGCTGCATTTTCGGACGAACCTGGAAAGATCCGGAACTACCAATGTTCCATACGATTCAGAGAACCGGTAGAATTTAACCGAAAGTCGTATCCTATAGCACAATCTTTGAAGGAAGCCGTACGCACAGAGATCCAGAATATGATCAGTAGAGATATCATCGAGAGCAGTCAATCGCCATACACTAGCCCAATTGTGGGTATACAAAAGAAAAATGGGAAGGTAAGGCTTTGCCTTGACGCACGTGAGATAAATAAAATGATAATTAACGATCGTACCTCACCTGGCTAAATTGATGAAATATTGAAGAGGTTTCATGGAACACGATTCATTACCACGTGGGATACCGTCTGCGGCTATTGGCAAGTGGAGTTGCACCCAGCAAGCCGGCAATACATGGCGTTCATCTTCGAAGGACGCAATTATCAGTTTAAGAGGTTGCCCTCCGGGTTGGTGAACTCAGTAGCTGTTTTTGTCGCCTGTATGGATCATATACTAGGACCAGAAGCGCTCCAATTCACGACTGTCTATGTTGATGATCTCCTAATCACATCAACCAACTGGGGAGAACACTGTTACCGTGTGGAGTATGTCTTGAAGAAGCTTGCTGAAAATAATGTTACCCTTAAACTAGACAAGTCCAAGCTTATAGCTAAAGAAGTACAATTCTTGGGTTTCCAGCTAAACAGTCAAGGAATAACACCATCAACAGAAAAGGTAGACGCCATACAACGATTCCCTACACCAAAAAACAGAAGGCAACTACAATCATTTTTAGGCCTGTGTAACTATTATAGGAAGTTCCAAAATAATTATTCCGAACTGACGGCCCAGTTTCAGTACCAGTTATCGTGCAAGAATAAATGGCGATGGGGTCAAGAACAAGACGAAACCTTCAAATCAATTAAGGAGAAGTTCTTAGAAGCAGTAATGCTCAACCATCCGGATTTTAACCGACCCTTCTTTCTAAACTGTGACGCTAGTAACATTAGCTTGGGATCAACACTGTACCAAGAAGATGAAAGTGGAAACCATCTAGTAGTGAGCTTTGCTAGCAGAACCCTTAACCAGTGTGAAAAGAACTATAATGTGACGGAAAAAGAACTGCTAAGCGTAGTCTTTGCCTGCGGGAAGTTTCGGACGTATATCCTCGGATATCCAGTGACCGTTCGAACAGATCACAAATCAATATCATTTCTGAGAAGATGCAAGTTAAGCCATGGTAGATTGACCAGATGGGTACTCGCCCTGCAGGAATACGATATACAGTGGGAGTATGTTCCTGGAAGAAAAATGTAGTAGCCGACGTATTGTCGAGAGTGAATCTGGAAGAACAAACGTTCGAAGGCGAAAAGGAGAGCATCTTGAAAATCTATAATATTATTAAGGACAGATCCGATTTAGAAAAGATAGTGCAGGACATCAGCAAACACCAGCAGTCCGACCCGAAGTTAAAACACATTAAACTTCGTCTCTCCAACCAAGATGACACAATAAACAAATTTTATTGTATACATAATGGAATTTTATTCATAAAAACATCCCTTGATGAAGACATATGGAAGATCATGATCCCCACTACAATCGAAAAGGATATCATCCTGGACTATCATCTACGATACGGTCACATGGGAGCCATGAAGGTGATCAAGGCGACAGAAGAGAATTGTCATATAAAAAGTATCAATAGAAAGACGAGAAACTACCTCAAAACCTGTCTGATATGTCAATTGGTGAAAACCAACAATGAGAGAAAGGAGGGTATGATGATACCAATTACCTCACAAGCCAAACTGGAAAAGGTCTTTCTGGACATATGTGGTCCATTTCCCCGCAGTGGCGGACGCCATCGATACAAATATATTATTATCATGATGGATCATTTCACCAAATTTACAAAACTGTACCCTGTGAATAGAGCCACCACTTTGAAGACTCTAGGAATAATAACAAACCATTACATTCCAGAGATAGGGAGCCCGGCATCCATCATCACAGACCATGGAACGCAATTTAAGGGTTGGAGGTGGAGAAACACTCTGAATACGTTGGGCATTAAGACATACAAGACATCTGTCTACCACCCCAGCAGCAATCCAGCGGAGAGGGTACTGCGAGAAGTCGGAAGAATATTACGGACTTATTGCTATAATCAACAAAAGAAGTGGCAAGAATATTTATTAGCTACTGAAGAATTCCTTAATTTGTCATATCACCCCGTTATAGGTACCACGCCATACACAGCAATGTATGAAAAACCGCCTCCAAGAGAAATACAAGACATAATAGAGTTCCCCATGAGTCAAGAATACAAATTCGATCGAATCAGATTCTACAATAAATTGGCAGAAGACCAGGAAAGGCGCAAGAACAAATATCAAAAGGCGATTAAGAAAATAATAAGCTATGAAGTCGGAGAAAAGGTACTGCTAAAAAACAGGGAATTACCCAGTACTTTGGAAGGCATTACCAAAAAGTTGTTACTGCTGTATACCGGCCCATACCTGATTATTAAAAACAATAATAACAATACGTATGTACTAAAGGATATCATTTCAAATAAAGTAAAAGGAACTTATAATCAGTTATCCATTAAAAAATATTTAGGGGAAAAATAAGAAATAATTTCAAAATTCAAACAGTAGTAAGTACAACTTACACAAAACATTCGAAGAATTATGAATAAATAAAAAGAATTTTGATGAATAAAAAATAATTCCAAAATTCAAACATTAGTAAGGACAACTTACACAAAACATTTGAAAAACTATTATGAACGAAAAAGAATTTTGATGGAATAATAATTTTCAAAATCCAAAAAATTAGTAAGTACAACTTACACAAAACATTGGAAAGACTATTATGAATGAGAAAAGAATTTTGATGGAATAATAACTTCCAAAATTCAAAAATCAGTAAGTACAACTTACACCAAACATTTGAAAGATTATTATGAATGAGAAAAGAATTTGGATGAACAAATATTTCCAAATTCCAAAAATCAGTAAGTACAACTTACACAAAACATTGGAAAGATTATTATGAATGATGAAAAAAGAATTTTGATGAATAAATAAAATTTCAAAATTCAAAAAATAGTAAGTACAACTTACACCAAATATTCGAACAATTATGAATGAGATGGAAAAAGAATTTGGATGAACATAAAATTTCAAAATTCCAAAAATTAGTAAGGACAACTTACACCAAAACTATTCGAACAATTATGAATGATGAAAAAAGAATTTTGATGAATAAAAAATTTCAAAATTCAAAAATCAGTAAGTACAACTTACACAAATCATTTGAAAGATTATTATGAATGAGAAAAGAATTTTGATGGAATAATACATTTTCAAAATTCAAAAATCAGTAAGGACATCTTACACCAAACACTGAAAGATTATTATGAATAAATAAAAAGAATTTTGATGAATAAAAAATACTTCCAAAATTCAAACATTAGTAAGTACAACTTACACAAAACATTCGAAGAATTATGAATAAATAAAAAGAATTTTGATGAATAAAAAATACTTCCAAAATTCAAACGTTAGTAAGTACAACTTACACTGATCATTCGAAGACTATTATGAATGATGAAAAAAGAATTTTGATGAATAAATAGGTTCAAAATTCAAAACCAATAATAAGTACAACTTACACCAAAATATTTGAAAAACAACTATGAATAAGAAAGAATTTAGTTGAATAAAAATATCTAAAGTTAAAAAATAGTAAGCTCATATCATTACTCATACGAATGATGAGAAATAACTCTGAAATATGAAAAAAGATTTTGTCAGAAAGAGATACAAAATTCTAAAGGAGAAAGGAAACCAGAATATCATAAGACTTAATCGAAACAACTTAACCAAACTCACAAAGAAAATAATTTAATAAAAATGGAACAATGAAGAAGGACCAACTCAGTAAAGACCAAATAGTGAGACCAGAAACCAAAAACCATGATACTATTAATGATAATGTTGTTGCAATAACCAGTGTTATAGTGAAAGTGACAAAGAATTAATTCATGTTATACCATGAGCAATAAAAATAACTCATTGGATACCAGATGGTAGAAAGAATAAATATAAATACTAATTACTATGTAAACATGATGAAATGATGAAATGTATATTATACCACATACCTAAACTACCTAATATGGAATAAGCTTTAAGAGAGAAGAAGAGTCAAGTGTATAAGAGTATTAATTAATATAAGTATTATGAAGTGAAGAATCTAAAGATGTTTATTTTAGTCAAAAATGACTACTTTTACTGTTTATTTATTTTTATGACTGGATGTAGAAAATGCCATCAGTCTTATATTTTGAGCAGAGATGATAATGCCTCTGGACTCAATTAATTGAAGTGTTGGACAGCAGGGATCGAAGCCAAAAGTGCCACTCTGAACTGTTCCAATTAATTTGTTAGGGAATGTTAGGGAGTAAACATACTGGTGAGGAAGCACCAAATAAGAAAGAATATAAAATGATAATGTTATACACAAGATTGAAGATCACTTATTAATGAAGAAAGAAACTAATGAAGGAGATACACATCATCTGAGAGGAAGCAATGGTGGAAAAAGAAGGTATATAAAGCGAAAACATGTAATCACGAAGAAAATATAGTAAATACAAAAGAATTAGTAGTAATTATTTCATCCATACTAAGAGTATGATCTGAATTAATCACTTTTACAGGAGAGCATATGTAGCATAACAAAATTATCACGCTAAACATTTAACTTAATGCAACCTAAATAAGGAAGAAAAGTTCCATAGTGAGTGAGAAGAATGAATTGTTTTAAGAATTACACTAGAAACTGTATATTAAGTCAATAAAATGTTAATAAGAATGAAAAATAACAAAGAAAATCATTGATCAAAATAACTTACTATGTAAAAACCCAATAAACCAGCAGTATACCCAGTAGATTGGGGAAGCAGTAAAAAAGGAAATACAAGAAAAAGGAAATAAAAGGATGGAACCATATTAATAAGGGAAATGTATAAGGTCAAGATGCAGAGAAACCACAAGACCAGAAATTACTAATATAATAACGAAGAAGGGACAAAATATGTCAAGATTCCCACACAGAGACTAGAACCAAGAAAAGTTATCCCAAAAAATGGTAATCATGGAATACATACCATTAAACAAAATTAAAACTAATATATGTAGACCCAATAACAAGTTACAAGATACAATCCCAAAGAAAACCGAATTGTATACTAGTTGTAAGCATAATATGTGGAAAAAAAATTATTAAAAGGACTACCATTAGTGTAGCCAAAATAAATGACACATTATAATAAAGTGTAGTATAAAAAATCTATTAAAAAAAGACTACCATCAGTGTAGGGAAATACTAAATAAAAACTAAAGAGACAGTCTAATGACTGAGTGCAATTTGGATAATAAAAGTGTTTTAGTGATTAGGCATAATAACAATATATTAGGAATAAGATGTTTTTATTTTATTGTATTAGCAAATTAGGTATAGGGAACACAAGAGACAGTTAGTAACTGAAAGTGTCATTAGTTATAAGATGTTTTTATGTTAATGTGTTATCAAATTAGTTATAGTAATTAAAAGAGACAGTTAATAACTGAAGGTGTTATTAGGAATAAGATGTTTTAATAGGATAAGGTTTGTGATAAAAGGAAACATAAAAACAAAGGACAGCCAACGACTGATAATAGTGCTGATAATAATATGTTCCCATTATAATACTAAATATGTAGAAAATAATAGGCATAAGATGTTTATGTTATGGTTAAATGATATTATAAAAAAAAAAAGTTTAGTAGGTATAAGATATTCCATTGTATTTTAAAATCATGTTATTTAATTTTCCAGTGTGTGAGGCAGAGAGGCAAGTAGGGTATAGAAATATAATAATTTTATTAAAAACAGTAAACCATATATAAGGTACAAGCAGATTAGCTAAGACACCATTTTAGAAAACACAGACTAGCAATTAAACCAAAAGTATCTATCAGAGAATCAAGCTAGATAATAGGAATAGAATTCAATATACACAATAAAGAAATTGAAAATATAATTAATACAGATACAATTAATAGCGAATAGAATGACAAAGGAAAGAAAATTAACTTCTTTTGGAAACAAATAATACTAGGCCTATAATGGTAATCAAATCAGACTAAACAGTAAATTAATCAATATTGAAGTGTTTTAACAACAAAATTATTAACAACAAAGATAATCACGGAGTTATTAAGTATATTCCATGGAAATATTATCAGACATAACAATTAAAAACCATTTAAACAATAAATTTGTACAAAATATGAGGCACACAATCATTATAAAAAATTGTAATTTTTGGGCTTAAATGAGCTTGAAACAAACCCAGCTATATATCCAAAGATGTAAAATTAATTAGTCAATATTACTGAGTAGTTAGATTTATGTAAAATTAAGAAATATTTGAATTACAGTAAAAAATAAGAAAACTTATTATGTATATTTAGATGGTGAACCAAGTCTTAGACAGATATTTTTGTAGTTAAACAATATAAAGAGGAAAAAGACATAGCACAAATTACCCTAAAACGACGACGTTGAGTCTATTAGTCTATTGTTAATCGTGAAGACGACTAGTTGGAAATGTGTTAGCAGAATACCGAAAAAAGATTAATTTTGTGTAAAACCGAGTGTGGTTATGCGGCGTGTAACAGAGATGATCTAAAAGTGAAAATAACATTAACTATCAATTTATAACACTTCACAAGTTCCAAACAACAGTAATAACACCATCAAACTCAAACACAAGAAATCAACAGCCATTTTGAGACAATTTTGGACCATATTCGCAGAACACAATTACACATATTTGAACACCGGACACTTCACAAGAAACCCATCACGAAAACGACATCGCAGGAGACGAGAGGACACTCTACACTATATTCCTGGACCAACACTACTTCGCAGAGAAGGGAATATCATTTTATTTCTGCGGGAGAATCTCAGCCAGTTCCAGCCGTATAGCAGCTAAAATCGAGAAGACGTCGGCCATACTGGATTTACTCACCAGCACGAGTTGCACTGCCAGCTTGAAAGGAGTGACGTCATTTCGTCGAATTGGTTCGCTATTCAATTTTCTAATTGACAATTTAAATAATAATCTTGTTTTATTTCAGCCATAATAATTTAGTTTGAGAATACCTGTAAGAATGTATCTTGTTCCTTGCCCTCTGACCATTTCGACTCGTTAAAAGAACCATAATTTCTAACCTTGTAAAAAATATATTTTGTTGATTTTGTTCGCTACCGACTGGAGCACATATTAGCCAATGCCTTGGTCATGCGCAGTTTGAATGGCGCATAATTTTGAATGTTAATAAATGAACATCATTACTCAGTTACAAGAGTTGTCTTTATTTATATAATTAATGTTAACTATTTTTTTTCTAAACAAAATTAATTTACAGTGATAGAATAAATATCTAAGAAAATTACACACTCAATTAATTAATTAATTATTAATTAATTAAATTAAATAATTAAACCAAAACTCAATATCAGTAAAAATTTCACAACCTACAACATTTTATTCTTGTTTATCAATCAATCACACTTAATTATAAAACATATTTATATTTAATTTATTCTTTTTAATTGGTGAATCCAAAGTGGAGCTGTATCATCGGCGAGTTCAACACCGAGATCCAGACAACATACACAATTCTTATTATCACTTATTATCATACATCAATATATATTTTATTTAAATTTGTAATAAATTATTTTACAATATTTATTTATTTTTGTTTCATAGGAAACGAGATAGGCGGATTGCTTGAAAAGTTGGAAGCTTACTGCAAAAGTCAATTGAACCAACCCAACGAAGAATGACAAGAGAGCTTTTGCAGTACTTAAGGTAAATTGTAATTAGAGAAAATTAACCAAACCATTTTCATTGTTACTAATGTAATAAAAAACGTAAGTTGGAATGCTCGTAAACGTAAAACGACTCGGCGGCTGAAAAGAACGGGAAAAGTAGAAATTATGAATTTTAAATGAATATTTTGCAGTGTTTTGTTTGTATAGATTTTTCGTAATGTCTGAGACTACTGAATCGTATCGTGGTAAAGCAATCTGCGGCTGACTGAACTGTAAATGTAAAGAAAACAAAAAAGCAAACTGAAGTACAATTTGCATCCAGCATGATAAGTACGTACTGGAAACAGCTGGAGAAATTAAAACGGGAAAATGTTAATAATATATTTTAGTTTCGGTTTACACAGTATTTGTCTCGTTGCTGAAACATTATGAGTTCTTCACCGACAACTCTTTGGGAGTAATAAGAACACAAGTGTGGTTTGTTCTGTAGCAACAACGTTGGTGGATGACTGCGTTAGGAGATTTGGTGACCCTCTGGAGTTACCGGCTAGATGTAAGAAAAGAACGCAATCATTGACAAAGATCTCTGGAAATAGATTGAGAGAAATGGTGTGAGGATAAATATAATTACGTCATATTTTAAGTAATGGACAAAATTAATATTTTCTCAATTAACGATGTGTTAGCAAATTTTTAATTTTTGCATCAGCAGGGTGCTGAATGGGTAACGTCCGACTACAGTGACTATGACTAAATATTTATTGCGATTCATGATACAGTCGCTTCATAAGCTCTTTTCAGACTTCTTGGATCTCATAGATGAGACTTTCCTCTTCCTATAGTCAGTAAACCATGTTCCCATTGATCACTGCTTTGTTATCAGTTTTGTAGGTATACACAATACTATTTCTCTCTCTCTCTCTCTCTCTCTCTCTCTCTCTCTCTCTCTCTCTCTCTCTCTCTCTCTCTCTCTCTCTCTCTCTCTCTCTCTCTCTCTCTCTCTCTCTCTCTCTCACGACACGATTTTAACTGCCTCCACATGCTTGATGAAAACAAATTTACATATTTTTCGCGACAGGCACGGAATAAAAATGAATGTAGAGACTGTGAAATAGGCAAGACTAAAAAGGATTGTGGGGTCATATTATGACCATGTCCCATGTCCTAATTTGTTCTCCATATTATCTATATTTAATAAGAACAAAAATAATAACACATGACCAAATGCTAGAACAGGTGAGCCATTTTAATTATTTGGGAAATGATATTGGCTATGATAGGTATTATGATATTGATATTAAGTTAGGTAAATTCCAGACGATCTGTGGGAATCAACCGTATTTTTAGAAAAATAGGTACGTCGCGTTACAAAATTAAACTTCTAGAAAGGTATGGCAGTCACTGTACTGTCCTATGGGTGTGAATTATGGACAACAATCAAGAAACAAGACAGTGAAATAGAGGCTTCGGAAATGGGGTTCTTAAGAGGAGTTAAAAAATGTTCTAAACTTGACCGTATAAAAAATACTTGAGGCCACAAGAAAAAAGTTACAAGTTTTTAACTTCAATGAAAAATCATTAGAAACAACGGTGGAAAGAACACTTAAAAAGAATGTCAGGTTCCAGACTGGCCAAAGGAGTCTAGAAATACAAACCTATAGGACAGAGGCGTGTGGGTAGACCCAGGAAAAGGAAGAGATGGCTGGAGGATTTTTGAAGGTGGAACAGGCAGCACCTTGGCTACGCCGTGTTGCGGATGAGGATGCTGATTATCTATATTCCCTTGAAAATATTATTTGTTCTCTGCCATATCTTTACTCGCTCACATGTACTTTAGTTGTGTGGAAAATGTAATGAATTTTTTTAATTGTTGAAGTCTTTATTTATGTGTAAAACTCTATATAAAACATGTTCTGTGAACTGTTATAAGCATTTTAAATTACTGGTTTTACATCAGCGTGTGTTATTGTTTAGCTAATTAAATGAAGAGGGGCAGAGGCCAATGGGGGGTTGAAATACACATACAACGGCTAATTATATTTATATTCAATAACGTGAACAAAAATATCCATTGTTATTATTACGTGTAGGCCTATCGCTTTAGACATTGACTTTCCGTTTTTTACGTAAAAACAAAACAGCACCAAACACGCAATTAACTAATGACAATAGAGGTGAATTAATTATTTTCACCGACTTTGACAGATTGTAATTAATGCATCATAAAATTAAATGTTATTTGAGGCGTGACAGGATGTTAAATAATTCCGAGAACGCGTTAAATAATGCTTTTGTTTACATGCAAATTACGCAGTACCTGTGGATCACACAGTTATACAACGCTGGTAGTGAAGAGCGGAACATCTCAGTGTCCTGAGAAGATGAAGCTGAATTATTAGACAGAATATAGTTGAATCCGTATGTTAATAATGTAGCTGAAAATTAAGGTCTAATTAAAAAAATCGAATTAAAACTTGTTTGACATATTTTATTAATTATTACTTAATAACCAACTTATTTGCTTGCAATATAATTATAAATGATTAATTAGAATTGTAGAGTTCAAAGTCGTAACTGTCCGTGGACTTACTGCTTTATAATGATGAAAACCTATTTTTAAATTTCTTGAGCAAGATTAAATTTGCTCAAAAAGCAGCAAACAAACATATTTAAACTGATGAACTTCTAATATCACGTGCAATGGTTTAAGATAATGTATATTTGCAAAGTCCTTACATACTTAGAAACCAAGGAAATTTCGTCGACATAAGAAATTAAATGTTCGAAATTTTGACTTAACTATTTTTATTTTCAACGTATGAATATTTTCAGCTAGTTACTGTAGTTTTCGCCTCTACTAGATATAATAAAAATGGTGTACTCATAATTACTGTTGATAAATAACTATTTAATTAGTATACGATTTAAATTTAATGTAAAGGCATATATTAAATAGTAAGTATAATGATATATCATGCTGTTAATGTATTATATTAATTTTACTGCATTAAAGACTACCGATCAGCGGCAGGAGTTTTGAGTTTCTTTAACAAAGAGATGTCTTAAAGACGTAGGACGAGGAAAAATAATTAATGAAACTAATAATAATTAAAATGTGGTATGTAAAAAGAAAGGCTAAATAATATTTGTCGAAAGTTTTAAATAACTCTCTTACGACCGCAAAATTTTAAACTCTATAACTGATCAAGATGCAAGGATTCATATAAGTTAGAATCGGTTTTGCCACAACTGCACCAAAAAGTGGCGCGAAAATTTAATTTTTACAAATACAGTACATAGACTAAAGTGTCTGTGGTCTAAGTATTGGTACTAGTAAAATCTTTGACAACAACGCTGAACGCTGTACATTGTAGAGAGGAAAATATACGGACTTGTATCGAAATCGAAGTAACACAATGCAGGTACGTTGTGATTGTTCAATATTTAGGAACAGCAGCTGCTGTAACGCAGAGCTGTAACGTAGATTACTAGTGACGTAGAGTAACGTGTTTTAGGTACTAGTAAGAATTAACCGTTGTAGTATGTGAAGTTATGAATAGAGAACATTGTATTTTTGTATGACAATTAGATTTTATTCTTATTTTAATTGATTATAAGTTTGGATTCGGTTAATTGCTAGTATGACTATTATATATTATTATTAAACTTTAATATTTGAAGTGCTCTTATAAGCAAGAAAAAAACTTTTAAATTGACATTAATTATATGCATAGGACTGGTAACTAGAAAACTTTTCACAGCTTCATAACTTTTCTTGTACCAGTACGTAGTACGGTTAATACGTTCGTGCTTATTTAGTCTGTTGTAAGGAAACAGCAAATATGAGTAGTAGGGAGAGATTGCTTAAGGAGTTGAAAGGTCTAAAGTGTAGTGAAGAATATGGCCAGAGCAGATTTATAATAAATGTGTTTATTATATTTATAGATTTAATAGGTAGCGAGAGTTTGTATGTGAAACAGGGAAATATATCAAAAATGTTCAACGGTTTAACGTTTGAGGTTTTCTTGATAGTTGTATACTGAGACACAAGAAATGGTCTCGACATGAATCTAGGAAAGACTAAATATTTGTCAACACAATAAGAAATGTAGAATCTGGGATTGTAAAATCGAAGACGGTAAATAAGTAAAAACAAAGAAAAAGATACATGTATGTATTTAGGTTTTATAATTTAAATTATAAATAAAAAATGCTACAGTGGAAGAGGCATCAACATTTCGGGACAAACTCGGAACCTCGTTAAATATTTAAATTCTCTGCCTATCATATAATCACCCTACAAAAATCGTGAAGACAATTTTTTCTGCACTGTTGTACATTATGACAGAGAGGAAATAAACAAACTTACCTGTTATATTTTCTGAAAACAGAAAAGTAAAGTTTCAAACGAGGCAATCACTAGATGAATGGGAATACAGAAAAGCGATAAATATGGACGTGTTTAGATGGACTCTTCTTAAAACTGTTTGTTTTCAAATTTAAAAACCGACGTTAGCCATGACTCATTTAACTTTTCGGAAAACGTTCGTCTATAACGTGGAAAATAAAATTAACTCAAACACTTTTAACCCACTCCTATGATAGATAATCAGGTAAACTCCGGTAACTTGCGATGTTAACAACTACACATAAGTAAATGAAACGACTTACCCTGCAGAATCCAAGTAAGTAAGCAAAGTACCCTTATCAAACACCGTGCACAACAGACAGTAAAATAACTTTCAGCCACGTGTAACACTGCGTATAGAAACATTTAACTTATTACAACTTACTTTTTGAAGTGATTTGCTGAATATAGACGTTTGTTGGTAAATCACTCTTGGAAAAATTAACCTCACAATCATATGCGATGTTCAACACATTCCGGAACACAGATAACCAAAGGCAATTTGATACGACAATATGGATGCTAATAAACGAGGAAGGGCATCATTGGAAAATTGTAGACGTTTAGTGCCTACATCAAAATGACAAGGTAGAAGTCTCCTTATGGAAGTCGTTTCAGGTTGAAACGCAAAACTGAAGAAAAAGGAGAAGAAGAAGAAGAAGATGGAGAAGAAGAAGAAGAAGAAGAAGAAGAAGAAGAAGAAGAAGAAGAAGAAGAAGAAGAAGAAGAAGAAGAAGAAGAAGAAGAAGAAGAAGAAGAAGAAGAAGAAGAAGAAGAAGAAGAAGAAGAAGAAGAAGAAGACGACGACGACGATGACGATAATGTTGAAGGAAAATTAGATAGATATCTTAAATTAAATTTAACGTTTATATTTTCCATAAAACTGCAGTTATCTTTTTCAATATCTTTTTGAATGTTGAAAGACGTCCTGCCTGAGGACTGCACGTGTTTACTGGTATATGGTCAATCACGGATTCTGTTTAATATTAACATCTTGCTAGGAAGGAGGTATCGTTTTATCTTTGGGCACAGACAAGTCAATAAAAGAAAAATGTAACTACATAAATTCATTTTTACGGAAAAGTCACATTCTGCTACTCTGGGTCGCGAATCGGTGAAGACTTTGCCATTCCTTGCGAGCTTTATGTTTCATAAACAAGATTTCAAGCTTGGGCAGTGTGTAACACTGTTTATTAATGGACCTGTAAAACGGCATGTTACACTGTATTGTGGAAATAAACAATTCTCCCAAGTGTCAATAAACTTTGTTTTTATGAAAAGAAAAATATTGTTTGCTATTACTTTTCCCAAAGTAATGCACAAACAGAGACTTAGTAGGTTGAATGTTTTTGTGAAGAAACAATAATGAATTACTGTCCACTAATACAATGACATTTCGTACATTATAATACAGCCCAATCCGTGTTAGACGAATTCCGCAGATTTTTTAGAATAACACTATTATAATAGTTTAAAAATATTATAACAGACCATTACAGCGTATTTAAAGATAACATTCTTTGTTTCGACCTTGCATTATTAAAGAAGTAACAGTAAAGCTCTATGATTTCTGATTCAGTCTATACTACTGAGAGGAAAGGTAATATGTAAGTTAAATTTATTTCCTAAGGGAATTACACACAACCTAGTACTTATTATACGTATTACGACACAACACTATATTATTTTAGATAATATTTCATAGATGACGACAAAGTACGTACGCCTAAATTTATGATAACAGAATTTTGTTTTTATCCGTTGCTAGAAATATTAACTTTATATTTAATACTATAGAACGTTATTCTCATTTGATTTGTATTGATATGCGGATCTACGTAATATGAACCTGATGGACACCTTTTGTTTCGGAGTAGCGGTATTGCACTGTATTTGAGCTTTATTACGTTTTGGTTTTTATGACTGGCGAATGACTCTAAAATCATATCTGATTGACTGGCTGTGGCGAGAATGTGTAAAACTCAGTGCTTATTTACGCATAAACAACTAGTATGAGCTTTCTCGATTCCAGTAGTCATTTCCGTACGTGCCATTTCCGTGACGATAAATGATTTATTAATGTTACTTTAATGAAACAGTACAGTATTATGTTTCGGTACTTAGGCCTACACAGATATCCATTAATCCAATGTTATCCGATGTAATATTTTATTTAAATTGATGGCGCAATTTTTTAGTTTTTCTTCGGTTTCCCTTATGTGTTTTTTTGTTACACGTTGTCATCATATGTTAATCGCTTAAGTTGGTGAAAAGCTTCTGGAAAATTTTTTAAAGAAATTTTGCCGTCTTTTTTTTTAATAACTAAAATGATTTATTGCGATCGTGGATGCTGTGAGTTGATATCGTCTAAAAGCAATACTTATGTGTAACCAATAAATTATGGTTGACATAAATACAGGATATTTTTTATTCAATTATTATCTTTGAAAATTTTGTATAGACGGCAGTGCTGCAGTTTTGTATGCGAATTTGCTCCATCGAGTATTCCAAAATGATAATGTTATTTACCGAACCGGCAGCGCTTCGCACTGGATGGTGGTGACTCCACCATTT
Organism: Magicicada septendecula; assembly: GCA_034769895.1. Classification (NCBI taxonomy): domain Eukaryota; kingdom Metazoa; phylum Arthropoda; class Insecta; order Hemiptera; family Cicadidae; genus Magicicada; species Magicicada septendecula. The sequence continues at coordinate 238,596,530 of CM068370.1, read as the reverse complement.
TGAATTTCTAACCGACCATCCGCTCACAGGTCAGATAGTAATTCAAATGGTGGAAACACCAGAACGTTTCGTCCAATTGCGAAAGACAATCAGTTGGGTAAGTAGAACTGATTTTAAGGGCTAGCGCAGACGGTCGAATTTTTCCCGGGCGATTATGAATCACCGGATTTGTAACACATAAACTGAAATACGAGAGCGCACACAGGCGATCAGAAATTGCCGGCGATTAAAAATCTGTGCGGTGCCACAGATTATTGGGCGAGGCAATTGTCGCCCGTCGATCTGTATCGCACATGTTTGAACCTGTCAGCGCACATGAAGGCAAGTATATTGCCTTCTTCGAGCAATTTCTTGTTAAGAAATTGTATTGTTGGTCTCCATCCAGCATCGAGGACGTATAATTCAGTTTTTTTTTTTTTAGGATATCAGTATTTTTTTAAATAAAAAGTGAATTTTGTGATGGCTGCGTTTGATACAGAACTATTTATCAGCGAAGTAGAAATGAGACCAGCTTTGTATAAGAAAAATTTAAAGGAGTACTCAGATAGAAATGTAAAAGAGAAATTGTGGCTGGAGTTATGCGAGATATTCATTCCCGATTACAGTAAACTGAATTTTGTACTTCAGATAGTAATAAAAGTTTCGTGCATATTTTCAAGTCTTTAGTTTTTACCAGTAGGCAGCGCATAGCTCGGCACTTGTAGGATATACAGCTATAAAATAAGACCGAGAAAACAACACAATGTATGCGACACTGCAATAACATACAATAACGTATCTTGGTCAAGCTATTTTATTTTCACAACTTATCTTATTGACTCATTATCAACGTTATTTTAAGCTACTTTGAATAAATATATAAAATGGTTATTTTTTTCGTTAATTCCTCAAAACAATCAGTTAGTTGCCTCTCAGCTACATTGTTTTGGCATGACTATAATAGTACACTCCGAACACACCAAGTGCCGAGCTACGCGCCCCCTACTGTACATAACTCCCCCGCAAATTTCTTATGGAATTTTCCGGAAGCAATAGAATGATGGAAAAAGCTACCCCATTTGAAATTCTTGTTTCATCATTCTGTTATATTCCTTTAATATTAAAAGTATACTGTGTTGTAACTAGAAAAAAAGAAACAGCCCCAGTTAACTTCTAATTGTCTGCGAAACCGAATATCATTGCCGACAACGTAATATTGCGGTTTAATCAGCAAACATAAATTGGTAACAGAAACGAAAAAAATACTACAAAACATTTTATCAGTCGATAAAATTTGACCAATCTTCTTGCAGACAATTAGGCGTTAACCAACATGCAGTTCAGCTACAACCTTCTTACCTTAGAGTTACAGCCAATCTTTCTTCAGGTGGAACGGCCAGCCGCATATTCGAAAGTTTTCCGATGACCAATAAGCCTTAATAACGTATCGAAACTATTCACCGACATTCTAAAATACAGTGGAACACGTTTAACACGAAAACGGTTAACACGAAATGTGAGTCAGGTCCCGATCGCTGTAAGTTATCTTATGTACTTTGCAGTTACAGTTTGTACGGTTAACACGAAGGTTTAACCTACGAAATATCGCTTAACACCAAATTTTTGCTGGGTTTTCATTAGCTGCATAATAAATAAATCCATACATGGACGCCCTGAAACGTGTACGCAATGTCCAATGTAAAGGAATCTCTGCTACGTGTAGGTATAAAGAATAAACAGCTGCTTGGTATGTTGCATCTTTATACCTGCTATTGTATACAGTACAGTACCAAGTTGTTTACCTCCGTACCAGATATGTTGTTCATTTCCCCGAATACACTGCCATTCCATTACATTACAGGGTGCAGTTTGTTGCGAAGTTAGTGAGTTCAGTCCACTTACAGTATTCTGTGCGTGTGGTGGTGTTCGCAGTACGGTACGGATAACTTTTTTGTGAAAAAATTTACTCAGCTGTAAGATTTACAGCAGCTGTTTATTACCTTTATTTTTAGTCTTTTACGGTCTTCAGTACAGTATTAAGTGACGTTTGGCCTACGTGTACATACAGGTGCTAAGTGAGAATACGATTCTGTAAATTTCGTTTTTGCAGTATCAAAATGTAAAAAATGGATAAGAAAGTGCGTAAACAAAATTCCATATCATTAAAAATGAAAATTGAACTCCTTCAAGCTGTTAACGAGGGTATTCTATCTAAAACAGAGATCTGTAAAAAATTCGGTATACCAAACTCGACGTTATCTACCATAATAAAAACAGATGAAATTTTAGAGCTGTATGAGTCAAGCAAGTTTGAACTAGATAGAAAACGATTCCGTATGGCTAACCACGAAAATTTGGAAGCTGCTCTTCGTGTCTGGTTTAAGCAACTGAGATCACAAGATGCTCCTATTTCTGGACCACTGCTAATGGAGAAAGCAAACGTTTTTGCTGAAGAGAAGAACTTGGATTTCACTGCAAGTGGTGGTTGGCTAGAAAGATTCAAAAAACGAAACGGTATAATGTACAAAAACATCTGTGGCGAGTCAAGAAAGGTATCACAAGAAATTACATCATCTTGGTTGCAATTTACGCTACCTGCAATTTTAAAAGACTACCCACGAAAAGATATTTTCAATGGGGATGAAACAGGACTATTTTTCCGTTGCATGCCCGATAAAACACTTTCATTTAAAGGTGAACAATGCACTGGCGGTAAAATGTCCAAAGAGGGAGTGACAGTGATGGTAGGCTGCAATGCTGGTGGGTCAGAAAAACTTCCGTTACTTGTTATAGGTAAAAGTTTAAAGCCTCGCAGTTTTAAAAATGTTAAAAAGTTACCAGTAGAACATACAGGTAACAAACGAGCGTGGATGACGTCTACAATATTTACCGACTGCCTAGTTTCGTTAGAAAAACATTTCGCTTCTCAGAAGAGAAAAGGTGTGTTAATTGTTGATAACTGTCCTGCCCACTCGAGTGACGTAGAACTGACGGCAGTTAAACTTATTTTTCTACCACGGAACACGACTAGTGTCCTACAACCTTGCGATCAAGGTATTATTCAGAATTTAAAATTGCAGTATAGAAAATTACTTCTGAGGAAATACTTGGCCGCTATAGAGGCGAAAAACAATTTCTGTATAAATTTACTGGACGCTTGTAATTTGCTGCGAACAGCATGGAACCTCGTGACACCTAAAACCATTGAACATTTTTTCATTCATGCTCGATTTATTTTGAATTCAGAGATTAAACAAACCGAATGCGAAGAAAATGAAATTTGGCCTACCCTGTCTGAAATGTTTAATCGCGTATCATCAGCATTAAATGTTTCAGTTTCTCTAAATGAGTAGATGTCTGTCGACGAGAACGTAACTACGGCTCCCGTATCAACAGACAGTGATATCGTAGAAATAGTGCAATCTGAAAACTGGAAAATGATGAGAGTGCCGATGAACTTGACACGAAAAATGATATGACAGGAGTTCTTACCGCTACCGATACACTTTCGTTGCTGAGACGTGTTCGTCGATATTTAGAACCCAACTCGGAAGGTGAAATGTTTGAGCACGTCGATAAACTAGAACAATTTATTGAAAATCAAGTAGAGCAGAATTCTGTACAAAAGAAAATAACGGACTATTTTAAAAAGAATTGAACATTGTCACTACAATAACTTTACATTTTAAGAAAAATTAAATACTTTCTAATAGTCCAGGAGGATAAATAAAACGTTCATATGTAAGTACCTTTTGAATATTCTTAATTGATTTATTTTACTACACAATTCAGTAAGTATTCTCTTCAGTATTTGACCATTTACAGTACAGTACTTCTGTATATCATTTCATTTCACTTTTTGTCCGTAAACACGAAATATCGGTTAACACGAAAAAACAGCTGGTCCCCGTCATTTCGTGTTAAACGTGTTCCACTGTAATTGAAAAATTTCTTTCGATGTTCCCGTAGAGACATGAAAAGTTTGCAAAATTGTCCATCGAAAAGTCTCCGGCTAACAATAGGGTGAACCCAGAAGGCCTACTTTCTTTCTCGCCTTTTCTTCCGAAAACGTAACAGTAGGGCACAGATACATGCAGTCTCAACGAAATCCATTTCACAACTGTATTGAAAATCGCCCATGTATTGGCGATTTTTAATCGCTCATGTGCGTTCAAATCAGTTTTAACGCAATCCTTCAAATAACCGATATTTTAATCGGCAGAGTAAAAAATCGACCGTCTGCGCTAGCCCTAACTGTGTTAGTGTTACGTAACAGTGTCTGCAAAAAAAACAAATCCGACGTCCAGTAGTTTCTTCATCTTTAGTATAGGGCCCAGGGCAGGGCGCCACTGGAGGCCCAGGGCGGGGCGCCTCTGGAGGCCCAGGGCGGATTTATTTCTGAGACCCCCCTCCCATAAGACGGGTGTTTATAATCTAATTTATGTTTAAGTAATACATAGCGAAAAACACTTTACTGTTAGACTATATATTTATTGACTAATTACTGTATTGATACATCTAGTTAAGAAACTTTATAAGAAGCTGTAGTAAAGTATGAAATAAAAATCCACTTTCATATTGCAAATACAAAGTGTAAAGAAATAATAGAAGAAGTATTACTTATAGAATGCATTAAATTTATCACAACACTTTATGATAATACAAAAAAAAATATCTGTACAGTTGTACGCGCTATTGTCTTCGATGTCACTCACGGTTTTGTCACTCACATAATATGTGATGCACTTTTTTGTGAATTCGTTCTTTTGAGTAACTGACCCGATTTCCGCACTCCGAATTATCCACTGTTTCGGTAAAAAATCTCTTGAGAGATAAATTGTTGGTGTCCTGAAATGTTAAATATTTTTCACTGGTGAAATCTCTGTTAGCGTAGTCCTATAAGTTATCGCCCGGTATTTCACTCTGCCGTTTACATTTTCGTAACGAGGCATGGCCTTCTTAACCCTTAGTCTAGCAGTGGGGTATTATTTCCCACCAAAAATTGTTTTTAATATCTTGCAGAGGGAACATGTTTCCCACTTCTGATTTGTGCTGCTATCTCCAGTATACTACTGGAAGCTAATGCACACCACCTTACTGCACTGTGTCTCACCAGCTATTTTGTGTTAATGTTTACTTTTGTATTGTACGTGCCTGGAGTAGACAAAACAATCAAGAAGAATTTTATTTATCTTCAAGTGTGTTTCAACAATTTTGAGGTAAGGATACTTTTTTTCTACTTTATATCTTTATTTTTATGTCAAATAAAAGCTATTGTTCTAGTTTACACTATTATCCCTGTTCTTGTCTACTTTCACTACCTTTTCAGTGGGAAGTATTTTCCCACTGCCGAGTTCATCAATATAGGAATCTATAATATGTATGCAATGTATCTTGTTTGTATACATATATTTTTCTTTTACTTTTTATTTTGTATTCCTAAAACTTAATACTACTTAATTGTCTCTCTAACGGTATATTTGATCTAATATATTATTCTGTTTGTCAATGTAATTACTATTTTTTTTAATAAAAATTGAGTTTTTTGTAAGAGTAAATTGTTTTTGACTGTTTAGCTGAAATGAAACAGCTCTACATATTTCTTAGCGTGTACAATCACTATTATAGTACATTGATTCTTTTTTAGGTAATAAATAATGAGTGACCAGAGAAAATTTCTGACCAAAGATGAAATATATGACTGTTTACTTGGGCTCCCTGAGGGAGGTGATTCTGAACAGGAAGGTGATTCTGACAGTGACTTCGATGTCTCCAACTCCACCACTAATTCTATGTTAGTATAATCAATTTTCTGATTCATTCTTTATTTTGATTTAATATTTTTATAAACTTTCCACAATTTTCTTATGTCTAATTGAGTTTATCTTCTTTGCAGCCAATTAATATTGATGACCAAAGCTCTATTGTATTACCAGAAGCTTCTGACTATTGGTCTTCTTTTCCTGAGCTTAGAGTTGACACTGTTGCAAATATAATGCCTAGGCATTATAGGTTTTTTAGGTTTTTTAAAATTTTGCAATGTTTACATTGCAATGATAACACAAAAGTTGTACCACGTGGATCTGTAGGTTACGACAAGCTTCATAAACTTTGTCCCCTAATTGATTCTTTGAATGAATCTTTCATGAATACATATGAGCCAGCAAATGTACAATCCATTGATGAAAAGATGGTAAAATATAAAGGGCGTAGCGTTATGAAACAATATATGCCTCTCAAACCAATAAAGAGAGGTTATAAGATCTGGATAAGAGCTGATGCCACAAATGGATACTGTTGTGAGTTTCAGGTATACACGGGAAAAAAGGGAAGGTTCAGAAGAAGGTTTAGGCATGCGTGTAGTAAAAGATTTATCACAAAATGTGAATGAAAGGGGTTTTATTAGTTTTCGACAATTTTTTTACTTCATATGAACTGATGGAGTACTGATATGAAAAGAAAATATACGCTTGTGGCACTTTGCATAAGCACAGAAAAGAACTTCCATAATTTGTAAAACAAGGTGGGAAAAATATCCAAAAATGTAATTTCAGTTGGGGACAAAGAATCACACTGCTGCCATTCAGTGGAGAGATACTAAAATTGTCACAGTTCTAAGCACTGGCCACCATCCAGCTGCTACTGAAGACGTGTTGCGGAAGCAAAAGAATGGAGAAAGAATTTCTGTTGTTTGTACTCAGGCCTTTTCTCACTATAACAATTATATGGGAGGAGTGGATCACTTTGATCAATTTAACAGTACCTGCAGTGTCAGTAGAAAATCTAAAAAGTGGTGTTCGAGACTACTCTACTTCATGATTAATGCTGCACTTGTTAATTCTTACATTCTCTACAGAAGTGTAAAAAATCAAAACGAAGATTGTATTCACAGTCATAAACATTTCAACTTGAATGTAGCTCGATATTTGTTACGAACATGGGATCCGTCAAAAGGGAGAATAAAACCAAATTATCAGAAGAAAAATAGCAAAGCCACAGGAAAGGATATGGGAATGCTTGAAGACCTGCGTTTTACGAATGTTGGAACTCACTTATCAGCTGGAATAGAAAAAGGCTACAAAGGATGTAGATATTGCTCTACCAAAGCAAAAGAAAAAAGAACTACTGTAATGTGTGCTGAATGCAGCGTTCCTTTATGTGCAGTACCATGTTTCAAATTGTTTCATGAAAAACGTAACTAGTATTTTCATTATTTTACTTGTAATATTTTACTTGTTAATAATTAGCTGTAATAAAATGATGAAATAAATGTTTTTTTTTGTACATGGTAGCTGTAGTAGAATAATTTCACTGCCCCTAATACTATGTGACAACTGGCAGTGGGAATATAATTCTCACAAGAAATATTCATAATTCAGCAGTGGGAAATATATTCCCACCTTATAATTTTCCAGGAAACATTTAGAAAATATTTTTCATTGCAAAACCTGTATTTCTGGGCCTAAACAAACAGAATATATGAATGAAAAAAGACAAAAGTAATTTTGAATAGTTGTGCCTGATTAAGGGTTAAGTCCCTGGCGCTGCTGTTGCCGTCCATGCTGTTTGGGGTTCAATTTGCGACTTCCGACTGCGTGGTGAGGCATTAGCCGCCAGGTACAACTGACATTACATTTTTAGTATGAATTTACTTCTAATAATAATTATCTTTATAAGTTTTTTTAAGTATCTGTAAACGCTTTATGAGGTAAGGGTTATAAGGTTAATTTTAAAATAATATGAAACAATCTTTGGAATCGATCGATTAAATCCTGGACCTCTCCTAGTGTTGCGTTTCAGAACGTGACAGTAGAACATTTGCAAATTTAAAAAAATTACCACAACAACTTAATTTTTCCAAATCTGGAGGCCCCCTACTAAGTGGGGCCCGGAGCGGTCAGCCCCCACTCTCTCCTTTAGACCATTACTGCCTATATAATATTCAACCTGTTATCTCACTACTTTACAGCGAAGAAGCAAAAGTATGTTTGGCTCCCCAAAGCAAAACATTCTTGACTTCTCGACAGTATTGTTACGTGGACTTGTAGTTGTAATGGTCGTCGTTAATCAGAAACAATAAAGCAGTTACAAGGTTTGTTAATCATTTTAATCTAACTTACACTCCTTATTAGACAAATGTTATTATTATTTACGGCATTCTTTCAACTACAAGTTTAATTCGACAATTATTTACAAATAAAATAAACCCATACGTAGTCCCTGTGATAACTGAACAGTTTCCTAAAATCACTAATACATTGTCACAAGTTCATTAATGTACTCCTCCGTTCACATCGCTAATTCAAACAATCACATTTCGGGATTTTCTGAATTCTATAAAACTGGGTGAAAGGCTGCTGTGAATAACGAAATTTGTTTTGTGATTTGTGATTAACTCTTCTGTATATTTTTTATAAGAAGCGGTATGTTACTTGATAGCTCTGAGATTTTGCTTAAAAACAAAGGCGTAGTGTTAACATTATCAGCCTACATTTGTCTCTTCAGTTCTTGAAAAAGTGTTTAAATTATTTAAACAAATATCTTTGAAACGTTATTATTAGCGTAAATCATTGTGAGGTTCAATAGTAAAAGTGTTAAAAAATTAGTAGTTAACGTTCATGACTGATTAAATACTGTAATGAACCTTTCACTTTTTTGTGTCTTATAATTGTGTCTTATTCACTGAATATTCGCTTCTGGCGATACACCCAAAGCTACTCCAGCCGCACTAACACACCTGAAACGCACCGATACGACTGATTGCGGAATACAGTTTGTTTCTATAGGAGATTTCTACGTAAAATTGGCGAAACGATCTAGCAAATACTTGTGTTTCTGAGTTCAGTAACTTCGGTTCCACACATCCGACAATATACGCGGGAATTATTTGATATTTATAGTATGCGATGTGTAAGTTGCCATTCGCAACAATTTTTCCACCTTCTCCACAGAATGTTTTGTTTAACATGAGTCGGGAAAGTTCTTTTCTTTTTTATTAGTGTTCTATTGTCTCAGTTCTCTTTCAATTTTGCCGTGATAATAAATATATTGTATATTTTATAACATAATCTATTACTTACACTATAATAATATAATGTAATTTATTATATGATAATGTAACCTAACGTAATATAAAAATACGTTAACAATGTAAAATAAATGTTTTACTTACCGTAGGCCTATATATAATGATATTAAGTTTAGGCGCAGAGCACATGTCAAGAAGAAAAGTGAAGATCTTTGAATAAAGTTTTTAAACTACTTGAAGACACCTGCATAATAAACTGTTATTGTAGGCTATATTATGAAACCCAGTGTGGTTTTATAGTGTGCACCTTGGGGTTGCACAGAGAAATCAAATATTAAAATAATTAAAACGTTTCAAACTGTAGTGTTTCGCAGTACTGTTGATGCATGTAAGAAATTATGACATCTATCGAGAGATGACAATACCTGTGGGTATCGATGAGGTTAATGAGAAGCCAAACATAAACAAAGGCTTCATAAACATCAAAATAATGAAGTATTACAACTGGCAAATAATGCTAGACTTGTTCAACGATTGCAGACGTAGATACAGTTCGAACTAGTGTAGACAAGTGAAGTGTTTAAAGAACATCAGCACCTGAACAACCTGTCAACTATAGCGAGGAGTACGACAATAGCAGCACATTCTACACATTGCTAACACATTTATTAGAATAAAATTGCTTGATAGAGTGTAACTAGTAGCAATATAAATATTTGAAAAACTTATTTACAATAAAAAAACTCTGAAACACAACTCAGTCTACAAACTGAAATTAAACTCGGTGTTTTAAAACAAAAACTTTATTTTTTTCAGTCAATGCCCTTTTCCCCTTATATTGCAAATTAATATATTTTCAATAAACATGATTTTAAAGAATATGACTTATTGAAATAAAATTAGATTTTCTGATCCCCTATCTGAGTAAAATGTAAGTATTATCGTCACCATCAAGGCTTTACGTAATATAGCCGCTGCTCTGGCTCTTCAACGTCAATGGTAGTGATAAGTCACTTCATTCCCACTCATAGTTTTCAATTTATCTCGATCTCTTTCACCAGATTCATCCACTCGTTTCTATCCCTCGTCTTTCTCTTCCATGCCCTCATGCCCATCCTTTTGATATCGTCTACGTCTTGATCCCCCATCAACTTCAAATTTGGCTTCTCTCATGTTTCTTTCTCCACTTTGTAATCTTTTTAAAGTTTTTTTTGTTTTCTTGCATATACAAGTGTCCATACCATTTAATTCATTATGGTTTAATTATACTCACAATATCTTTTCCATCCAAATTCTCTTCATTTGATAACCTCAGGACAGTGGTGTAATTTTCTGTAAGATATTTAAAAGATTTAGACAGTAGAACTCATCATAGCAACTACGTTGCGTCGTTGAAGTAATTTGTTAGGCTACGTCCTGATGTAATCTCTTAGGAGAAAATCGTTTTCTAGTAGTACGAAATTGACTTCAACTAAAGCAAAGAGATATTTTTATTTGAAAGAAAAATATATGTATTCATATGCGTAAGTACAAAATTTATACACTGACTCTTAAACACGTCAGAAAAGTCACAACTAAATGAACGTGATTGGATGTGACGTCAAAGTATGTGTTTTTATCTGAACACCACGTGGTGTGGACATTATTATATATTTCATTAATTATGTTTACTTACTTTCTTGGCTGTTCCCCAAAGGGATTGTATCGCCATCTTCTCGTCGCCACGTTATACTAGGAGTAGGCGAACCGGAAGCAACACACCTCAACGTGACATTGGCACCCTCTCTGACCACCATGTCGGTACTTGTCGGGTAGTCCAGTATATCTGGAGGTACTGTAAACAATACAATATTAGTATATTGGGACTTTGTCACAATCGCCGTATGAATCTAGTACTTGTGTTTACTTTGTATTCGGTATGATAACAACTAGTCACAGGAAAACTAAATGTGTAGCTTTTGCTGTGACAACAATTACTACGAAACTGATAAAAGAAAAAAAAAACTTTTTCTGACGGTGTTGTGTGTAAATAACATGAAAATACGATCAGTCAAATTTTTTATGTATCATAAATGTTACCTGTGTAAAACAACACATTTTAATTTTAACGGTTATATTCTTACAGCGGAAATGAAGTTTCTACCCTGAGTGCCCGGGTACACTTGACTAGAATAGAAAAAAAATAACATTTTTGAAAGGAATTAAATATCTTCAATTTGAATGAGAAATTCCTTTATTTTGGATCAGAGGATAACAACAGAATCCCAAGTAGACCTTCGTATACACACCGCTTGGAAAAAGGAGTACTGAAGGACTTAGATTATTCTTTGTACTGGATAAAGTGGCAAATCTGACAAGAGTACTGAAATTAGAGTAGGCATGGGGAAACAGAGAATTAAATTTGTAAACTAATTGATCTGAAATGAAAGTTTTATTTAGCAGATGAAGAAAACCACATTCCCATATTATAGCTAGACACGTGAGTATGTAAAAAGTAGCTTCTTACGAGTAAAAGGCAAAATCCAATCTTTGAAATTAAAATATTTAAGATGATACCTATAGGTTAAAAGTTTTCATGCCTATAGAAAGATTTGTTTTCATGAGACCGGAGCAAGCCTGTAGCCTAGTCCTGAAAGCTGATGGTGATGATGATGATCATGTTCTTAGTGTGTTTTTTGTACACCTACGACCAAGAAAAGAAAAAGACGAAAAAATAAATAATACGGAAATGATTCTTTATTAAAAAGAATTGTGTGTCATCAGAATAGAGATGTCTGGTAGACAGCAAGAATCTGGTATGTGAAAAAACGAGACTCATGGTTAGCTGAAAATAGCTGAATTGAAAAAAAAAACACCTGAAGGAACAGAAAAGTCAGAAAACGATTCCGTATGTAAACGGAACAATCTTTAGTACCAAGAGTGAAAATATTCGCGAAAGAACAAAGCGGAGAAATAGAACGACGTCTATAACAATACGAAATTCTCTTCGAATGAACAAGTGTGCCATTTGACTGTGGCGCAGACTGTACGCTTGTATATCCAATCTCTCTATTTACTTATACAGAGAGAGTCGTCATTTCCTGAGTTAAAGTGTACCTCCTCCCCAACTGAGACGTTCATCCCTCTGTATTAAACGCAAATGTAGTTTCGTAACAATACAATTTCATCATCCACAAATGGATTTTAGTCAGACGGCGGTGAATTCTACTCTCCGTACATTACTACGTTGATGGAATTCTCCGCGGAATTGTGTGTTCATGAAACGTTGAAGCAAACACACGCAAACATTAATAATTGCATAAGTAATACAAATCGAGTATATTAAACGATTGCAGAAATAAAATTTCTGTTTGATCTAATTATTTCGCAGATTTTTATTATGAATACGTGCAGATTGTTGAAAGTAACAATTTTTTTATATAACAAAGAGATTAATTTTAGTTTAAGAACTAACGACTGAAATGAACGTAATGACAACATGTGTGTTGGGATGATGAAACAGATTTATTTATAGAAAATTACTGGGTAAAAGTTGCAATAAATGTTAATACTTAGGTTACTCTTTGTTACTGGGTAAAGTGCTGAATCTGACAAGAGTAGTGTAATTAGAGTAACGTTTCTAAATAAATTGATCTCGAACGAAGGTTTTATTTAGCAAGCGAAGAAAATCATAATCCCATATTGTAGCTGGACACGTAAGTATGTAAAAAGTAGCTTCTTTCGAGTAAAAGGCAAAAACCAATCTGTGAAATTCAACTGTAGAAGAAGATGCCTATAGGTTACAAGTTACTACAGGTCGATGAGAAAGGTTTAAGGGAAGGCAGATCAAGGTTCTGTTAAGAAAGAAAGATTTATAGATGTATTTATAGAAAATTACTGGTTGCAAATTGCAATAAATGTAATACTTAGGTTACTCTTTTTTACTGGATAAAGTGCTAAATCTGACAAGAGTAGTGCGATTAGAGTAGTAATGGAAAAAGACGCAATGAAGTTACTAAATAAATTGATCTCGAATGAAGGTTTTATTTAGCAGGTTAAGAAAATCATATTTCCATATTGTAGCTGGATACGTGACTACGTAAAAAGTAGCTTCTTTCGTGTAAAAGGCAAAACGCAATCTGTGAAATTCAATTGTAGAAGAAGATGCCTAAAGGTTACACGTTACTACAGGTCGACGAGAAAGTTTTACGAAAAGGCAGATAAGGCTTCTCTTAACAAAGAACAATTCTTAAGAAAGAACAATTAACGTATAAAAAACATTAAAGAAGTAGACGAAGAAAGAATTTATGAGTATTAAAGACTGCAAGGAGGCAATGGAGAGACCATGTTTAAGAATAAACATGTCCGCTTAATGTCTTGCAGTTACTGCAGATAGTGAGTACGACGGCCATATGAGATTTGGTTATATGGAAGGTTGATTATGCTGTTATATTGTAAAAAAAAAGGAGGAACAGAGAAGAAGAACAGGAAAAAGTATAGCTGATTAATATTAAATGAAGATTGGTGTCTATATTAATCGTATGTACCCGTACGTACGTAAATATTACGAGAAGTGATGTACTAAGAAGCGATTAGCTTACCTACTACATCTAGGAAGCCGACTTGACTCTTCATGGGGTCCGTGTTGATCTGGCACATGTACCAGCCGCGGTCCGATTGTTTGACTTCACGAATGTGCAAGTACCACGTCCGATGATCGCTGTGAGTCACTCCGATACGGTGATTTTTGGTGATCACATGGCCGTGGATTGTTAGAATCGTTTGTGTGTCCACTCTCAGCCACGCCACCTGGAATCAGGAATAAAATGGCTAGTTACAATAAGACTTATTAAATGAACGACTCTGCATAAAAATATTGTTACGACAGTCTTACAGATCGTCGTATGGTACAGTGGAAACAAAATACAGACACCAACCAAATAATTAATAACCAGCTTTAATGAAACAACAGCTTTATTGAAATAACAATTTGATATCAAGAAGATACTCTCATACAGTAAGTCAAGTTAAATTTGTCCACAAGCAATAATAATGCCAACTATTAAGAGTTATGCACTAATTATAACACAGTAATCACTTTCCACAATAACTACTTGATCCGTGCTGTACAATCTCGCAGGTGTAACTAACTTCTAAGCACCAGCTTTTGCTTATATGTAGTCCGCAGATGTTCCAGAATAATGTTCCATAATTTGGGTCAACAAGCACTCGAAAAGTCTAGAGGGTACTTTAGTGCGGCCTTGACAGAGACACGCACCTGCTCGGCTAGTCAAGAAACGTGTAGAACGACACTCTCGACTGTCGAGAGCGTTACACAACGTAACAATATTTAACATCTCCACTAACATCACCACCACACCATCATCTTCGTCGTCATCATCTGCCTTTTAATCACTAGAGTTAAGGCGTTTTGCGGCTTTGAGAGATCTGCAATTCTCATTATTCTAATTAAATTTCCTCACACCACCCAACCTTCAATTCATTAGGCTTGATTTATAAAAATGTACTCGAGTTATGTGCGTCTTGAGTATATAACACCTTGCCCTAACTCGGGACAGAATTCAAGCTGGCCTACGATATTGTTTCTATGGGTTAGAGACGACTGACTCGACTTTGAGCTGAATACACGACGTAGCTACAATGAGTGAAAGCCGCGTCGGTTAGTTTTAACCACTAAATTGCTCGGTACCTAATAAAATAAAATACTAAACTGTTGTCTTTATCAATATGTCTGTCCTAGTTTCCGTGGCTACTGTTGGAATTGTGAGTGTTGATTGAGACCACCGTATAGGGCAACCAACCCCCTATTGACCCCCTAATGAAATTTATGAGATCAGTTAAAAGGTGTAATAGACGAGATCATATAAGAAATGAAAGATACGAAGTGATTTAGATATTTTTAAAGTTAATGAAATGATTAAAGATTACAGAAGAAAATGGATTTAACACATCAATAGAATGGGAGAAAGCAGAATACCGAAGATAGCAAAAGACTACAATGCTAGAGGCAGAAGAAAAGTTGGTAGACCTAAGAAAAGGTGGACTGTGGAATAGGAACAGGCCGCTAAAGCCTAAAACCGTTAAG
Source organism: Magicicada septendecula (assembly GCA_034769895.1). Lineage (NCBI taxonomy): Eukaryota > Metazoa > Arthropoda > Insecta > Hemiptera > Cicadidae > Magicicada > Magicicada septendecula. Next base: position 238,581,438 of record CM068370.1, on the reverse strand, counting down.
AAAATGATGATGACTAAACTGTTGTATAATAATCATTCTGTAGTATATCAGTAGTCATGCGTTATATTATTTTGTCATTTATTAAGGTAATAAGATATCATTTTGGTCAAGAAGTATGTGTATTCAAGTCTGTTATCCAGAGCAAACAGTTTCACCTGTCATATTTAGAATGTAACGATAACCAAGGGGTGACTTTACCAACCAAATTTACGTCACTACCTGAGGTCTAGTAAACAGATTTCACCTCACAGTTTTATACACATTCATTAACAAATTACACATGTAAGTATAAGATACAAAGTTCAGAGAGGCACCCATTCCAGGGGATGGCAGTAGCCACGCACTAGTAATCAGACGAGAGACTCAGGTGTAGAGAATTTGTAACTATCGTACGAGTAAATATAATTGTTTGAGTAAAGTAATGTAGAGTTTAAACAACAGAAATGTAGAGTGTCTTTAAGAAATTGAATTGACTATTATAAATTTTGTAGAATTAATTTAATCATTTAGAGTTGTATTAAAATTTGTATAAATATTCAGATTTCTTAATTATATTTTAATAAACATGTTGTTTGGTATCTCTGAATTCTTATTCTTAACAATGAAAAGGGAACGAGGAATACGTGAGGGGGTTCTTAACTCACGTAGCTATCTGTTTTGCCACTCGAACGGATAGTTATTAATCCGATATTCCTTCGGGACACCCCACAGAAATCGGCCAACAAGACACACAAAACCTTGATATCAAATTGTAAAGCTACGAGCTGAATAAATAAAGAACAACAAAATTTAAATAAAAATTCATCATTTATAGAAGTATAATGTCCCCTTTCACACTCCTTATTACTCTCTCTCTCTCTCTCTCTCTCTCTCTCTCTCTCTCTCTCTCTCTCTCTCTCACCCACCCACACACCCCACGCACGCGCGCACACACACACACACACAGACGTGTCCAAATTTTGACTCTAAAAGGTCATAACTATTTGTCATTTTGTCGTCTATCAGAGAGATCTGGATCATGTGATTTTCATTTTTATTCGTTATTTATATCAATCGTTGCATATCCATTTATTCATTTTATTATATCTTTTTGTTATTCGTAACAAAGTATTCCCTATTCTCTGTATATTATAAAGTAATATTATAGATACGTAGATAGATATATGTGTGATTGTAATTGTATGTTGCTTGTAGATACGCACCGGTATCCACAATAATGTTGTATAATAATATGTTCAAATTACAATTATTATTATCAGTCTGATTGTGACTAGTAAATTTGTGGGTATCGTTGGTTAACTCTTTTAATTTAAAAGTATTTGTCGCACTCCGCTAGTAACCTCCCCACTTACCATATGTGGATATTGTTGTTCGGTTAGGTGACTGCTCAGCTGCAACATACACGCTACATATACAAGTAGATATTCTGTTTGAATATCAAACGTGACTAGCATGCACAATAATAATAATATAACAGCTAAATAAAGCTCTGAGTTATCAGGAATATTTGAATTCTTCCGCCACCTTTTGGTAGAATTAGCTATGAAAAAATGAACTATTTTAAGTTTTGAAATTAAACTCTTTTTCCACTGGTAACAAAATATAGAGGTTTATTCACAGTTAGGAATGCTATAAAATCTTTTAAGAATTAACAATCATTTACTAATAATTTTACTGAGAATAATTACAATGAACAAATTTGAAATGAAACTCTCCTTAGCCTCAAGGCTGGTAACCCTGTAGGTTATACAATAGTTTTTATTTTGAGAGGTTATGTCCTCTTACATAAGTTAATTACCAAGTTCGTGTGGTTCTTTTAAGTAACATGATGCCAGATACAAGATGTGGCGTTTTATAATGATATTAAATGAACAATTAATAAAAAACGAACAAACAAATATTAAAATAGGAAATTGGTACCATATAATAGATAATTATGGTATTATCGTACGCGGGAATTCGTACGCAGTATACAGTAGTTGCTTGACAATAAACAAGTGCGTTGGTTTGCACTGTAAACTAAAATGTATTATTATATTTTCATAATTCACTGTGGGAATTATTTATTTACAAGAGAAAAAGTTATCAAAAAAAAAACTCTTGTTATAGTTTTCATCTGGTTTGGATTATATGAGAACAGACTTATGACAAAAAGGTGGCAAATTGCGGTTATGATTTTAAGGTTATCTCATAACGTGAATTGTTATTAGAGTTAATTATATTAAGCATTAATTTCTTCTTAATCTAAACATACATATATTATTTATAATATTTCTGATGCATAACTATCAGTAGCATAGAATATTCTTTCGCATAAAAATTAAAATATTTATCTTCAATAGTACAAAATCAAAAAAACAACGTTAGTCAATTGAGCGACTATTTACTGTGCTCGTATTTTGTAATAAGTACATTAATCGTGATTCTTTTAATTATAAAAAATAATTAAAATATTTATTTATCATGTTAAAAATTGCGAAATAATTCTTTCGTCAATTCTGATAAATTTCATCAGCATTATTATACTTCGCTATTATTGATTAGCGTAGTATCTAAACAATCGGTATTTACAGAAATTTTTATTTCTGTTTTATTGTTAATTAATGAAAAATATTGTACTCCCTGGTTTATTTTTCGCACAACACTCGCAAATACGATCGATATTGTACACTGATCGTATTTAAATCTTATTCACTCCGCACTGTACACACGTTAATGCTTGTGTTGTATTCAGGTTAGGTGTATGTTGGTTACTGATGTTTACGTGTCGCGCACAATTCAAAAATAAACTTCTTCATATATGTGGTTCGCCGAGTGACACGTCCTGTCTAGTTGATGATTGGTAGATGACTGTGACGCTCCTTCGGAACGTCTCCAGCTTGTCTGCCGATTTCCATTCATTCGATTGGCTGAAATGTTTGAACTCTCCGACCCAAAGTACCTTGGCTTATTAAAATTTTTAATTTTTTACCAATTTTGCGTTTGGGTTTGAGATTAACATGACGTCAGCATTGGTACAAAAAAATAATTAAAAAGTTTAAAATCGTAATAACTTTCTTAATATTTGTCTTATCGTTAAACGGTTAGTGTCAATAAATCGCGGACATCCTGAGCTTTAAATAAAGTCCAAACAAGATTTATAATCCGTCCATTATTTAAATCACTATAACGATTTTATCGATTTTTATGGTGCTTCTTATATTTAATAAGTTTATTACACCAAACTTAACTAATTACACTAAAACACTTTTGATTAAACGATCTGAGTCTATTTCTCAACTTGTTTAATACAAAATTTGGGAATAATTGTTACCCAAACAATGTCTGATCATGGCGTCTTTAGCGTCCATATTCGATTATTCACAATTGTCCTTAAAACTATTTTTCCTTATCTAATAACATTGATATTGTAATCTAACAATAATATAAACGTCTATTTACATGAATTTGTAATTTAGTATATGTACAGGACTGTGTTTCATATACTATTAGCATTGTTTCAGTACCCTCCTATCTCTTTTCTTAAAATTGTCACTTTATTTATGGTTTTTCTATATAAGGTATATTATGTTATAAATGCAACTAGTGTACAATTATAGTACCTAATTCATTTCATATATTTGTTAGCTTTTAGCTATCTGGGAACCCTTCAATTTCTAGTAATGGGTTTGTTTACTTTAGGTCATGGCATGGTAGTCAGTTATTTTTTGATAGATCAATAACTAAATTGTTATTGTTATACTTGACATAGATTCTCAAAGTAGTATCAGACATTCTTCTGATCATTGATAACATTTTTATCTACTTTTAAACAAGTTTGTATGTTGCATTTTGCATAAATAACTTGCTACCTACTGTTTGTTTACATTCTGATTCCACCATCATGGTCATTTAGTTTTTATTAATTTATCTATAAAATGACTATTCTCATGGTTATGGTCTGTTCTCATAGTAGTGTTAGGTGTCCCTCTTACTACTGGTAGCACTCTCATTAATCTTTGTTTAAGTTTTAATAAAGTATCTTGCTTAACTAGTTGGTTACATTGCCTCTGCTTACTTCTGGCTATGCATTCATAGTCAGCTAGTTTACAATATTTTGGTCACAAAACTATTGTCATTATACTTATAATCTGTCCTCATAGTAGTACCAGATGTTCATCTAACTACTGGTAATACTTTCATTAATCTTGGTACATGTTTTAACACTGTATTTTGTTTAACTAATTTGGCATATTAGGTTCCATTTCTTCTAGCTTTGTGCCATCATTTCTGGTCTACTTTATTTGTAGTTTATTTCAATATAATACACTGTTTACTAGGGTGTATCATTACTTATAATGAATCTTTGATTGACACAATTGTTAATGGTTATTTTGTTAAACTAACATGTATGATTTTTTGTTTCATAGGTGCCTTTCCTATGGGGTTATGTAACAAATGTACAACATATTTTAATGCAGCATGTTGCTACTACTAACATGACTTCAGTATGGTATTCTATTACAATATCTTAATTGTTTTAATACACATGTTTACACTACTTCTTCTTAAACAATAATACATATATTCTTGAACTAATGATAATATCTTTCTTGTCATGGTTTGTAACTAATTTCTGTCACATTTGTTTGATATTTAACAAACTACTTTGTTTGTTATTGTTCTTTCTCTGGCCTTTCTTTGTATTGTATTCTGTTTTGCCGTGGCATTGAGTTACATTTCTTTTGAAATTTACAAAGGTTTTTATTGTCCAGTTCTATGAACAATAATATAACTGTTCTATTTTACATTGTTTGGTGGTCTTATGATTATCTATTTGGATCACAATCTTCATTAAACTAGTCACACTAACTGTCTGTGTATTTATGACTATTTAATTCTTGATGTTTCCACTATGAAAGTAATACATTTTCTTCCACTATAAACCTTATCACTGGAATTGTTTGTGGGGTGTATTAGGTTAAAATTAGTTAACTGGTCACAGGTTTTCACACTTATATTAAGTACTCACTATAATTGTTTGTGATTTCTTAAATGTTAAACACTGTTTTTTCATAGTTGACAATCACTATTCCTTTAGTTACTAGTATTGTCTCTAGTACACTTGATGAATGATTATTCCTTGTATGGTCTATCCATTTTCTTCTCTCTTCATGTCATGTTTCCTTGTCCTTCTTCTTCCCTTCTTCTTTAGGTTTGAACGTCTTCTTCAATGTTTTCATTGTAGTAGTCGTTGTTCCATAATATTTATATTTGTCAATACATCGGTTTGTCTGCCATCATTGTGGTTGCTCTTGAGTTGTTTCTTCCTTTATTTGGCATAGTTATTTTTGTTGGTTCCCCTCACTGTTGGAATCCTGTTGTCTTCTTTTACACTTTTATTATAGTCATTTTCTTCATTTGTTCCCCTCACTGTTGGGATCTATTTGTAGTCATTTTGTTTTACACTTTCATTATCTATTATCTTTGTTGGTTCCCCTCACTGTTGGAATCTATTGGGCCTGGTTACTAACATTTTATTTTGGCTCAGGGTTATTTTCTTTCTTCATTTCGTGTATGATGCTGCTATGTTACATTTTCTTCTTCATAGTCGGAACTTTACACTAATATATCTGTAGATACACACTTTTTGTTCACATAGTTTTATTTATCTAGAAATACTTTCATGCTTTCCCGTCACTTGACGTTATAGTTGCTTACTTTATCTAACTACCATATTTGGTAACGTTACAATATTTGTGGTTTTTATATTATTCTCTTTTCCATATTCCATATTTGTCATCCTTTTGTTTGGCTGACGTATTGGAGGTAATATACTTCCTATTTGGAGATTTGTGGTATTTCACTTCTGGATATTGCAGTCCACTCCGATCTTATTCAATTTTCAAATTATGGAATTACGCTTCCTTCCTTTGTTTTAATACTTTTTTGTATCGGCTTCTAAGAACCACATGCCAATTTCAATTCTTTATTCTTTGTTCTTTTCTTTTTCTCTTTTTCTTTGTTTCCTTTCTTTTTTATTACTTCGCCAAAAAAGTTTACCTTAGTTTGGAGACTGTCAACCTGCACACACTCGTCCTGTGCAGCCTCCACGAAAAAATCAGTGTTAGTAAAGAAATAAACATCTTTTAAACATATGAAATGTGCATTCTATATATTTTCATTATACTTTTATTTTAATATTCTCTAGATGATGTACGTGTTTCAATAAAAAAATGAATGCTGCACTAGGAAGGGGAAACACTAGTATTATCCTCAGGAAGACGTAGAAAAACTTTCAAGATTATTTTTGTCGCTTTGAATTTCCACCAGACTTTGGGGAGATGTCGCATAAATACGCGCAGTGGTCGCGTTATTATTTATAGCCGTTGAGAAAAATACACAAGGGATTGTCGAAATGAACAAAAAGAATTGGAGGGTAGCGCTGAACTAGCAGATTGAAAAGACAATGTGATTCGGTGGTGTTTTGTGTTTCCCATTTCAACGCCGGTGGGTTATTCAAACAGCGTGTCCCCCGTGTTTACTGCACAGCCAGTAGATTTATTACCGTCATGTACAGTCCTTAATTACTGATAAATCACGCAGATTACACAGCCAGCTCTGTGAAATAAATTTTCGACGTTAATCTCCAGTGTGGGAAGCACTCTTTACGCAGCATCCATATTGTCTCATATTTTTTAATAGGGAAACAAATAATACCAATGTAGACGGTAAAAGAAGCCGTTGTTAAAATACAGTATCATGTATACGAATACTGTGATACGAAAAACCTGTGGAGAATACTGGAATTGGGTCTAATCACAAATCTGACAAAAGTAGGTTACCTTTCTTAACAGGAAACTTAAAACTTCATGACACTGAGATTACTTGGACAGAAAGTTACAAATGTCTTAGTGCAATAATGAAGCATCAAATAATTCCACATACTACACACATCTGTATGCTCTGTCTATAATGAAGTAGACAGGAGACATCATTGGCAGAATATGCAAGGGAAGTACTTCCACTATCTATTGAATGGGATATTCTTCAACAATAATGTTTTTCGAAACACTACAATAAGAGTCTACAAATCACTGAGATAGAATATATATTCTATCTCAGCATATCACTGAGATAGATAGATGTATGCTGTGAAAAATTGCCGTTTAGAAAACGCAGAAGTAGAAAAAGAGATAAGTCGTCGATGTCATGAAACGGAAAATGAACATTTTGTCGAAGGGAAATAAAAAAATGAAGAAAAATAAGAAGGAGTGAAAATTATGAAGAAGAAGAAGAAGAAGAAGAAGAAGAAGAAGAAGAAGAAGAAGAAGATGATGATGATGATGATGATGATGATGATGAAGATGGATGATGATGATGATGATGAAGAAGATGGATGATGATGATGATGGCATCTTTAAATTTTAATTTCTTTATATTTATTTTTCGTAATTTAACTTTCAGTTATCTATCTATCTTCTTCTACATAATAAATCTCTAGGGGGGTCTACGTTTGTCCCCGGTAATCTCAGAATCTACTGAACCGATTTCAATGAAACTCTGCACGCTGGTAGGAGGTACCCAACGGAAGGTTTTCCACTTTATCTGATAACGATAGGTTAAAAAGAACCGAAGTTATTGCAAAAAATAAATTTTTTTAAACCCGCGGCTTCGATCGCGAATAGCGTTAACAAGAACCGAAGTTATAGCAAAAAAAAACTCATTTTTTTAAACCCGCGGCTTCGATCGCGAATATTTGTATATGATTGTTGTGGTAACTGTCGAGTTGGTAAATTGCTAATGGTACATCTGTATTAATAATATTCTTATGGAATTCTTATCAGCATATGGAATTCGTATAGAGAAATAAATATTTCATTGTTTGATTATATTGTAACATTGACAAACCATACCCTTCGACATTTGAATATTCAGTAGGTCTATGTGCAGTAGGAATAATTAATTGTCGAGAATTATACTTAACCTACTTCATCGAGAATTATGCGATGAGCGTCAGTGATGTAGTATCAGTGCCTTTTTTCGTTAATTTTACGTCATCGGTAAGTAATATGTGCAATATGTATTGTATTGTATAAATTATTAATTGCCCTCTAGAGATTTATTAGTATAGATCAAATAAATACATTTCCACTTTTTTTAGCTTTGCAATGCCATAAAGACGATCATGTTTAGGAAGATCTACTGCTGTTGCGGAAAGAAAGAGGCGTCTTAGAGCATCTGAAAATGACGTCGAAGGATTCGAAATGCAATCATCTCCTGGAAACTCTTCAGAAAGATCTAGATTAGAAGAAGTCTCACGGGTTGAAAGTCCTACGATTCGTGAAAATAGATTAGCGGCACAAAGTCGCAGGCAAGCGACTCTCAGATCACGAGGTCCTACTTTACGATGGAATGCAAAATTAAATAGTGGTTTCAATTATAATCCAGTTATTAACTACGCGAATGAAACAGATATTGGGTTACCGAGTATGGTTTGCCCTCATTGCAAAGCTTCAAAGTGGAAAAATGAATCACATGGATTATGTTGCTGTGCAGGAAAAGTGCGATTAGATCCCATACTTCCTCCTCCAGAACCGTTAAAATCATTATTAAATGGAGAACATCATTTATCGAAAAAATTTTTGAATGCATTAAGATCGTATAATTCAGCTTTTCAATTTACATCATTCGGAGCCAATGAAATAGTCGAAGGGAGCTTCATGCCTACTTTCAAAATTCAAGGGCAAGTATATCACCTCATGGGATCATTACTCTCCACACAAAACGAAGTACCAAAATTTCTACAGGTGTATTTTATAGCTGATTATTTACAGCAAGCTGAAACAAGAATGGATCATATTCGTAACTTGGATAAGACATTAGTAACAGAACTTCAAAATTTACTTCTCGCAATCAACCCATATGTTAGTGAACTGAAAAGTGCGTTTGAATTTGTAACATCTGCGAATATAATCAGTACAATATTGAGATTCATGCTGATCGAAAAGAAAATAATGAAGAGCACAGGGGTCGCTACAATGCACCGACAACTAATGAGGTGGCAGTAGTTTTAGTTAACCAGGAATGCGATAAACGCGATATAATAATCCGTGCGAGGGATCATACGCTACACCGAATTACAGAAACACATCGAGCTTATGATGCTTTACAGTACCCTTTAATGTTTTGCAGAGGAGAAGATGGTTATCATTTTACATTAAAATTAGTCGATCCTCAGACTGGGTTACAAACTACTAAGAAAGTTTCAGTTCTACAATTTTATTCTTACAGACTCATGACGAGAAAAGATGAGTACGATCATTTAATTTATTACAAACAGCTTCTGAATTAATATATTGTTGATATGTATGCTAAGATAGAGACAGAAAGGCTTATATACATCCGTACTCATCAAACTCAGTTACGAGCTGAGAATTACATAGATTTGCGAGATGGATTACGAAATAATGAAAGTTTGGATAATTTAGGCCGCTTGGTCATTCTACCCTCAAGTTTCACAGGAGGTCCACGATATATGCATGAGCGAACGCACGACGCTTTTTGCTACGTACGCAAATACTCGCGCCCTGATTTATTTATTACGTCCACTACAAGTCCTAAGTGGAGAGAGATCGTCCAGGAGTTTCATCAAGGCTTTTCAGCTCAAGATCGACACGACTTGGTAGCACGCGTAAGTAAGACTTGTCTTGAAAAGTAAGACATAAGCCAACGACCAACTACCACGATAAGAGATGAGCCAACGACCTGGTTACCTGAGGGTAATTACTCGACTGTAATCTTGTCTTCTAGTACCATATCCAGAAGACGTGTGACAAGACGGTTGTGGTGATTGCTTACCTTAGTAGACTAGTGGCAAATACCTATTGGCGGACCTTTGCCGAGTAAGAGAAGGCTGCTGATGCTCCCAGTGCAGTCTATCCTCTTGTAAGGCGCGGAAGTTTGGGCTACTTTGGTGGAGTGCCGTATGCTCACGGCCTCTGTTCAGCAGCGATGAGGACTAAGAATCGAGTGCACTTATAGAACCGTGTAAGCGCTGGCAGTTTTGGTAGTGGCTAGAGTCATCCGATAGACGGACGTCTTGACAGAGGCGCGATAATCTATCTTCGCGCTCAGTGGAGATCTTGGCAGCGTAGAGGCAGCTGTCCAGACCTGTGCTCAAACTACAGTCTAAAGGAAGCAGAAGTGGGACATCAGAGGTCCTTTCACGGCAGGACTCATCAGGAACGTACGACCGTGGATGTAGCGCAACCACAGCGAGGTAAACCTCTTCCTCACGCAGTTCCTAGAATGCCATGGACTATCTGCACCGGATGGGAAAGGTGTCGTCCCCTTACTGCAGGAACTGCACATCGCAGAGGGACAGTGTTTCTTCACACTTTTTTCGAATGTTTACGTTTCGAGATTAATCGTCGGAACTTCGCTCAAGGATTGGAGTTTTCAATCATGATTGCGTTGTTGGATTTTTAGAGCAACTAGGAAGCAATCGCAACACACATTGCACCCTGCATCGTAAGAGAAATCAGGTATTTGTCCGAGCCATGACAGTAAGTACGAAGTGGCCCAGTCATAGATGGTAACTCGTTGAGCTAAGCACGTCCCAGGCCGAAATAATGCGAAACCGCTCCCGGCATGGGGGGACATGGGCAACGGTGGCTATATTGGCGGGTAAAAATCTTAAACCTCCATCCAGCCTGGCCACTACGTAACTGGTGCCTTTTGAAGATTTTTCCCATCTACAGGAAAGGTTATGTATGAAATTTGCTAATGAATTATTGAACGTAGTTTCACCCTAGTGCAGAGATTCAAAGAGGAGATGCGTTCAGATTTTAAAAGGTAGAAGTTTCCCACATCTCCCGCACTACTAAGATTAGTTACATAAAACTTTAGACCTGAAATGAAATAGATTTCCACTTTCTAAAGGCATTTCAAAGAGAAATAATGAGAATTCATGTCCCCCATCAGTGAAGAAGGCATATGGAGAATGAGATTCGATGACGATTTTTCAGATCAAAATATTGCAGCTAATTAAATCTAGGAAATAATCTTTTTGCCGCATAGAAAGTTGGGCAATTATAAAGACAACAGAGCCAAACTATCAGTAGAACGATGGATACCTAGGAAACGATGGACACAGGATGTGAGGAGGGACTTGAGGGTTATGGAAATAGATGAATAGAATGTGTTGGCGAAGGGAAGGAAGATCGGAACCAAGATCTGTAGAGAGACACTCAAGATTGTAGCGTTAGGATAAGTGAGCTTCAGTGGAATCAATAATAAAATGTCACAGCGAGGGGCAGAGAGAATTAAAGTTTTATCAATCACAGAGACAGAAGAATTGATTTTATTGTATAGTTGAAATGGGGTTTAAACATTACAAATGTTAAATAAAACCCTTCGCACGCGATAAAGCAAAAATGTGACAGCTTCTATCTATGACACAATCAAAATCAGCATTGTCCCATCAACGAGTCGGAAGGAAACACTGCGTGACTCATGTCATATTTCAATGCATGTTATTGCAGATTGTAGGGGACGTTATTATTCCCTCATGTTCGTGTTTTATAACCGAGATACAAATTCGACTCTGTTACCAATACATTCTACGGATAGTGTTTTCAGATAATAAAATCCTGTACGATAATCTAATTTAAGAGGCAACTTTAATATAGTGCACTAAGTTTAGTAATCACATTACGTTATATAATTGAATTGTATTATGTTGTATGCATAAACGTTGTTAACAATCTCACTACTGAAAAATGCGTTTGGGCCAACGACATGTCTTAGGAAAAACACAACATGTAGAGTTGAATGCTTTGAAAGTTAATGAAAGTACTGTAATATTTATAAACTCTCTAAAAATAAGATGTCTCATGACATGCGTAGCGGATCGAACCAGTTAATCAAGTCGGTTTGATCTAGAGTTAGAGGAGGAGAAAACGACTAACGTAACTTTTTATATTTTTAGTGAACACTTTCAAACCAAAATTGCAGTCCTCTAATTCACAATGGCTGCGGATAAGCGCTTTCAAGTATTACCTCTCACAGGAATCAGAAATTTTATTCTGATCACTTTGTTCAGTCCAAACATGAGATAATACTGAAAAGCGCTTGTCGGTAGCAATTCGGACAAGTGGATTGCAAATTTTTATCTCAGATGAAACTCTTGCGTCATACTATTGTTTTACTTTTAAAAATTAAAAATAGATGAGTACATAATTTTTTTAAAATAACAGCCATCATGTCCAGTAAAAAATATCAGGCATTCCTTTATTTTATCCAGTTTGGTGTCTCCGGGTAGTAAAGTAAACTGAGATTGAATGAGTCACTAGCGTACGGTTGTAGGACTAGAGGAGGAGGAGGGGGAGGAAGATGAGGAGGCAGAAGAAGAAGAAGAAGAAGAAGAAGAAGAAGAAGAAGAAGAAGAAGAAGAAGAAGAAGAATTTCATATTCGATTTATTATAATTATGCGTAACACCGGATTAGAAACGCTTAATATATTGTTAAACAAATAATGTTTGGCAAAATTTGTTCTACTATTTCTTTTACCAGGGGTATTGCACTGTTGAAGGTAAACAAGAATTGTAATTTAAAGAAATTATAATTACGCTTAATAGTCTACTACTGCAGCAACCGCTTCTGCAAGCTGAAGCCAAAAAGTTAAAAAGACGCTGGCTAGCAGATCTGCACCAGACACCTCATACGCTAATAGATCTCAACCTGACCTCAAGCTGGCCATAACGTAATACATTTTCCTCTGTGGACTTGATAAATAAATTAATATAAGTATTTTACGTGGCGGACGTTGAGCGAGTGTGTGAAGAGTATGAAGATTTGTCGTAATTAATAAAAAGTGAAACGGCGATGTAGACTCAAAAAATAAGTAAAGAATAAAATTAAAAGCGAAAAGAGAAAGAAATCATCCTTAAAAGTCCAGTAGTTCTAATATCGACTTCGGACGCGGTTAACAAATTATTCTAGCAGCATAAGGGTAGGTTAAATGGTATAAATATTTCAATATATTTGAGCGGGTGTTAATTCCTAGTTTCCGCTCCACTAAAGATGGTAGCGACGGGTGGGGCCGAAACGTCTGGCGTTTCAACAAATGTTAATATTAAACCTCGGCTTATAGCCAGGTAAACATGTTTGATAACCGTAAACACTAAGGAGGTGAGAGATTAAAAAAATTATATAAATACCATAACGGGCATGTCTATGGTTTTGCAACGAAGATCGTGTGTGTAGTTTCGAACTAAGTAACTATGGAATGTCAGTGTAGACGATGACAAATTTTGTTATCTTTGGAATCCGTACTGATTAATTGGTCGTCACTTACTTAAACTGAAACATTACACGCAGGAACAGACTGTGTGCAGATGTGTGGAATAAAGATGCAATATGAAGTCACTGGAGTCAACGAAATTAGTGGTATTAAATGATTACTAGCGCTTGTGAATAGTAGGCCTACGTATTGAAGTATTGTATTTGCAAAAGAGGAGTGTTGAGTTTAAAATACACGTAATTTTAAAAAAAAAAACTAATATATAATCATACGAGAGATACGGAAAGTGACCACAAAATGAAATAGAAACTCTCGTAAAACTACGCTAGAATTGTAACTTACTTATCTAAAAATGTTTGCTTGAACGTTGTTAGACGTGAAGATGAAATAACAAAGACAGGATCGCAAGGGTGTAAGAGACATTCGTTAACTGTAACTTGTGGTCTGCTTTTGAAACGTAGTAAGAAAAGTTAGACAGTTGTACGAGACTACAGTGGAAAGTATCGCTACTTACGCGTCAGAATCATGGGAAATTGCAAAGGTGAATTGAAAACGACGGATGTGGACTATTTGAAAAGAAGTAATGAGTTTTAGGAAATAAAAAATGAAGAAATTGGACTGTAAGCTAAACAAATGAGGCAAAGCAATTGAATCGATATGGGCAAGCAATTGCAAGAGAAAGATATTTTAAAGCAATCAGAAATTTACAACGAACACCGATAAAAAAGGACAACAGAAAATTTTATGGGGAGGTAGGCGGGTTGAAGAAAGCGACGAGAGCCACCAATTTCAAGAGATTACTGTAGAGGCATGGAACGGAAGCTAGCCGGAAGGAATAGTTTTTTACTTGTCTGTTTTTACATAAAATTATTCATCGTTTCAACGCCTCTGATTTGACATTTGCTTTGACTTTCAAGATCACCTACCTTATCTTGCACTCGCAACAGTAGAACTCGCGGGCAGTCCTTTTTCAGTAGATTGAGGACATGCAGCTAGTATCAATTTATAAAGTTGATTAAACCACCAAATAGCTCGTATAGGGTGTCAGGTTTATGTGCCCGGAAGGCAGAAGGATAGTTGAACATCAAGAATAGAAAGGTTAGGGTCTTCTCCCCAATGTCAAGATGGTTGGTGGATCGACAGTGTTCTGACGTCTTGGAATAAAGAAACTGTAGTGAGTAGACCGGAGACTGAAGCCTTGGGTAATAAGTCTTCGTGACTTGTGAGCCCGAGGGGCGGTGGTGAGTTTTGTGGGGCTTCATCCCCAACCGTCTTTCAGGTTTATGTGAAATGAAAAAGTCATTAGATCAAAATGGTATAATAATATAACATTATTATTATAAAATAGGCGTATTTTTTATCGCTTAAATCGTATAGGGTTAGGCAGGGTAGGTTGCTTTATGTGAACCGCTTGGCATACAAGATGTTTTCCAGGTACTCATTTTTATATGCTGAGTCGTCTGGGAGGTGAAAAACGCACCTTGATTTGATGGTGCACATGGGAAACGAACCCAGGATTTTTAGATTAGTGTTCAGAATCCATACCCAGGGGTCTCCTAAACCGTTGAAAACTAATAATAACTAAAAACTACCAAGCTGTTAATAAGTAGAAATTCTCAACGAGTCAAACAGGCACGGATAATTAAAAGTCTTCACGCGTACCACATACGTGCATGCATATTATCCACATACGTGCGTATGCGCTTAAACATACACACGCGAACGCATAGTAAACTGTAATTACACGTGTTACTGTATTACTTATTTTTACGACGCTCGGTCAAGAAATTGACGAAACTTGTATAATTGCCTGCGGTAAGCTAATCGAACTTGATTAAAAATTTTGATTATTTACTTCTTTAAAGTGTATTTAGTATTCAGTTTACTGGATTAATAATACTACTACTACTACCCACTAAGTAGTAATATTACTACATTAGTAGCCTGGCTGACTACCACAGTGGTCTTAAGGTTGTGTAAAATTTAAAGTGTAATGGAAAAAAATATTGCGTATTTTGCTTCTCCTAGCGTTACACGAATTTTCCGTAGTCACACGAGGATATTCAAAGAACACCAGTTATTTAAACGTAGGTCTATATTTTTGTACATCGATGCGTGACATTAATCTCGGCAAAAACTATTTCATTTTATGTCAATACGTTTCGAAGCGTAAGAGAATGGAGGGTATGACTATTGACTGTGTGTGTGTGTGTGTGTGTGTGTGTGTGTGCGCGCGCAAATACCGAATCCAGTGAGTGAATCAGTGACCCATGAAGCAGCTGCCTGCCAATATTGATTACACACTGATAGAAATGTGCAGCAGGTATACGATCTGTTCTAGTTAAAACTTTTAATACGTATTCTGCTGGCTCAGCGCCAGAGAGATGGACGGCGAATGCTTTATGATGTTCAGTAATAATGTACAGTGTTCTATCAGAGTGATTCCTTGCTTTGACACTTTGTTATAGTTTATCTCAAGTATTCACATTTTTCATAGCTCTGAGAGCTACGTTTCACTTGCTATGGTGTGTATCTAAAAATCTCACCAGTCTGCTTATTCCACTTCACATTTGCATACCTATTATGATGGAACACACACACATTTATATACAACTAGTGGTCGCCCAGTGGTCGAAATTCGACCCTAATTCATTAAATTTTTAAGTTTGAACGTTATTGAGGTTCTTTTGTCAAAGAGTATACCTCTATAATCATTGCATATAATTTTTTTGAATTTTGTTCTATTACGTCAGCTGCAAGCGTGTACAAATACGTCATTAGCGTGTGTTGTTTGCCTTAATTCCCTGCAATACCTATGAAATTTAAAATTTAATGTTAGTAACAGTTGAAAAAAAAACACAATTACATCTTGTATTCGTACTTATTTTTTGATATAATTCATTGTCAGTTTTAATTTTTTCATGTTATTATTGAATCAAATAAACGCTAATAAAAATGAGACTTGACATTCATAGAAGTATAAGATACATTGTTTTCAATTCCAGTGGATTACATTTCATTTTTGGTAAGGTACAAAATTCGAAAACAGTTTGAAGATTATCTGCTACAAAGCTTATATAATTTTTTAATTTTTTTTTCTATGCATTAATTTTCGAGTTATTTGAAAAATATGAAAGATAGGAAAAATGAGGTTTAGCTTGGCTAAGCCATATTTAAAAAGCAATAACGCGTTTTTTGACATTTCCTTGGTTTTTTTTTATTGCCATACTGACCAGGTTTCGCCAAGACTACACAGTTATTTTGCCTATCTTTTTCGAATTATATAAAATTTAAATAAAAAATTAATACAAAATAAAAAATGAAATAAAAAATACGTGCCTAGTATTTTTTCATATATTTTTCATTAAATCAAAAAAACCGGGCGGTTAAAAAAATAAATGTTGTCCATTGAACTTAAAATAGTTTGAAAGTGAATTTAATGATTCAGAACTTCTGTGTAAACGATGTTTTTTGTAAAAACTCTTTCATCATTTGCTAAATGCCCTTGGCCATTATATTCGGAAATATAAAATCTCAAACCATCGAATGATCGAACTCTACTTGCTGCGACGTACAATTGACCATGTGTAAAAACTGGCTGCCTCAATAAAATTCAAATTTTTTCGAATGTTTGCCCTTGAGACTTATTTATTGTCATCGCAAATGCAGGTATAATTGGAAATTGAGTTCTTTGAAAGTTAAATGGTAAAACAGTACCGGAATATGTTAAATTTGTACGTGGAATCAAAATTCTCTTATTGCGTGCGGTTCCAGTTAAAACTTCGCAATCAATAGCATTACGATGCATACACTTGATGCGCATTCTTGTTCCATTGACTAATGCTTCCTTTGTATTTAAGTTTCTGATCAGTAAAACGATGCAATTAACTTTCAATACTAACTTATGTGGTGGCAAACCACTAATAGTCAAAGAATTCAAAAACTCTACTGGATAGTTATTAATTTCATTGTCATCATCACAAATTATTTTATCGTAGCTATGATATGTTTTCTGTTCACCTGGTATTCGATTAAGTATATCAGTATTAATAAAAGTACAATCATCATTTTTAGGTGCTAAAATAACTGACTTCAATATGTTATCTGAGAGTATGTTTTCGGAAATATTTCCATACACCTCATTAATAATATTATTTTCATCTCCTATTAATTGCTGAGGTATTTCAATAATATTTTCACCAAACTGAGGGAATTGTGGGGCTTCATCATTACCAATTTTTTTCAAGAATTCGACAAATTCTATTTCACTTGGTAAGGCTCTCATATTTTGAGTAAACGTTACTTTATGAAAATAAACAAATTTATGCCAACTCGTGACACAATTTTCAATTAAAGTTGCACGTGATCCATGTGGGACAACTGGTAAGATTTGCCGAAAATCACCGCACAGAAGTATCGTTTTCACTCCAAATAGTTTATGTTTATCATTTTCATCGCATAGATCCTGCAATAATCTATCTATGATTTTCAACACTTGCAGTGGGCACATAGAAATTTTATCAATAATTATCAATGATGATGAATTTATGTAACGTCCATAGCTACAATTTGCGGTAATATTCGCTACAGAATTTTCCAAAATGGGTATAGGCAATTTAAACACATTGTGTAAAGTTCTACCTCCAAGTAATAGAGTTGAAGCTATGCCACTAAACGCTGTTGCAATGCAACTAAGATTAAGCGAATTTAATTTGTGAATGATTGCTGTTTGTGTGAATGTTTTTCCACAACCTGCATGAGCGGTTAAACAAAAAACATTAGATCCAGTATCATGGTGCAAAACTTCACGAATCACATGATCAATTAGATTACGCTGTTCAATATTTGCAGTTTCATAATGCTCACAAAACAGAAACTCTTGTTCTATTGGATCAATAGCATTTGCTTCGTCTGTTCTCTGCGAATACGTGGGAACTGGTAAACCAAGTTCTTGACATGACAAATTATGAACATTCAAAATATCTTCAATTTCTAATAGAGCTGTGTTAAAGGATACTTCTTTGTTGTAATCTCTCAAAAAATCTTCACTAAGATATACTTTAAATTCATTCCATAACGCCAGTGCATTGGCTGGCACATTTAATGCACAAATTTAACCAAATAAATTTCGCATTTGTTTTGGTGAATGTAATTCTTTTGCTTCATTTAAACATTCGCGCCATTCATTATCATTTGAAGCAATGCCGCGAGCATGGCACGCTTCAACAAAAGAAGTGTGTATAATTCCATTGTATGTTCTAACATCCTCAAATGATTTTGGACCACAGACATGTAATAAAAGCAATCGTAAATGGAAAAGTTCGATGTTTTTTGGTGATACTACATATATGCGTGTAATGACTTTATCACCTCCACGCCTTCTCTTCTTCCATTTTTTTCGGGAATCTTCCCACACATAATGCAAAGGAATTTCAATATACTTATATTCATGCGCTGATGGATCTGATCGATTCAATTCAAAAAATGCTAATAATTTTGTTTGTCTTGCATTTTCAATTGCTTGACGTTCTTGCCCTTCTCGAAAGTAAACATTCTGTCTACGCGGTAAATGAATGTCAAGTCTAACGATGACATGTGATTGAAAATGCATTGGTAATTCATAGATGCGCCATACAGCTTCAGTTGATCCGACATAACAGCCATTTAAAAAAATTTTAACTTCATAAATTTGTATTTCTTGACCTGGTTCATTTCTCTCTGAACCTAATTCAACAGATGCACTGTCATAGCCTTTATACACGTATTTATAAATGTATTTAACACTTTTAACTGTAGTGCATACTTCAACATTTATATGGCAATTCAATTTGGCAAGTAAATACGGATTGTATGGTACAACATAACGATTGTCGAGGCAACTACCGCGAACTTCAGCATTAATACCATTATCACGCCTTCTGTATAATGGATATCCATTTAATGATTCACATGTAAATTCATTAAATCGTTTTGGATAATCTTTTGTGCATTTTCCATCTCTCATACATACAGAATTTGGATTAAGTACACCGCATGGACCATGCATCATGTGTTTTACAACATATTCATGTAATGTAGGATGTGTTTGAATGTTAGGAATCTCCGCAGATACAACTTTATCAATATCGGTAGCGTTAACAATTTTATCTTGCTCATTTAAAGAGAGTTAAATGTGAGCATGAGGCAATCCTCTCTTTTGAAACTCAATTGTATGAGTGCTTCAACTTTACCGAAGATTTTTTTTAGTGTAAGGCCCTCAATTAATGCTTTCAGTTTGGACTTGAATACACGCACAACAATATCAGGTCGAAAATTAGCTGACTCACCTACACCAATATTGCTAACTATTTCAGGCCAACTTGGATTGAAAGTCATTGCAATAAACAAAGAAGGCTTTCCGTAATGTTGTACAATTGACATTGCATCTAAATAATTCTGATACATATTTCTTGGAGACCCATTGAAGATGGTAAAATTACTCTACGGCCAACATTATTGGCATTGGGGTTCAATTCTAAATAATCTGTTAAATTGTTGTAAACTTCAGACCTAAGACTTGTTTGATTTTGTGGAATGAAATGTAACCTTGTCCCCTCTATTCTCACATACATATCAACTATCCACTGCAGAAATAATTTTTGTGAATGGTGCAACATGCTAAAATCTTCTCTAATTGCAAGTCGATAGGCTGCATACTGAAGCATGGTTAATTTATTTCTGGGTGCTCTTGAATTAGATGTAGTTGGTACATTATGAGAAATATTGATATGCCACCCAGTATCACCATTTGGAAAAAGTAATGGATACGCTAAAGGGTCCAATGATGAATCCAAAACAGAGATATTTTTAATGGTACCATTAACTTTTGAAAACGAAACCATATTTCGTTCAAAGTGTGGCTCACCATCAACTGTACTAAATATTACTGCTACATCAGTTTGAACTGCATCTACATAACGGCGTAGATCTAAATCACGATTTACTTTAATGAGCATACAAATTTCTTTATTTTGATTTTCAACTCTCTGACAATGATCTTTCATTACAATGAATGACCGAACGAAAGGATTAATGCGTTCCAATTCAAGAGAGATTTCGCGCATTATATTGTTATTGCATGTTTGATTATAGTGTTCACGTAATCTATAATTGACAGCAGTGTCAACATCATAAAATATAATTGCGCATAACATGGTGAGCGACCACATCCAGCAGTCATTGGACCTGATCTGTGATAAAAAACATCATGTATTTTAAAATGATACACTCCACGCGTAACTGTAACCGAAATTTTAGCTTCTGAGCTAACCATAGCAAATGATGAATTGTATTTAGGAATGTTTTCAAAATAATTTTTTGACTTTCTTTTTAT